>JAJJMB010004716.1:269287-351090 GCA_023531105.1 Papaver atlanticum | reverse complement strand
CCTTGAGTTTGGGCCAACTCAATTCCACGGATATGCCTCAATGCCAATATCGCATGTTGCATATGTCACTTTGGCCTCGTCTTGCCTTTCCCTCAATGAAGCCTCATTGTGTCGGCCAATAAGATTCATTACTTAGCCAAATGTATTTACAGTGTAGCGCTACCTTTGCGGTTCACTGGCCCTGCAGGGTGCCACTATCTTAGTGCTTGACGGTCTATACAGTATAGCACCATTATGGCTTTGCATTAGGCCTCTATGGCTGCATACTGACTTGGCCTGCAACTCTGTGACGCATAATCATTATGCTCACTTGCAGGACCGGTCATAGTAGTCCTCCTCGAGCAGCCAGACACTGAGAAAACCCGGCCTAGAACCTGTTGTGTGAAAAATGTTTCCATAGTAGATGGACCCTTCTGACTCCCCAAAAAAACCATCCATGGGATGTTTTATATCATTAGGCAAGTAAATCAACCATAACTTATTCTTTGGAATGCTTTTGTTCTCGTGATTGAAAGCTCTGAAGACCATCTGATATTCATCAGAGTACATATTAGAATCTGATGTCGTGTCTATTTTTGCATTCCAATACAAGACTCCATTGCTAATAATCATATTAGAGTCAAAAGGTATAAGAAATTGTTTGTAGTTGTCAACTCTGTACATTCTCCATTCACCCGTATCAGAAGAAAATATCTGTAGTAAGGTGGTTGTGTGACTGGCGGGTGTATTCTTGATAACTTTTCCCAGGGCGAGGAGGAAGTGAGACGCATTGTTTGGTGAGCGGATTACAGACGGTGAACGTCAAGGGTGGCAGACACTGTTCCCAAGGGTGTGTAAGATTTATCCTGGGACACAGCTTATAAAGAACTAGGCCATTAACACACGAAGCTAAAAGTAGTACTCTAGGAACCATATTGTAGTTACAACTTTCTTTTTCTTTTTCTTTTTCTTTTTCTTTTTCGCTCATGATATTGTTATAGAGTGTTTGTGCATTATCTAATAGAAATTGAAAGGAAAACCCATTATGATTGTTTATGAAGTTGTAGTGAAGATCGGGAGAGTGTGTTTGAAAGACTTCGGGGTTTTTTTTTAAATAATCATCGCGGTCGTAAACGATGGTCCACGGAGGAGGAGAAGTAGTAATGCTGGATAAAAGAGAATGCCATAGCTTCGAAACGCACCTGAATTTAAAAACGGATTTTAACGGAAGACGTACAAGACATCAGTTGGTAAATCATCACCATTCTCTTTGGAACATGAACTCATCGTCGGTGCCGTGAAGGGTTTTTTTTTCTCAATCGATTTTATGGTTTCCTTTCCTTAATATATACACGGGTATGAAACCTCACCCTTATGTGTAGCTAGTAGGTTTCACTATTAGGGGCATCAGGGTTTAATAGGCATCAAATACAGTTCAGTCCAAAATCCGGCCCAAGACGGACGGAACAGTCCTAAGTCCTAACAGATCCATGGAGGTGGAAATCACAAATCACAATGAAACCGATGGTGTAGGTCCAATTTTTCGGGCCAATATTTGCCAAGGAAGTAGATGATCACTTTCTGATTGGCTTGAGAAGTCCGTCTGCTGTGGAACCTACACTAAATGTATGTATGTATATGCATTTGCATTTCGAATGCCTATGAACTCAAAAACCAATTAACAACCAAAGCTAAACATTTGACAGTATTGCTTGTCTGCTTCAAATCATAAAATTCTACCTAATAGACACTAAGGATTGTGGGTCTTTGGCGCAGTGTTTAGCACTTCCTTCCCTATTGATCTATTTGTATGCATGTATATAAAGAGAGAAATACATAAATTTCACATATAAGGTTGTTTTAGGATCTAGTAAGGAAAACTTAGGTCGTGGAAAAAGAACTCCAACCAGGAAGAGCTAGATGTTTGTTTTGTAGCTCCTTGGGTTGCTTGGTTTGGTTTGGCTGTAACTTGTGTTTATGTTTTGCTAGCCGGCCTGTCTGTCTCTTTTGTTGCTTGGTTTGGCTCTACAGCCATTCCCAGGATCTGCTTTCTTCTTGTAGTTTCTTCTTTTTTTCTTTTTTTTGGCTTTTCTTAAATATAGCACACACATTTATTAACTATAACCCATTTAAAATAAGTGCTTAAGCTAACCAAACAGAACTTTATAACCATTCTACATAGCTCAAAAAATTATATACAATTATTATATATAGCCAAAAATAATAAGATAATCACTAATCCCTAAATCAACATTAACAACAACAACAAAAAAGAGCTAATTATCTAGTTAAATTATGTAAGATATTTGACATAATTAATGTTTTTGAAGAATAATCAATCCACTCAATTGATTTTATTGTTAATTATGATTGAGAATAAAAAAACAACATCTTAGAGATTTTTCTTTTATAGATTGGTGTTTTAGGAGAATGGTTTTTCGAAAAGAATAAAATCTTAGTCAATTCCATTTCGATTGATGTTGTTGTGAAATTTTTTTAAGAAATACACCCCGATCAATTCTAATATGTAATCATGATTAAGAAAAATTATTTTAGAGAAAATTATGATTAAAGTTTATTTTGTTTTGGGGGAAAATAAGAATTATGGTTTATGTATAATTGTTTAATTTGTGAGAATACTAAAAGAACAATGATAATTAATTAATTTTAAGTATGATTAAGAAAAAAAAGTTAGGGTTTATGTTGATTTTGAGTAAGAGGGAGATTTAGGTCGTGTTTGGTACCCTGAATATCCCATCCTAGGTTGGGTTATCCAGTAAAAAACGGTTAAAATGTGTTTGTCTCAGTGCAATTCCAATCTTGGATAAGGATTACTAAACCTTCTTTGATTTTAGGAAGCTAAAAAAGTGAGGTTATGGTATTCTTCCAAATACCTGGGATACTTGTATCCTTACCTGGGTTAGACTGTTATTTTCCTTTAAAATAAGTAGTTGTCTTAAAAATAATTATCTATATTAACCTATTTCTAGAGTCAAACAAACACAAGTTAACCTAGCCCAGGATATGATAGAATATTAGACAAACAACATTAAAACTAACCATTAACAAGGTTATCATAAATTAAATTAAGATAAATTATTCTAGGATATGTTATCCCGTTTCCAAACTCCCACACAGACCCTTAAGTTTAATTGTTAGTAAAAAATAAAACTTGTTTGGCTTTTTGTTTTAATTTTTGGCTTTTCATTTTAACTTAAATTTTTTGGGTTATGGTTAATAAATGTGTGGGCTATATTTAAGAGAAGCGTTTTTTTAATAAAATTGAACTTTTCAGTCCAAAAAATAAAATAAAATAAGAAGAGGTAAGGCTACAAATTTTAGAAACCATTTAGTTTTAGTAGTAGTGTATTTGCTCATTCAATAGGTTTTTATTAACAAAACAAGATATGGCACTAAGTATTCATTCATTAACAGAAACGAAAGCATTGTTACTAAAGTAATTAATCTCTCCAAGAGGGTGACAGTACAGGAATTCTAGTTGGCTTCGGTGTTATCAAATATACCCAGGGAGGTCTAGGACCTATTTCAAAATAAGGACCTTTTAACAAATAAGATGGAATAGGTGAACGGTGGAGAACTTCGTAGGTTCGAGCTCCAATATTGTACGCCAAACAGAAACACGTTCCAGCAAAGATAACAACATTTTTATCCTCCGGATTGAAACAGCAGAACACACCAGACATATCTTTGAATAATGAGTGACCCTTCATTTCAATATTAATGCATACCGGTTGCCAAACCCATCCTCCATTAGAGTAGTCCTCGAGCAGCCAAACACTGAGAAAACCGGACATATCGTCTGTTGTGTGATTAACATGGCCATAGTAGACGGCCCCTTCTGACACCCCAAAAAACCCACCAGAATAATGGTGTTTTATATCCTCAGGCAAGTTGATCAACCATAACGTGTTCCTTGAAATTTTGTTGTTCTCAAGATTGAAAGCTCTGACGACCATCTTATATTCAGGCCTAGGTTTATCTCTATACAGGTGATCAGTCTAGTAAAGGACTCCACTGTGGATAACCATATTAGATAACTCGCCTGAAAAGTTATGTTCATCGCCGTGAATTTCATGCGTTCTCCATTCACCTGTATCAGAAGAGAATACCTGAATGGTAGTCGTGTAACTGGCGGATGTATATTCAGAACAAACCACCTTGTAGTTACTACTAGTTGAGGTTTCAGATACCAAACTAATAGAAAAGTAGTTTAGAGAACTTTCCCCAGGGCGAGGAGGAAGTGAGACGCATTGTTTGGTAAGCGGATTACATACATTGTATGTCTTGCAACCTTCTTTTCTGTATAAAACTAAACCATTAACAGATGAAGCTATAAGGTATGCTCTATCGATTGTATTATCTAACAGGAACTGAAAGGAAAACCCGTCATGATCGTTTATGAAGTTGTAGTGGAGGTCTGGAGAGTATGTTTGAAAGAGTCGGTGTGAAAAATTCTCATAGCGGTCGTAAATGACGGTCCACGGAGGAGAAGTAGTAACGCGTTTGAATACTTTGTGCACGAGAGATGTGTTAGATAAAAGACAGTTCCACAGCTTCGAGACGCACCTGAATTTATATACGGGTTTCAATGGAAGACGATTGAAGATCTCATTCAAGACATCAGTTGGTAAATCATTACCATTCGCTTTGGAACATGAACTCATCCTTGTTGCGGTGAAGTTTTTGCACAATAATCAGTTTTATGGTTTCCTTATTATATACGTATACGCGGAGGATATTAGGTTTTCCTTATTTGTAGTTTTGCACATTATATACATGGTTTCCTTATTATATACATGGTTTCCTTATTATATACGTATTAGAGCTGACAAACGGGTGGGCCGGGGCTGGCTTGTTACGGGTTACACGGGTACGGGTTAACACGGTCCAAAGCTTGCGGGTTGATATTCTTCACGGGTCATCATTTCTACAACCCGCACCCGTAACGGGTAAAGCTTGCGGGTTCACGGGTTAGCCCGGCTTGTTTAACTAAAGTTAAAATTAAAGCTTAATTAATTTAATTTATGGCCATGTTTAAGCTTTGACCATCTTCAATCTCTATTCAACACAAAAATCAAACATAAATCATTCATTTTCAACACAAAAATCAAACACAGATGACAGATCTATTACAACTCTTAACAGATTTCCTCATAAGCACCATTCACAACTAATTTTACAGCTTCATTACCAGCATTTCAAGATGTCTAACCAAATCAGAGAAACATCAAAACCCCTTGCCATAGCTCAACCACAGACAAATAGAAATTATCCTCACTTCCGCCACTACCAACCTGAACTCAAGACAAACCTTTTCAATCAAAACTACCAGAACCATTCTCTATCAACGCCATTACAAACGAAACTGAAAATGGTCAGTAAATTGGCTATAGTTTGCAATGGCTCATACTGAAATCAACACTCAAGTAAAATGGTCACCTCGTATTCGACTGCCAATGGTTGGAACAACCACAAATCAACACTCAAGTACCTGAAACAGACAACATCAGGGGAAAACATGATTTTCGAAACAACAAATGATATTGAACTCAAACATGATTTTCGAAACAGCAAATGATATTGAACGCATATGTTTGCTGAAATAAACAAGTTCGCATGTCAGCAAATCAACAACACGGATCGTCAAGCCATTCTATCCTAAAAGTAACTCAAAAATCAAAGTTACCACTACCAGCATTGGAAAAGTAAGATGTAGATTACATACCAACAACCCATTCTAGACATCTTCTTTGCAGTTCTCTGGAACTTTTCTCCAATCAATACCATCTTCAAATTCGAGCAATTTCAGTCCATTCTCAACTCCAGATTCAAAACCCTAAATTCATTAACAACAATAGCAGTTGTAATTCTCAGAAACCCTATTCTCTTCATGAATCGATCAAACCTTAAATTCTTGATTCATAACAGTTCAAACCCCTTAAGTCATATAAAACCCATCTCAAATTTTATCCCAAAACTTCATTTTCTATGATTGACCCACCTTCTTCAGTTCATCTCGATTTCATCAGACTCAACCAAATTCGCCTTTTCTTCATTGCTGGATTTCACTTAACAGTGTAATTAAATTTAACCATAACTCTCTGTATGGAGAAGAAGAAGAAAATTAGAAGAAGAGAAAGGAGAAAGAGGCGGTGATTGCATGGTTCTGATGGCTGTCGCGGCCGATGATTTCACTTCACAGGGGTAATTAAATTAAAACCGTAACTCTCTGTAAGGAGAAGAAGAAGAAGAGTAGAAGAAGAAGATTAGAAGAAGAAGAAGGAGAAAGAGAAAGAGGTGGTGATTGTGGTGGTTCTGATGGCTGCCGCTGTGAGTGAAGAAGAAGGACGAAAATTTTAGATTTTAGGGTTAAGAAATGGATAAAATTCTATATATATATGATTCACACGGGCATACGGGTATAACCCGCGGGTTTACGTGCCGGGACGGGTTAATCCGTTCTTCAACAAGCCAACATTTCTCCAACCCGCGCCCGACTTGTTTAGTACCCAGCCGGGACGGGCGTGGGTTTTCACGGGTCGAGCTGGTTAACCCACGGGTTTTTGGCTGGTTTGCCAGCTCTAATACGTATACGCGGAGGATAATAGGTTTTCCTTATTTGTAGCTAGTAGGTGTCACTATTAGGGTTTAATATAAGGGGGGAAAATACAGTTCAATCCAAACTCCGGTCCAGGATGGACGGGATAGTCCTAACCGATTCATGGAGATGCAAATCAGAATGAAACCGATCCATTTTGAGTTGAGGAGACTTTTGGGCTAGGAGACAAAAAAATTGGTAAGGAGGGGGCAGTTTTTGCCAAGTAGGTTACTATTGGTCATTGAGTAAATTTGGGTCTGCTTCAAACTTCTTCCAAATCATAATAGACATTCGATATTGTGTGCTACTGCTTGTGATGCGCAGTGTTTAGGGGTTCCTTGCCTATAAAGAGAGAAACTATATCAATTTCAGGGTTATGTCCATATAAAGAGAGTAAATATATCAATTTCACAATTAAAACAAGTAAGGTTTCTAAAAAGAAAACAAGAGATCATACTAAGTTTTTGTTCATTAAAAGAAGATAAAAATAGAAAAATTATGCAGCAAAAAGATTATTAGTATAGTAGTAATTGTTCTCCCCGAGAGGGTAACAGTGAAGGAATTCTTGTTGGCTTTGGTGTAATCAAATGTGGTGGCAGAAAGCTAGGATAACTATGTTCCAAAGAAGATGGAACAGGTAAATCACAAAGAACTTCGTAAGTTCGGGTACTAATGTTGTAGGCCAAACAGAAACGTGTTTCAACAACGATAATAACATTTCAATCCTCCGGATGGAAATAGCAGAAAAATCTAAATAGATAATCATCCAAAATTGGGTTTATGTGATGAATCCTCATTTCAATATTTTTGTGAACCGATTGCCAAACCCATCCTCCATTAGAGTAGTCCTCAAGCATCCAAACACTGAGAAAACCCCGCATATTACTTGTAGTGTGAATAATACTGCCATAGTAGATGGACCCTTCTGACACCCCAAAAAAGCCACCAGTAGGACGTTTTATTTCCTCAGGCAAGTGAATTAACCATATCGTATCCTTTGGAATTTCTTTTTTCTCGAGATTGCAAGCTGTGACGCCCAGCTCATACTCAGCATCATCAGACTCATCACTTATATTTGTTCTGTACAGGTTATCAGTCCAATACAAGACTCCACTGCAGATAACCATATTTGAATGAAAACCTGAACGAATCGGCTTATACTTGTCAAGTTCATACGTATCGTACGATCTCCACTCACCCGTATCAGAAGAAAATATCTCTAAGGTGGTAATGTTGTGACGGGCAGATGTATATGAACAAACCACCTTATAGTTACTAGTAATTGAGGATTCAGATACCAAACTAACAAAATCCCAGTTTAGAGAACTTGGGCGAGGAGGAGGTGAGACACATTGTTTGGTGAGCGGATTACATACATTCTACGTCAAGTTGCCATTTATAAAGAGTTCTATACTTGGACACAACATGTAAAGAATTAGACCATTGACACATGAAGCTAAAAGTTGTACTTTGGGAGACACCATCTTATAACTTTCACTTTGTTTTTCACACTTACTGCGAATGAGTGTGTGCGAATCATCTAATAGGAATTGAAAGGAAACCCCGTCATGATCGTTTATGAAGTTGTTGTGGAGGTTGGGAGAGTTAGTTTGAAAGACTTGTTGGGGGTATCTTGAAGAAAACTCATCCCGGTCGTAAACGATGGTCTACGGTTTGAATACTTTGTGCTTGTGCACGAAAGATGAGTTAGATAAAAGAGAGTTCCACAGTTTCGAAACGCACCTGAATTTATATAAGAGATTTAGGGGAAGACAATGAAGATCTCATATAAGACATCAGGTGGTAAATCATCACCATTTGCTTTGGAGCATGAACTCATTGTTGTTCCTGTGTTTTGAGTAATCACTAATCAATAACATATGCAAGAATCTGTCTGCTTATCTTGTGCCACGCCTTAATGTCAGAGTCCCTGTTTGTTAAAGCTCAGTTGATTTCGAAGACTGCTCAGAATAAGATTAAAGAATCTGGTGGTGATGTCCCTCTTACAGGGTAGAGGGGTTTTGTGAATCTAGGTTTTTTTTTTCTTCTGTTTGTGCTGTTTTTTGTATTAAGCTCAGGATTTAGTTGGATTTTGTTTTCTTGGGCACCGAGTTACAATCACCTGTCACCGCGTGGAAGAATCTATCTGCTTAATTATTTTGCATAATCAATGACATATGCAAGAATCTATCTGCTTAATTATGTTGTGCTGCACACTTAATGTTTACGTACCTGTTTGTTAAAGCTGAGTTGATTCCGAAGACTGCTGAGAAGAATATCAAAGAAGCTGGTGGTGCTGTTGCAAATTAAGCTCTAGGAATTTTGAGAATCTAGGGTTTTATTTCTTTTTGGGGTCATTTAGATATTAAGCTCTGGATTTTGTTGGATATTTGTTTTCTTGGGCGCTGAGTGAGTCACCTGTCACCTCGTGGAAGGCAAGGATTATATTCATGCATGCAACAAGTTGTTGGCAGCAGCGGAAGCCACGTCGGGACACTGCCGATCAAGTTTCAGGCTTAAACATATACAGAAGGCTCTACTTATTTGTCACCTACACTTTTCCTATTTCCCACCCACATTAATTGCCACCACCATCTATCATATTTACCATCCACATAATTTTTGATATATCCTAAATAATATTTCTTGACTTTTTATTTATATCCAACAACAAAACCACCCCAATAACTACAAAAGAGAAAAGAGAAAATAAAAACCCTAAGTTCTAAAATAGCTCTTCTCACCATCTCTACCGACCACCTTCTCCTCCATCTCTGCTCACCGATCTTTAGCATCATTCGTATATTTTTTAATTTTTTGTACTAATTTTTGATTGTCACTGATCCGCTGTTGACATGTAATCGTCTAAAACTGGACAATTGAATGGCCTGATTTTCTCTCTATGGTTTTATCATTATGCAACAAAGCTATGTGAGCTTAAATCCCTAAGTGACATATAAGAAGACAATAGATGAATATGAAATCAATAAAAAAATCTTTATGTTGAAAATGGTTGGTTACTGTAAGTGAGCTACGATAACGATTGGTGTTTGGGAACTTTTAATCTATAATGTACTCGAGTAATGAACATTTCTTGATTGTCTCATTCATTCAGTCTTTTGATTGTAGGAGTAAACACAATTGTTTACAAATTAATAAGGAAATTCTAATCTAGGGTTAATGCTTTTTTAATGGTTTTTAGTGAAAAGAGAAACTAATGGAGAAGAAGATAGATCAAAATGGTGATAGAATTGAAAAGTATATTTCCTAATTGGGTGACAAATTGAAAAATTGTGTGTGGCAAATAGGTGGAACCTTATAGAATACCTAAAAAGTCAAAACTATCCCCACACAAAAAAGTCAAAACTATCCAAAGAAAGCTGTCGCACGACCCGCAGCCGGCGGCAAACAAGTGATAGAATGCGGGGCATATTTTTTGTTAAATCTAGGGTCAAGGCAGTCCAGCATCGATCTTTTTGGTTCGGAGGCAAATTTCATTGTCCTATGAAACCAGATGGCTATACATATGGATACCCTTCCAGAATTGACTAGGCAACTGCTTTTGCTTGCACGCCTTTTTGCACACGTGTGCATATGCTTTTGCAATAGCTGAGATACTTGGTTTAATACCAATCAGCCAAAGCTAAACATGACAACTGCCTCTGCTTCAAAATCCTGGTATTCTATCAAACCATAGCAAGACATCAAAGATTTTGAAGAACAATATAAATGTTGTTGATATCAATGTAATACAGCGGTAGAAGTCATTGGGTAACAATAAAATAACCGAGTAACCTGAGTTCGAAAGCGAAAGCAAAATATCAAGGAATAAATAACACCACATCATTGTCTTATTACAAGTTACAACTACAGACATTACTCAACACTTATTTGATCTACATTTATGAACTCTAGAAAACACCTACATTATTAAATCAACTAATTAAACTAATACAGGTATCAATGATTTTTGTTGCAATTTCATCCTAGATCATTGATAATCTAAATTAATTAACTAGTACCGGGATGAGTCCGCAGCAATGTTCTGGTTTGCAATTTCAACCTAGATCATTTCACCATGTATACGCCTTAATTCAGCACTAAATTCACTCACTTCAAAATCTAATAATTATTTAGTCAAGCAACTAATTAGCGGCAAGCTCCACATCCTGCCCAACATTTTCAATTTCGCGGTTGGTGTCGTTGCCTGCGTCTTCCCAAAATGTTTACCTTTCAAACCTTTCATTTCTCGTACCTGCATGCAAAACCCAATATAACCGGCCATCAAATGGAAAAAAAATATCATTTGAACCAAAAACCAGAGAGAACATCTTTTATGTTAATTGAAAATACAAAGAGAAAAAGAGCAATAAGTGTGTAGTGTGTACCAGAGTTTGGTTGAGACGTGCATTCTCTTCCTTGAGCTGGTCTAGTGCAGCTTCTAGCTCCACCGTATATGCCTGCATTAAACAGAAATCATCTCTACGAATCTACTATTTAAACTGAGCCGGCATCATCAACGAAAAACAACAATTCTAAAGACATGCACCTGTTTCCGAGCTCGGGATCGGGAAGCAGCTTCTCGATTCTTAATCATTCGCCTCTGTCTCCGCTCGACAACCTTCTCAACCGGACCGGCACCATCGTCGTCCTCCGTGGCCCTACTACTTCTACATCTCTTCCTCCCTCTCCATGTCCCACGTCCCATCTCCAACTCAGCCTGACTCTGACCAGCCTGATTACCGTAATAAGCTCCTGCACCACCAGGTGTTGCCCGGTGCAACATCTGACCTGCACCATACTCGACGTCTTTACCAACTCTACTCCCACCAACACCGACACACATACCTGAATTAGGCATATCCCCTACAACCGGTACAAATCCACCACCATTAACACTTCCCGTATTAACAGAATTCCCACCTCCATGACCCATCAGGACGGGTTGCTGTCTATCAAATTTCGGGAAATTTAGCAGCCCCGGTTCTACCCGTAATTGATTCTCGACAGAATTTGATGAAGATCCAGATTTGTTATTTGTATTACCTTCCCGAACTACCCCTGCTTTGACTAAAAAATCTTCAAGTGTCATCTCACCAAACGTTGTTTGACGTTGAGTAATATTGGCATTTACTACAGGGTTAGTACCACTTGGTGGTGGTGGTACTGTAGGGTAAATTTCAGACCAAACTTCATCGACAGTCTTTAGAGAAAGTGTAGGAGGAAGAAGTTTGGATTCTGCTGATGGGTTTATAAAGAGATTATTACCATCTTCATTGTTGTTGTTGTTGTTGTCTTCTACATTACAGATACTATTAAGAAACTCATCCATATTCATTGACCCCAGATTCTTGTTGCTGACCATGTTCTGTTGAAATTCATCAAGTGTTAGTGAAAATATATTTGATGTTGATTGCTGCTTTTCTAGTGTTGGTTGATGATCATGGAGTTTGTTTTGTTGGTCAAGATTTGATGAATCCATGGTTTAAGAGGTCAGGTGGTACAGTGGTTGTACCTTCAACCTTTTTTTCTCTTTTCTCGTGGAGGTTAGATTTTGATTCTTCTTCATTAAGTATTAATTTATTGAACTGAACTTTTTGGTTCTGAAGTGAGTAGACAAGTGTCGATAATGAGGGTGACACGTTTTCACCAAGTGTCAAATGACAAAATATCTAACTCCAGAAGAGAAAATAAAATATCTAGCTCGAGTGATAAACCGGTACTGAGTTAAGTACAGGCTAGGAAATTGATTCCTTGTCAGGAATAGAAAAGGGGAACACGAAGGAGATGTTAAGGAGTGGATGAACACTACGTAACAAACAGTGTGCCATCTGCAGGGTTCACTTGGTTGAAACCACCCCAAAACCCAAAAATAATTTGAATTCGCTATGTCAGTTTGTTAAAAAAACATCCATGAAAAATCGAGAAATTGGATCAATTGCCCAAATATTTAAAAACATTGTTATAATGGATGAGTAAAAATTAGTATGGGTGAAATGGACACTAAAAAAATAGCAAGAATGAATCTGGATTCATCCTGGCTTAAACTTAAAAAATAGCGATGATGAAACTGGATGCATCCTGATGTAAATTAAAAATAAGAAAAAGTATTTGAAAATGGGTATTTACATCCTGACTATTTTTACATTCTCGTCCATTTAAATAGTATCAAATTTTATATGTTTTTTTCACCCAAATATTATCATTATTGGTTTAATTGACCAATTTTGTGTGAAATGAAAAATAGGCTTAAGCCCACTGGAAGAAAAAAAGTAAAAAAAATAAAATAAAGAATGAACTCAATTAGCTTTTCAAGCTCCTCCCGTATTCAATTTCTAGTTCCGCCACTAGTTATCTGTGTTCGCTCAGTCTGTCTGTCGTCTATGTTTTGCATTCACTTAAATGACATCCTGCCATCTGGATTTAATAAAAAATTAAACGTCGGGTTATCTGTCATTTCTTGTGATTTTATTTTTCACCAAATGGCATTTGTTTGCCGTTAAGTGTTAAATTCAGTTAAAACACTACTTCACCTGCAAAGGAGCAGATCTACAGTTTTACTCTTATCCTATATTAACTCATTCTGCGAGTAAAACAATAGGGAAAGACTTAGCGATCAGGAGGCCGAAGCATGATCCAGACTTGATTTGCCGAGGTAGTTAAATGGTTTATGGATGAGTGAAAAAAGTCTACCTAGGAAGCATTAACCGATAGCTAAATGATTCAACTACAAAAAACTTTTAAGTTCTTCAAAAAATTAATCATCAGTGAACCATGTCTACCAAAAATTCGGCTTTTCCTGTGGAAAGCCATTAATGAAGGATTACCAACCTTCTCGCTCCTACATCACATCCACTTGACCAACTCAGACATATGTCCCAGATGCAACACTGACCCTGAACTAGCAAGTCACCTTCTAATTCACTGTCCAGCGGCATCCAACTCTTGGAACACCTTACACACTCAGCTATCAATTTCATCAAACTCCAATCCCCCATCCAATTTCACCATTACTCCTCAGATGACTATTTCTCAAATCCTACAACAACCTGCTTCAACTTCTGTAATCTCCTCCTTTTGTTTTCTATTCTGGACCCTGTGGCTAACTAGGAATAATCTAATATACCAACAATAGCAAACAACTTCAGAAGAAATCTTAGAATGGGCACAAAAAATACAACAAGAATTCTACGGAGCACTACACTCTTCACCACCAATCATACCAGAAGATGCACCGATATATAACCATCCAACGAGAGACAAAAGAATATTAACAATATCGATAGGATGGTTTATCCCACACATCAATTGGATTAAGATTAACACAGATGGAGCAGCCAGAGGTCACCCGGGATTTGCAGGGGCAGGTTTCATATGCAGAGATTCTGACGCTCGAAGTTTAATGGCCCTGGCACAACCACTAGGAATCACGACTGCCTTAACTGCAGAAACCTGGGCTCTGCTATTAGCATCAAAAACAACAATAGAAAGACAATGTCCAAGAGTTCTCTTTGAAACTAATTCAGAGAACCTCCTACGATTCATCACATCCTCTGACCCACCATCTTGGCACATTTCAGGCATGATTGAGGAAATAAAAATCAAATTTCGACAAATCCTTCAGGCGGCTATTCAGCACAACTACAGGGAAGGAAACCAAGGGCAGACGGGTTAGCCAATCATGCAGCGGATGGAAGTCAAACGGGGAATCTATCAACTATAATATGGGACCAGGCAATCCCATCTTTTATTAGTCAAATTCTATTTCATGATTCCGTGGGCACCACATACCCACGACAAATTGTAACTTAACTCCTCTTATTTATTAGCATGCTTCAAAAAAAAAAGGGTCTTCGTTTGGTGACTTGGTTTAGTTGAAAGTGTTATTGAATATGGTTGATTGGTGAAGCATCCATATAGGTGAACCATTCAACTATCCCTTATTACCGTATCGAATTCCCTAGATATGGGGCAGGGAACAAGGGTTTAGAAGAATTCCCAACCGCAGAGCCGATCCTGTGCCTAAAAGGGCCATGTGCGATAAAATTTCGTAGGGCCTTTTATAAGGTCAAATATATTTTTTTTTGATGATTTTACAACGACAATAAACAAAATATGTCAATAATTTGCAAAATTACAGATAACGATGCACTAGATAAAACCTTAAATTAAATGGGAGTAGTAACTCTTTTTGTTAATGTCCACCTACAAGAACAAAAATACCGGAAGGAAACTCAAAGCATATAGCCATGGTTATACCAATATTTATACACATGGGGGTGGTAATAATATGATAAAGATTAAAGTCTAAGTACAATCCAGAGGATGAAAAGTAACAAAAACAGTTCAGTGGCCTAATGGATCCATGTACTTTAGTATCACACCCAAGGTTTAGCGTTCGAGTTCCTACAGAAGCTAAATGAAGCTTTTTTTGTTGAAACGTTGGACTGGGCTGGACTGTGCTTGGAGGGGAAAGTAGATGTACATCATAATTTAGCGTTCGAGTTCCTGCAAAGCTACATGAAGCTTTTTTGGTTGAAACGTTGGACTGGACTGGACTGGGCATGGAGGGGAAAGTAGGTGTACATCATAAGGGGAAAAGGCCTTTCACAGAGCTGGGCCCTATGCAGTTGCACGGCCTCAGGCCCGGCTCTGCCCAACCGGCCTGTCCCATATGACACAGAATTTCCCTTATACAAGGGTCCACTTCCCTGATAGCAGATGGTCTGAAAGGGATGGCATGTCATTATGTGAAAACACTCCGGCCATAGTCTTACTCCCTATAATCTCCCATTAGTGGAGAACCCATCAGGTAAATGCGGAATTTTACCAAGGGCGGAAGGGCCAATAGTAAAGCAAAAAATACCACGTCGCCATTTTGCACTATTAGTTTATCGCTACTGGCTTTCCCATTCTCTCCCCCAATTAGCGAGCAAATACAATAAAGCTTATCCCAAGAAATAAGCAAACATAGAGATGGAATTTATGGTGCATGCGAACTTGGAGTACTCGACTCTTCAGCCTTAAGACAGGAGGCACAGACCATATGATTCGTGATTTTTATATATTTTCCTCTTTTCTCTTTAATGATGTACTTGCTTTTTCCTTACATAATAGAAAACCGAAAATAAAGAATGTCTGGATAAGAGTTGTCTGAAAAGATGTCTTATAAATACTCACCAAACACACAAACAAATCTTTGTATCCTCACTTCAATTTTTCAGCCTATTACTACATTTTCTAGCTAAAACTCTCATCCAGTTCCTTGTTATTTTTCAGTGCCATGGCCGCTGAATATAACCCCAAAAGTTCTCTCTTGTTAATATCTCTCTCCATAGTTTTAATCTTCTGCATCAACTATATTCTTGCAGTAGATGGGAAATCTCAAACTTTTGGTAAAGTTCTAAATCCACCAAAGCTAGGACTCAAAAAGCAAAAACTCAGTCATTTTCACATGTATTGGCACGATGTTGTTGCAGGACCTCAGCCTACATCCGTCATAGTTGCGAAGGCACCTACAACAAGCAAATCCAATAATTATTTTGGAGGTATTGTAATGATAGATGATGCCTTAACAGAAGGACCGGAGTTGAGTTCGAAACTCATCCGGCGAGCTCAGGGATTTTATGCATCAGCTGGAATACATGAGGCAGCTACGCTAGTGAATATGAATTTTGCATTCATGGTAGGAAAATACAATGGGAGTACTCTAAGTATCATGGGAAGGGATAAAACATTATCGCCGGAAGTTAGAGAAATGCCGATTGTTGGTGGTAGTGGACTATTCCGGTTTGCTCGTGGTTACGTTCAACTTCGGACTCATCATATGAATTTGACTAGTGGTGATACTACTATTGAATACAACATTTATGTATTTCATTACTGATGATCATCCATTTTCATTTTTCTAGTTACCATTTCAAAAAGATATTTTATTCGATAAAATTTACGAATAATGTTAATTGTTCATGTGAATTAAAATGGGTTCACTGAATTTTTTTCCGGATTTTTCTCGGTACCAGTATTGTCAAACGAATACCACCTACTACACGGTTGACTAGTCATTTTCTTGCCCCATTAGTTTAGACTTGCCAAAGGGTCCGCTTGCCAAACGGTCAAAAGTTGATAATATCCCAACCCACCCTATTGTCTTATCATCCTGTAAAGAATAATAGCTCCTAATTAAGAAATCTTTATATCATCACTTCAATTTTCATTTTTCAGTAAAGAAAAAAGATGATGAAATAACAAAACTAATGAAAATCCAGAGCTCTTTAGTCCGTGTTTCTAGCGCCAAAATGCGACTACTATTTTTCCCATAGTCTACGTAATATGAACAGCTCAGTGGATCATATACTAAGTAGTATGGATACCTCAGTTGAACTGATATTGTTGAGTAAATAAAAGGTACGTTCGAAATGAGATCTGCTCAGAAGATCATATACTAAGTAAGTAAAGATACTTCGATAGAGCAGATGCTAAGAAAACAAAGGTATGTCTGTAAAACAAATATAAGTAAGCAAATAAGTTAATCAAAGAGATATCTCAGATGAACAGAGATAACCCAGAAAACAGATAAATAGCTAGGTGAGAAGATAATGTAAGTGCAACTAAGTTATCAAATCACACAAGAGATTACGTGCGTGGTTCGGTTAATTCTAACCTACGTCCACAGGTAAAGACAATAAGTTTATTGATGATCTTGGTACAAATTGGTGGACGAACTCCATTAAAGAGAGTATGAAATTCCTAAAGTAAAAAGAGTAAAGAGAAAGCCTTTCCGTAATTCCTAGCCAACCCAAATTTTCCTCCTTCTCTTGAGATAAGGATAGGTATTTATAGCTCCACATGCATCATGGATATCTTTGATGTCTTCAGTTCCATCGAGATCTGATGGTCCTTGGCCAATATGGTACCTTTGTTAGCCGCTCACCATCTTCAATCGGACAATGCCACCTTAGCTTTCTCCACGTGCCATCGTGAACTGTGAATCCTCTGTACAAGTTTTACCTTCGTTAGCCGCTCACCATATCCAATTGGACAATGCCTTCTTAGCTTCCTCCACGTGCCATCGTGAACTGTGAATCCTCCGTACACGTTGTACCTTCGTTAGCCGGGTACCTTCCCCAGTCAAAGGGTTCCACTACTCTGAGCCCACGTGGTTGAATACCGCACCGCTCCTTCGTATTAAATGATGTGCAGACTGCTCAGCTACCTCTGGCAAACAGACACACACATGTGCCTATACTATAGCCTATTGCTTAACAACTAAGCAATCGTGGTAGTGATTTGGTGTACTCCGTTGTAGCGTACTTTGATACTCCAACCTTTAATAGTGCGCTACACGTTGATGAAGATAGCTTCATAACTAAGCAGTCTAGGAAGAGATGTAGTGTGTGTTGTTGTGACATAATAAGTTTCTCCACCTTTAATATTGTGCCATGTGGCGAAGTAGATTTTTGGTATCTGCAAGCCCGGTGCAAAAAAAAAAAAAAAAAACGAACCGAATTAGCTTCCAAGATCATCACCCATACAATTTCTAGTTCTGCCACTGATTTTCTGTCTTTAAACGACACTCAGTCTGTCTGTCGTATATGTTTTGCATTCACTTAAATGGCATCATGCTATTTGGATTCAAACAAAAATGAAAATTCGGATTATCTCTTTTATTTCTTGTGATTTTTCAGCCTTGCTCCCTAATCTACCTTTAGTGGATAACCCATCAGGTAAATGCAGACTTTTACCAGGTCCCATAGTAAATCAGAACATACCACCACTTTGCCACACTTGCACTGTTAGTTTATCGAGCAAAACCTATCCCAAGAAATAAACAAACATAGAGATGGAATTTAAGGTGCATGCGAACTTGAGTACTCGAGTCTTCAGCCTCAGACAGGCACAGACAATATGATTCATGACTTCCTTTTTTTTTATTTTTTGCTTTCTTTTCTCTTTAATGATGTACTTGCTTTTTCTTTACAGAAGAGAAAACCGAAAAAGAAAGAATGTCTGGATAAGAAATACTCACGAAACACACAAACAAATCTTTGTATCCTCACTTCAATTTTTTACTACATTTCTAGCTGAAACTCTGATCCAGTTCCCTGTAGATTTTCACTGCCATGGCTGAATATAACCCCAAAAGTTCTCTCTTCTTAATATCTCTCTCCATCTGTGCAATTTTTCTCATAAACAATATTCTTGCAGAAGAAGGAAAGGGTCAAGCTTTTCGTAGAGTTCTAAGTCCACCAAAGCTAGCTAGGACTCAAAAAGCAAAACCTCAGTCATTTTCACATGTATTGGCACGATGTTGTTGCTGGACCCAAGACAACCGCAGTTGTAGTTGCAAAGGCACCTACAACAAGCAAATCCAATAATTATTTTGGAGGTGTTGTAATGATAGATGATGCCTTAACAGAAGGACCGGAGTTGAGTTCGAGACTCATCGGACGAGCTCAGGGATTCTATGCATCAGCTGGAATACATGAGGCAGCTACGCTAGTGAATATGAATTTTGCATTCATGGTAGGAAAATACAATGGGAGTACTCTAAGTATCATGGGAAGGGATAAAACATTATCGCCGGAAGTTAGAGAAATGCCGATTGTTGGTGGTAGTGGACTATTCCGGTTTGCTCGTGGTTACGTTCAACTTCGGACTCATCATATGAATTTGACTAGTGGTGATACTACTATTGAATACAACATTTATGTATTTCATTACTGATGATCATCCATTTTCATTTTTCGCCACCATTTCGTGTGCATGATTAATATCACCTGCTAAAAACGGGTTATTTGTAAATTTTTCTCCAAATTTCTGTCCATAGGTGGATCAGTATTGTCAAACAAATACCACCTACTAGAGGGTTGACTAGTCATTTTCTTGCCCCATTAATTTAGACTTCCTCCGCAAATGGTCAAAAGTTGATATTATCCCCACCCACCCTTATTTTCTTATCATCTTGTAAAGAATAATATCTCCTAATTAGGAAATCCTTATATCATCACTTCAATTTTCATTTTTCAGCATATATTCCTACATCTCTGGCTAAACTCTCAGACAATCTTCCTTAATCATCAGTTTGTCATGGCCAAAATCCATTCCAGAAGTGCTCTTTCACTTGCAGCTCTATCCATATTTGCTGTCTTTTGCATCAACTATATTGTCGTTGCAGTAGTTGGGGAATTGCAAACTTTTGGTAGAGTTCTAAATCCAACAGAGTTGGGACTAAAAAAGGAAAAACTCAGTCAGTTTCTCATGTACAGGCATGATATTGTCTCCGGCCCTAATCCTACATCAATTGAAGTTGCAAGTGCACCAACAACAAGAAACTCCTCAACTTTTTTTGGAGGTGTTGTGATGATGGATGATCCGTTAACCGAAGGACCGGAATTGAGTTCGAAACTTATCGGGCGAGCTCAGGGGTTTTATGCATCAGCTGGAATAAATGAATTGGCTATGTTAGTGAATATGAATTTTGCTTTCATGGTTAGTGAATATAATGGTAGTACTATTAGTATCATGGGAAGAGATGCGTTGCTATCGGAAAAAGTTCGAGAGATGCCGATTGTTGGTGGTGCAGGAGTGTTCCGATTTGCTCGTGGGTATGTTCAAGTTCGGACTCAGAAAGTGAATGTTACTAGTGGTGATGCTGTTATTGAATACAACATTTATGTCTTTCATTACTGAATAAATGTACTGATTTTGATTCAAATGAATGAAAATTTGTATTTATGAGTGTTGGTGTAATTTTCTTGTGGATCATCATCATAATTTGAGGAAAAGGAAAAAATCACTAATCTTCCAGGGTTTGGATCACTTTCTCCATACCCAGCCCTATCAAATGACAGTATATACATGCTCCAAGCTCCTCTGATTTGTATTCGGGTTTCCGGAAAACATTTTTCGATCTGAGCAACTAAAGATTTCTATCTTCCGACTAAGGAACCATTTCTGAGTCAACCACCGATAAACTAATTGAGGTGCATAATGTGCTACCTTAAATGTCCATTGATCTTGCATTTGTAGTCCTTTAAAAGCCCTTGTGGAGAGATTTGAAGAAGCCCATTGTAACAACTCTTAGAAATTTCAGAGAAATGCACTCCCAGAAATGACACTAGTACATAAAATTAGTTTTACAGGAAAGTAGCTAGGCACCAACACGGATTGCGTTTTCCATTCTCAACCAAAAAGTATTGGTCTTTGTAAATGAAAACTCAAAAGGTTCACACCACGGATATCTGCCTTGCATCATGTCAACGCTTTGTCCAACCAAAACACAACCAATAAAAATTACACCGCAGTCTAGTGAAAAAGTCTTTGGGTCATGATCTTACTAGGGAGAGCTAGTTTAAGAACGGATTTTTGGGCACCACTCAATTTTGGAGGGGACCATGATACTTTTTTAGTAGGTCATTTGGAAGTAAAGTGAAATACCCCTTAGGAGAAGACTATGATTTTGATTTTATTTTTGTTTTGTTATTCATTTAGAATAGGTAAAGGATAGGTTAGTCATTTCCACACTTTAGGACACCCCTTTTAAGTGTAACCAAAATAGCCTTAGTAATCATGGTCCACCTCCAAAATGGAGTGGTGCCCAAAAAACGTTTCTAGTTTAAAGTAAAGGTATACGGTTTTAAACTCAGCCCAATTGACTCTCAAGCCTAAAGTTTGGGAATTTTGGGCTTCCAAGCCCATTTTTACATTCTTTGACTGCTAGTAAGATATTGCTTTCCCGTAGTCAAAGTTTCTGCCTTTTTTGCTTCGCTCCTACAGTATCAAATTCTTTTGTTACGGAAAGTAGGCACCAACATACAGTAAAACTTCGATATACTAATAGTCTTTGTAATGCTAAATTTTATTAATAGTGTAAAAGATAGAAAAGTAGAGAAGAAATGGAGAATTCTTATTCAATCGTGTATCAAGAAAAGAGAATACAGCCTTTATTTATATAGGCTAGACACAATGACATCTAAGTAAAATAAACGTAAAACCCTAGATATTCCCTAGATTACAACCCGTGCAATACACGTTTATAACACTCCCCCTGATGACCACTGTGTATAAGTCACAAAAATATATCAGGAAAATCAAGAGAGAGAGAACCTGAAATGTGTGAGACTCAGAACAGTGTTGGACACGCATATGCTGCCTCGTTAAAACCTTGACAAGTAAACCCAGTGGGACAAACCTTGACGAAGGAAAGAGTACAGCGCGTTTAAGTCCTAATGATGCTCCCCCTGATGGATACTTCAGCGAAATCTTGGCCTACAAATCTTTAAGTCAACGCATTCCAATCTTATGAACTAATTTCTTGAATGTAGAAGTTGATAATGCCTTAGTGAAGAGATCTGCTAGATTGTGGCTTGAACGTACTTGTTGGATATCAATCACACCATCATTCTGTAGATCATGTGAGAAAAAGAACTTCAGACTGATGTTCTTTATTCGATCACCTTTGATAAATCCTTCATTTAGTTGTGCAATGCAAGCAGTATTGTCTTCGTATAATATTGTTGGTGAATCTTTAGTTGAAGGAAGTCCACATGATTCTTGAATATGATGTATTACTGACCTTAACCAGACGCTCTCACGGCTTGCTTCATGGATTGCTATTAGTTCAGAATGATTTGTATATGCTGCTGAAATTGTTTGCTTCACTGACCGCCAAGATATAGCTGTATCTCCATAAGTAAACAGATACCCAGTTTGTGATCGTCCTTTGTGTGGATATGAAAGATAACCTGCATCTGTGTACCCAATTAGTTTTGATTTAGATTCATAAGGGTAAAATAGACCTAAATCAATAGTGCCACTAAGATAACGTAATAAGTGCTTGATTCCGTTCCAGTATCTTTGAGTTGGGGCAGAATTGTATCTAGCTAACAGATTAACAGAAAATGCAATATCTGGCCTTGTGCAATTTGCAAGATACATAAGAGCACCAATTGCACTTAGATATGGCACTTCTGGATCAAGAAGTTCTTCACCATCTTCTTTAGGTCGAAATGGGTCTTTATTCACGTCAAATGATCTCACAACCATAGGGGAACTTAGTGGATGTGCTTTGTCCATATAAAATCGTTTTAAGATTTTTTCTGTATAAGTAGGTTGATGGACAAATATCCCATTTGAGACATGCTCAATTTGTAAACCAAGACAATACTTAGTTTTACCAAGATCTTTCATCTCAAATTCCTTCTGCAACAAGATTTAGATCATCAACGTATACTGCAATAATAGCAAACCCAGAATTGGATTTCTTAATGAAAACACATGGACAAATAGCATTATTAGTATATCCCTCTTTCAGAAAATATTCACTAAGGCGAATATACCACATTCTTCCAGATTGCTTTAGTCCATATAGAGCTCTTTGAAGTTTTATTGAGTATACACTACGATCTTTGGACTTGTCTGCTTCAGGCATACGAAATCCCTCGGGAAGTTTCATATAAATGTCACTATCAAGTGATCCATAAAGATAAGATGTAACTACATCCATAAGACGCATTTCAAGCTTTTCTTAAGCTGCTAAACTAATAAGAAACAGGAATGTGATGGCATCCATCACTGGAGAATAAGTTTCTTGATAATAAATACCTGGTCTTTGTGAAAAACCTTGTGCAATGAGTTGAGCTTTATATCTCACAATTTCATTTTTCTTGTTACGTTTTCGTATGAATACCCATTTGTATCCGACGGCTTTTACATTTTCATGAGTTACAACAATAGGACCAAGAACTCCACGTTTTACTAATGAGTTGTACTCTGCTTGGATTGCAACCTCCCACTTAGGCCAATCTTTTCTACGACGATATTCTTTGATAGATTGTGGTACAGGATCATCAATATTTTCAATGACATCCAAAGCAACTGTAAAAGCAAATTTACTATCAGGAATAATTGTATTCATATCCCAGTTTTGTCTTGTACCAATATAGTTTATAGAGATCTCATTGTTTTGAGGTACATGTACCTCTTCAGGTGCAACTTGTGTATCAGTATTTGATTGATCAATCAATGTTTCTGAGAGAATGACTTTTTTCGGAATGCCAACTACTGATCTCTTTTTCTGCGAAACTAAATCCTTTGCACCAAGAGTTCTTCCACGCTTTAAGCGTGTCGTGAACTGATTATCATGATGTCCTTCTGGGATACTTACTCTCGCAGGAGTATTTGCAGCAGGTATATGTGATCTTGTTACCTTACTTGTATCAGTAAATGCATCAGGCATTTGGTTTGCAATATTTTGCAAATGTATGATTCTTTGAACCTCAAGTTCACATTGTTTTGTACGAGGATCAAAGTGGGCTAATGATGGTGTACTCCATGAAATTTTGCGGCGTTCCTCAAGTTTTGGCTTATCTCACCCTAACGACGGGAAATTTGATTCATCAAATTGGCAATCAGCGAATCTTGCTTTAAAAACATCTCCTGTTTGAGGTTCTAAATACCAAATGATAGATGGAGAGTCATAGCCAACATATATGCCGAGTCTACGTTAAGGACCCATTTTCGCTCTCTGTGGTGGAGCAATGGGAACATACACAGCACAACCAAAAGTTCGAAGATGGGATATATTTGGTTGATGCCCATATACGAGTTGTACAGGTGAGTATTTTTTATAGCTGGTTGGTCTTATATGGACCAGTGCTGCAGCATGTAATATTGCATGACCCCATGCTGAAAATGGCAAGTTAGACCTTAAGATTAATGGTCGGGCAATCAATTGTAAGCGCTTAATAAATGATTCTGCTAAGCCATTTTGAGTGTGCACGTGAGCAATGGAGTGTTCGACATCAATGCCAATTGACATGCAATAATCATTAAATATCTTAGAGGTAAATTCACCAGCATTATCAAGACGAATAGTTTTAATCGGAAAATCTGGAAACTGAGCTCATAGCTTAATAATTTGTGCAAGAAGTCTTGCAAATGCAACAGTACGAGTCGAAAGTAAGCAAACATGTGACCATCGTGCTGAAGCATCAATAAGAACCATAAAATAACGAAATGGTCCAAACGAAGGGTGAATTGGTCCACATATATCACCTTGAATTCGTTGCAGAAAGTTAGGTGATTCGATGCCAACTTTCATCAATGATGGCCTAATAATCAATTTTCCTTGATAACAAGCGATGCATGGACAAACATTAAATGATAAGACTTTTATTCTATTTAGAGGATGTCCATATGAGTTTTCAATAACTAGACGCATCATAGTTGATCCCGGATGACCCAAACGGTCATGCCAAAGTTTAAAAACACCAGGATCAGAAGTCTTAGGATGACTCACAACATGTGATTCTATTAGGATAGTGTGATATAATCCAGAAGACAGAGATGAAAGATTTTCTAAGACTTGTTTCTTACATGAGACAATGGCAGTAATGCATAGATACTCTTTGTTAGCGTCGTTTGTTGTCTCAATATGATACCCATTAAGACGAATGTCTTTAAAACTCAACAAGTTGCATTTAGATCTTGTTGAAAATAAGGCATCTTCGACATGGATTTTTGTACCATTAGGGAGCATTATCGATGCTTTTCCATGTCCCTCAACAAGATTAGAAGTCCCTGAAATTGTAGTAACATTGGTCGTAGCTAACGTTAAATGGGAGAAAAACCTTTTGTTATGAAAAACTGTGTGTATTGTTACACTGTCAACAAGACATATATCTTCGTCACTTGTTTTCGGATTTCCATTAGCAATATCCATATCCCTTTAGAAAAATAAAGACAATAATATAAGTCATGGAGAATAAATACTAAGAAAATAATTTCATTACTAAAGAGAATTCCAATAACTAATACATTAAAATCAACTGCCTAAAAGAAAAACAATCTCTACAAAAAATGTGACAAAACATTGTCACTTATTCAAACCAAACTACTACTCAATCTACTAAAAAGAACTGATCATAAAACAGATAAAACTCAGATATCCTTGAGGAAGGAATCCATGTCTTCAATCTCATTTCCATCATTCTTGAAGTCAGAAATATCAAGATGGGCCATATCCATTGGTATGTCATATTGGGAAAAATTGGTTTCAGCCTTCTTTTCCTTTCCTTTAATAAAAGCCTGATAAAGATCAACAAGGTGCCTTGCAGTACGGCAAACATTTGCCGAGTGCCCTGGTGAACCACAACGGTGGCAAATAGATTCATGGTGCTTTGAGTGGATTTGCGAGTTTTTGCCTTTATGTTTTGGAAACACATTCTTCTTCCCTTCTGATGAGGGGAATTATTACCAGCCTTCTTTTTGTTGTTGGGCTTTTCAGGGCCTAACCAACGTATGTATCCTTTCCCATGGCTTTCAGGAGTATTGCTATTGAAAGCTGGGTGACTTTGATAGTTCTTGAGTAATAACTCATTATTCTTCTCAGCGACTAGAAGGCAAGAGATAAGATCGGAGTATTTCTTAAACTTCCTTTCACGATATTGCTGTTGAAGCAAAATGTTTGAAGCATGAAAGGTGGAGTAAGTCTTCTCCAAAAGATCAGCATCAGTAATTGTTTCTCCGCACAGTTTTAAGCGAGAGACAATCTGAAATAAAGCCGAGTTATATTCACTTACGCTTTTAAAATCTTGTAAGCGGGGGTGCATCCACTCATATCTAGCTCTTGGAAGGATGACTGTTTTTTTATGGTCAAACCTATCCTTCAGCTCTGTCCACAGAGTGTACGGGTCTTTTACCGTAAGATACTGGGACTTCAAAGCTTCGTCTAAGTGATGAAGAATAAAAATCAATGCTTTGGAGCGATCTTCTTGGAACTCCTTATTGTCCTTAGTAATGGCCTTATCAAGTGAGCTAGCACTCAGATGTACCTCTGCATCTAGAACCCAAGACAAATAATTCTTGACGGATATGTCAAGGATTTTGAAGTTCACCTTTGAAAGAGACATGATTTGAGTATAAAATAAATAAATAAATATATTAAACGTGTCACAATAAATAATAAAATTAAATTAAATGGTGAAGCACGTATATAAGAGAAAGATAAAGAATTAATTACTGGTTTGACGGCATAGCCAGACATGACCAATAAATAACTAACATACAGACGACACCACAACGCTATTACAAGCGATAATTGTTCACGAAGATATATTAAAAAGAAAATAGTGTACGTAGCATCCTCCACAGATAAAAATTGAAACACAAATTATATACCAACCACTCTCAATAACGATGAAAGTATTGGCATATTAATGTCTGTACTTTGCGGATTCCAAAAAAATAATATATATATATATATATACAAAAGAAAAATTAAACATAAAAACTAGGGTTTCTAGAAAAAATATATTATTTACCGATTAGTTGGTAGAACAACGTAGCTGATGACGTAGTGTAAAAGATAGAAAAGTAGAGAAGAAAGGGAGAATTCTTATTCAATCGTGTATCAAGAAAAGAGAATATATGCTAGATACAAGGGCATCTATAACATGTTTGTTTTCTCCTCTATGTAGAGGCAAAGCACTATCTACCTCTATGTAGAGGTGGACCCCATTTTTTTAGGTGTTTGGTTTTTCCACTACCTCTATCAATATAGAGGCTAAACCTCTATTAGATAGAGGAAATCAGATAGCACCTCTCAGCTGCTATCTTTCAGCTAAACCTCTATTTTCCTGTGAAATGTCCATATGACCCTCCAACAAATCTTATTTTGACAGTTTTTGTCCACCACCAAAACAAATATAAAATCGTTCTCAGTTTTTCATTTTTTTTCTCTCCGCTGGCTTTCATTTCTCTCTGAACCCATGGAGCGATTTTCTCTCTGGAACTTCGATTCATGAAGAATATTGGTTCTGTTTGAAGATTTCATCTCCGGATCTGTTAAATATCATCAAATTTGTGAAGATATATAGTTTGGTTAATCTCGGTAAGGCATGTTTGTTTTTAGATTTCTGGATCTTGCATGTTGTTAATTTTTTTGATTTCTGTAATTGAAACTTGGGAGAAATCAGATCTGGTGTTCTTATTGTGTGGGTCAAATTTTGATTCACCATATTGTTAAGGTTTTGCTTGGTATTGTGTGAGAGAAATCAGATCTTGAGGTTTTGCACCA
Source organism: Papaver atlanticum (assembly GCA_023531105.1). NCBI lineage: Eukaryota > Viridiplantae > Streptophyta > Magnoliopsida > Ranunculales > Papaveraceae > Papaver > Papaver atlanticum. Next base: position 323,413 of record JAJJMB010004716.1, on the reverse strand, counting down.
TGTTTATGCAGGAATTCATTTAATTGTTTCTATTCAACTGACGGGGAGGCAGCTAAGTTGAAACCTTACTTCTATTAAGGTATGCAATGAATTTCTTCTTGAAGAGCTGGTTTCTATTCAAGCTTTTGGTATTGCATATAAGTTGTTTGATGAAAGTTCACACAATCAATAGTTTCATAGAAATATAATATGTAAATTATGTGAATGATTAAACGGAGTTTGCAGCTCTGAGTTGAATGTACTTTGCCATAGTCTTTAAACGGAGCCAATAAGTATAAGTAACTGTAAGCTCACTTAGTGCTAAAACAAGTGTCTTAAATTGTTATTTTTTAATGAGATTCATGAAATACTCATTTATGAACTCAGGGGAATCGCCATACTAATGTTTTCAGTTCATATTAACTTATGAGACCTACAATTGGTTATTGTTGTGAAATTTTCAGTCGCTACACATTTTGAATTTGATTAGAATATATGGATTTGTTTTTTCCCAAGTTGTATGTATACTAATCACAGGATATAAAAGGGTACAAAATGCTTAGATCCTCAAACTGGTAGTATGGTCTGTACTTTTTGGGTAATACTTTACTTCTTGGATGACCTTAATTTAGGAGAAGCAGTAGCTATAAAGCTCTACTTGTTTAGGTTTATAGATTAGCTTACTTGTTTTCCCTCTAACATTATTCTTACAATATTTATGTAGCAATATTTTTTTAAATATGTATAAGTATAAGTTTGTATTTTCCTAAACGAGTTCCTAAATATGTATAAGTATAAGCATAAGTATAAGTATAAGTTTCCTAAACGAATTCCATATTATCATGAGCTGTATAGTATCAATGACTTGATCACTGCTTATTGTTCACAATGTATAGCTGGTCCCCGTTTGTATGTTTAGCTAGTGAACTTATTGCTTGATTACTTGATGTATGTGTGATAGTGTATCTGGTCTGTATCTCTGTTTTATTGCTTGATGAGTTCCCTTGCAAACAAATTATCCTGAATGACCCTCTATGTTTCTATACAATGAAGATATGGATAAAGCTGAGGGTTCTAAAAGGAGAGGGGGTGCACATATATTCACAACTATTGATGGCCTTTCTAAGAGATTTATCGACTTGAGTATCGAAGAGGTAGGGAAGGAAGGGTATTCTTGAGCGTCCCTTAAACAGGTCTATTGGAAACGAATTATAGAAGCTTTGAACACTGAAATCAAGGGAACTTTACCATATGATTTAGATCAGAAAGCTTTATAAAACCATTGGGACTCTCTGAAAAAGAAATATGCAGTTTAGAGGACCATTGCTGGATTAAGTGGTCATGGTTACAGCGAGGAAGAGGCGGGGGTGAGTGTTATCAAAATGTGGGTGCAATATGTGATTTCGACATGAAATTTATTTATGTAGTTAGCGGATAGGAAGGTGTTGCACATGATTCAAGGATACTGAGTGTGTAATACCCGATATTTTTATTTACCATTTCTGGTCGGGTTATACTCTTTAGCTTGTTATTTAGGTTGTTGTTCCTTGGCCTTAGCCTAGGTGAGTTGCTTGAACTAGGAAAGCTATGGGTGGAAATAGAGTCACTTAATTTATTTTAGTAAATAGATAAAATTAAGAGAAAATGAAAAGATTAACAAAATAATAAATTTGTATATTAGTGCTAGTTTTAATATTGTATTAATATAGGTTTTATAATTATAATTAAAATTAGGAGAGAGAGTTAAGAGGTTAGAAAAGAAAAGGATGGGAGAAGAAGAAGGAGATGGAACTTGGTTTGTTTTAGAGAAGAAGAGTATGGAGATGATCAAATTAATTAAGGTAGAATGTGAAACCCTTTCTCTTTTGGTGTTTATCTTTGGTGTTTATTTCATATGCCTTTGTATTGTTATATTTCTGCAATTTAATTGAATAAATATATATCTCTTGGTGATGATCAGACTTCTCCTATTGATAGATAACATGATTAGGTATCTCTTGTTAAAATTTGAGAATTTTCCTACGCAAATTCACCGTTGAATGTTCCTTGTAATTTGGATTATGATTTCTGAAATTCTGGACAGTTTCGTTTTTCTGTGGTTTTGATGTTCTTAGGCAGTATTAATGATGTTAAAATGATTTATGGTCTTAACAAAAGTTGTATATAAATGTCTTATCTTTCACTGTGCTTTGGATTTGCTTAATTTGAGACTAATATAAATTTATGGTGAATATTTTGGTAAAATGATGTTATTTGCCTAGATTTTGTGATGCGTTTGTAAAATCAATATCTTTTTTTTGAGCCGTTAGTTTAATGTGAAATTTGGATATGTTATACATGATGGTGTACGGAATGTTTACTAAAATTTTGAGGTAGATCGGAAAAAGTTATCATTATAAACCTATAAAGTAAAATTCTGTAGTTAGTGTGTTTGCTTAAATGATTGAAAGAATTACATCGTTAGTTGGGTTGTGAACTTATGACTAGTTGATGAAGTGGTTTGGAATATCAAAATGTAAATTGTATGATAAAATTATTTTATAAATAATTGGAGATGCTTGTTGGGATGGCAGTGCCCGTACCGAGGATATACGGATAGGTGGGGCACGACCCAAGGATACTCGTGCAACGGTAGTGTGAGTTTATAAATGAATGGATATACTTGTTTGAATGGCGGTGCCCGTACCGAGGATATACGGATAGGTGGGGCACGACCCAAGGATAGTCGTGCAACGGTAGTGTGAATTTATAAATGAATTGATATACTTGTTTGAATGGCGGTGCCCGTACCGAGGATACACAGATAGGTGGGGTACGACCCAAGGATACTCGTGCAAGTGAGGTTGGCGGTCCCGTGCTGAGGATACACGGATATGCGGGGCACGGACCAAGGATACTCGTGCATTCAAGATAATTTGATAGATTGTGAGTTAGTTGATGAACATATATATAATTAAATCCTTGAAGTTGCACCGTATACTCTTGTTTGTACATATCCTCTTTGATTAGTTGCCATGTTTCAAATATTTTGAGAAAGGGAATGCATTCTATTGAGCTGTCATCTCACCCCAATTGACATTCCTTGCAGATTTATGGAAGTTGGAAGTGGAAGATAGAAATGAGTAGCTTAGTGATTTCCTTGTCTTCTGCATTGCTTGAATTGTAAATTGAATTAAAAAAAATGTTTAGTTGAAAATATTTTGAACGATGTCTAATTTATTCATATGCTTCAAATTCATGTATAAAAGTTTCAATTATGTTTGGTATAAAAGTAAATTAGCAAGATTAATTATATGCATAAGTCTCGTTCCGACCCGTAATGCCTTGAGTTCGGATCTCCATGTGGGTTTGACCCTGGTCCGGAACTCGGGGTGTTACAGAGTGAATCTGTCCGTAATCCAGTCTTCAATTTTCCAATGCCACCGCCAGGTAATTGCTATGAACTTTGTATATCTTTCTATCTCTGTATTTGTGTTTTTTACTCTTTCCTGCTAGAGCGGTGTATACCACTGTTGTTACATCAGTTATCTTTTTTGAGTTCAAGGGTGTAATGGATGTGTGATTAGATGGTCAGGTTCTGTTAACTTTATTGAATATGGTCTTGTTATCTGCTATTATTTTGCAGACAAGTATTACTTGTGCAATGCAGCATATACGCATACGAAGGGTTTTATGACACCTTACCGGAACACAAGATACTGGTTACGAGATTTTCGATGTGGTGGCCGCCCTCGAACGAAGAAGGAAAAATTAAATCAGGCACACTCTCAACTTAGGAATGTGATTGAAAGAGCTTTCGGTGTTTTGAAGGCAAGATTTCCCATTTTGGACAAAATGCGCAGGTTCAGTTTTACAACCCAAAAAGTATTTAGTTGTTGCAACCATGGCTATACATAATTTCCTTAGACGCATTAGGTTGAATGATGAATTATTTCGGCGGTTTGAAGATGTCGGGTTGTCGGGTTGGAAGTGAACAACAACATTGAAATGAATAGTGAAAGTGCAACATCAGCTACGCAGCATGTATTTAGACCACAAGATCATACTTATATGCATCAATTACGTGATCAGGTTGCAAATGAATTAGATCTACTTGTTGGGGTATAAAATGCTACTGTGATTGTGTTCAAGTTATGGACTAGTGGTGGTATGAGACTAATGATGTCAAGGTGGTCATGAAGTGGTGAGAATGGGCTAGTAATGGTGGTGGGTTGTAAATCTTGGAATTTTTAGAGAGGAAGTGCAGGTGAAGGATGAATGGGGGTTTTGGTTTGGTATTTTATTAGTGTGTATTTTACTTTATCTGTGTAACGGTTTGAATTGTTGAAAACATTTTTGAACTTTTGAAAATGTTGATTTGGAATGAATTTTGGAATTTTTAAAATTGTCCAAGGGTAAAATGTGAAATGTACAAATTTAAATTTAAATATAGAGTTATTAGATAGTGGTTAAACAAACATAAATTTAGAAGGCTCTAGGTAGTGGTATTCATATAGAGATAGAGGTAAACCTCTATGTAGAACCCTCTACCTATATAGAGGAGAAAACAAACATGATGTAAGTAAAATAAACGTAAAACCCTAGATATTCCCTAGATTACAACCCGTGCAATACACGTTTATAACAATTAATTTAGAAAAATATTATTTTATCGATAAATTAATAACTTATTAATATACCGAAACATAATAAATTTGAGTTTTAATTTTAAGAAAATAAGTATGTAGATCATTTTCCTGTAATGATAAATAACTATAGATTTAATTTGTAGTTCAATTATTTTATGGAATAATATACTTTGATGTTAAAATTAAAGCAATAAGAAGAACAAAGAAACAAAATTACTCCGGAACTTCAGAGCTGGCAACAAGGAGTCCAGCATTATATAAATGTGAAGAAGATACAAACAATTTTGGATTCCTATTTTAATAAGCCACCATAATATAATTGTATTACGTTGATGATTAATTTATATATTAGTTGGGATTTACTATAAACTTAAATTTTTTATTATCTTATAGATTTAGTGAGGTTTAATTTAGCATATTGGATCAAGTCGGGACTGGAAAAAAATATTATTTAACAAAGTTATCAATTTATCGCAAATGAATTTAACGAAGTTCTACTGTAGACTGCATTTTCCATTCTCAACCGAGGATATCTGCCTTACGATGATACCACTCATAATATCAACACTTCGCCAAGTGTCAACAAACCGCAACATCCATATAGAAATACTCACTGCACCCATGAAACAAAAATTACCCAGTCAAAACACAATGAATAAAAATTGCACTGTACTCCAGTGATACTTAAGTCACTGGGGCGATGATACCAGTGATCTTGAGTTTGAAATTGGTCAGCATCGGATTCTTTTACATTCAACAAAATCTCTTACAATCATTTATTAAATTTAATGACAATTGTAGTATTTTTCGATAACTTTCTATGCGGATCCAACTTAAAACATGGGTGTGCAGTTGCATACCCTGGCCGACTGGCTCCCAAGCAAAATTATAACTATTTTTGATCTCTTTTGCCATAAAATGAGCCCTTAAGCCTATTTTGCACCCTTAACAAACTTGCCAAAAAAAAATTGCAGCCTCTTGCTCGAGAACTTAGCTCCACCGAACTGTGGCCTCCAAGCGACCAAGTCTTGGCAACCAAGTATATTCCATAGTTAGGAAACTAGTAGCATTCTAAACTTAAAATATTAGTAGAACTTGGTGTCAGCTCAAGAGATCTTTTCTAACAGAGAAAGAAAGTAATCAAAGAAATAAAATAGAGAGGATAAGAAGCAAATTAAAGAGATGTATTAATGGTGGAGAGATCGGTTACTTTTCAATACATGGTAATTTGCTAAAACAGAAGCTTGGGTTCTTATAAAACTACAAACAGTATACGTTCAACCCACACCTAAAGACGTGGTATAACATATAACAAATCTATACCAGATCCAACCACTACTAAATGATACGTTATAGTGAATGGGTTTTTCCCGTTGGAGAAATAGACAAAGTCTTTACCACATTCACTTGATGCACCCAAATCACGTCCCATGCCTACTGACTTGGCAGCATCTAGATGACCAAAAAATAACCATCTAAAGAACACAGTTATTTGTACCACTACACATATATTGTGTGCACATGCCGGATGACTTTTTGTTAAAACAATGCAAATATTACTTTATATAATATAGTCGTAGAAAAAAATGCAAGTGGTGTGTGCAGAGAGTGTCGACAATATTTGTGATACTTTACCCGATGGTGTAAGGCTTGACATTAATAGTCAACTTTGTCCGTCTACACCATGGTTATCTAACGTTAGGCCGATTGGCCCTTTGGTCCAACATCTCCCACTTGGACATTCGTTTAGTATTCAATGAGACCCATGGAGATGACGTGCCTTTTGAAATCTTCTGTAGCTATAGCTTTTGTCAAAGGATCAACAATCATATCCTTTGTTCTCAAATAACACACTGTTATTTTCTTCTTCTTCACAATATCAAGCACATAGCAATATTGTCTCTCAATATGCTTCTTTACCGGATCACCACTGAGATCACCATTTGCAATGGTGCATAATGCTGCTTGATTATCATAGAAATGTTAATAGGATTATCAGGAATTAATTTCAAATTAAGCAAGAAACCTTTATCCATACAGCTTCGCTGGCTGCATGGTTACAAGCAATATACTCAGCTTCGATCGTAGACTTCGTTACACATGATTGTTAATTGCTAGACCATGATATTGTAGCACCACCTAGGGTAAATACGTATCCACTCGTAGACTTTAATCCATCTAAGTCTCCTGAAAAATATGCATCACTATACCCTTGAACAAGTAAAGAGTCAGTACGGTAAGTCAATTTATATCCCTTTGTCTTCTGAATATACCGCAGTATGCGCTTTACTGCTATCCAGTGAGCGATACCGGGATTACTCTGAAATCTACTTACCAACCCTACAACAAAACTCAAATCAGGCCGGGTACACAACATGGCATACATTAAACTTCCAACTGCATGTGCATATGGTTTGATTTCATTTTAATTCGTTCTTTTTCATTTGCAATAGCCATTTTTTAGATGATTTTTTTCCTCTACAGATGGGTGTATCAACAGGACCACAATATTCCAATTTATATTTCTTTAGAACACTATCTAAGTATGCTTCTTGAGACAACTGAATTTCCTTATGCAATCTATCTCTAGTTATCTTGATGCATAATATAAAACTCGCTTCACCCATATCTTTCATCTCAAAACGAGATTTAAGCCAAGTTTTGATTTTTACAATCAAATTCAAATCATTACCTAACAGTGATATATCATCAACATAAAGAGATAGTATAACAAAAGTACTCCCATTGTTCAAAACATAGATACAAGGATCATAAGCATTAGCTACAAAACCATAATTAGTGACAGCGTCATGAAAAGTTAAATACCACTGACGAGATGACTGTTTCAGCCCATAAAGAGATTTGTTTAACTTATAAAATTTATCTCTATTATTTTCATCTATGTAACCTTCAGGTTGCTCCATGTATATGTCTTCCTCTAAGTCTCATTTTAGGAGTGTTGTTTTTACATCCATTTGGTGTATTTCTGTTAGAGCATTGCTCGATCGAACTCGCAAGCGTTGCTATCTCAAGCTTGTTTGTCAAGTTTAGTTGCCAAAACTATAAGTCTTGATTTCTAGTCTACTTATAGCTAAGTATGGGATTAGGATAAAAAGTGTAGTTGAGCTTTAGACTCCACGGCGTTCATCGATTGAAGACGAAAAACTACTAAGGGGATCTTGTGGAACTTCATCAACAAAAGGTATGTGGAGACTTGAACTCATCTATCACTCAAAGTCTACCTACGTACTCTATCTCCTATTTGAGATAAAAGTCGTATAGCTATATAGACTTCGATTATACACATTTGATATTTCGAGCTGAGTTTAACTTGCTTACATATTTCTCGAAATATGTGTTGGTAAAAGCTTTCGCTTTAACCAGGTTCATCTTATATTCTTGACGAAGTCAAAAGATGATCATGTGAAAATCGCCTGGTAACATCTTATATGATTTGTGTGAGACAGTCATTTGGTGTAGACTCTGAATGTTTCGTATTGATCATTTGATCACTTAAAAATTGCTTTGAAGCAAATAGTTTGTGTGAGACAGCTATTCCCGTCTTCAAAGAATGTTTCAATGATTGAAATGGGAGTTTAGAACAATTAACCATGATTGGATATAACACAGTATGCGTACTTGTATGCTAACTGTTGCTAGTTATTCCAAGTCCGGGAACCATAGTATGCATAACCGTGTGCGTACTGGTTTGTTAGTTGGAAGTCCGAGAACTTATTATGCGCGTACCGGCGTAAATGCAAGTTCGGGTATGGATGGCAATTTTCCCTACCCAAACCCATCCTCGTGGGTACCCGCCCCTATTGGGTAGGGTTTTTCCCGCACAAACGGGGATGAGGTCGGGTACGGGTAATCCACGAAATTAGTTATGCGGGGATGGGGTAGGGATGGAATTTAAGGTCCCCACCCCATACCCTCCCTCATACCTTTCATATATAGGGTTTAGAATTTTGTTAAGAGTATTATCATAGATTTTATTCGTTATTTCGTTCAATGTTCATAGAAATATACCAACGACATGATGCACATAAAGTATTTTTGTATCTCACTCATACAAATTGTACTATAGATGATCGATCTTACAATTTTATCTATATTTTGTTTTAGTCCACCTATATAATCAATCTTATTGGATTATAAGAAAGATTGAGAAGAAAAAATAATAATTTACTTTATAGTTTTATTGTCAATATAATTTTTTTTGTACTTTTGGCTTCATGTGGATACGCTTGATAGCAATTTGTCGGATTGTGACAGAGTTATGAATATTTTTCGTAAATAATGGGTAACCCCCGTCCCTGCCCTAGTTCTTATGGTAACGGGTAGGGGATGGGTTTTGGTTTTTTGAACGGGGTAAGGGATGGGATTCAAGGTCCCCGCCCCATACCCGCCCTATTGCCATCCCTAAGTTCGGAAATTCAACTAAGTTTGGTGGTGTACGATAGTATGCGTACCCGTTCGCATACTGGCGAACCCAGACCAAGTACTGCTACTTAGGTATCTATACCCGTTTGCATACTTGAGTGGGTTATGTTCTAAAATCGGTTTTTTCATGAACTAATACATTTATAAATTAAGGAATGCAATCTTTCGCAAACCGTGGCTATAATGTTCATGATTTGAATCGAGTGAATCAAAATCGATTTTTCTTCAATTGTGTCTTATATACTTCTATGAGAATATAAACAATTGAACAACTCTAGAACTAGTTTCTTTTGAGTCATTTGAACTAGTTGTGATTGAGATGAACAAGGTTGATATGAAAGTGTTCATATGGCTAACTTCGGTTAACTATTATTGAGCCAACAAGGTGTACACGTTTAGGTACGGTTACCCATATCTAAATGAAGTCACTTTTCATTTGTGTGTAACAAGCTAAGTTCGATCTAACGGTTGAAAGATATTAGCTTGTGTCTAATCAGGTTTTCATCTAACGGTGAATATTGAATGCTTTGTTACCAAGGTAACATTGATTGCAAACCCTGATTTGAAGACTATATAAAGGAGAACTCTAGCAACTGGGAAACCTAATCCACACACCTCATGTGTGATACTAGTTGCGACTAGAGTCGATTCTCCTTTAACCTAGGTTTTTCTAAAACCATTAATTATAGGTTAACGACTTAAAGACTTCATTGGGATTGTGAAACCAGACCCAACTATTTTCTCTGTAGTTGCGTGTTCTGATCTTTCTTTATTCTATCGTATTGAGTACTATCTTCTCTAAGATATGCTCGAGATTTAATCTCTGATAGGAAAGATAAAAAGTAGTCACAAACATCTCCGTCTCATCGTTTGTGATTCCACAATATCTTGTTTCGCTACCATACGATTAAGATTATTGTGAGGTGATTGATATTACTAGGCTGTTCATCGGGAATATAAGTCCGGTATATCAATTGGTTCATGTTCACCTTGATTTATCAAAAGACGGAACAAAAATCATAGGTATTTCTGTGGGAGACAGATTTATCTATTCAATAGACTTTTCTGTGTGAGACAGATTGGTTTATAAAATCTTCGAATTTGGGTCGTAGCAACTCTTAGTTGTGGGTGAGATCAGCTAAGGAAATCAAGTGCGTAGAGTCCTGCTGGGATTCAGAGGCGTAAGAAACGAGACTGTACCTTAATCAGTGTGAGATTGGTTAGGGCTCAACTACATTCTATTCCGAAGTTAACTTGTAGTAGGCTAGATTCTGTAGCGGCTTAATACAGTACGGTGTTCAAATCTGGACTAGGTCCCAGGGGTTTTCTGCATTTGCGGTTTCCACGTTAACAAAATTTCTGGTGTCTGTGTTATTTCTTTTCCGCATTATATTTTCTATATAATTGAAATATCACAGGTTGTGCGTAGTTCAATCAATTAGATAATCCAACCTTTGGTTGTTTATATAACTTGATTGACACTTGAACATTGGTCTTTGGTACCGTTCAAGTTATTTCTCATAATAATCAGGCTCACGGATTCTATCTATTTGATTTGCTGATTACATTGAGAAACTGAGATACAACTCTTGAATATATTTTCATTGATTGAGTCTCACTGTCTAGTTGATTCTCTTGGAATTATATTGGAGTTTGTCCATACAGATTGCCGAAACAAAATATTGGGTGTGGTTGTTGTATCTCCACTTTTTCAATTGGTATTAGAGTAGGCAAACACGCTAAGACCTCATAAGTCTGTGTTTGTAGTGATCTGACTCTATGGACAGAAGTGCTGTCTCTATAAACGCTTCACCAGGATTTAACTCTGATCTTAGAGAAAGTTCTGAAGAACTAGTTAATCTCCAGAAGAAGTTGGATGAACAAATCCGGATTAATTCTGATCTTGTTGCAGAAATTGCAAAGTATAAGGATTTGAAGTTTGTCAAACTATCTTCAATGGATTTCAATAACTCATTTAATTCTTCCCTGAAGAATTGTCACAAGTCAGGTGATAAGCGAGGTTTAGGCTTTGTGAAACCTGATGTGACTCAGAACTACTCAGATGAGTTTAAAGATATTGGTTCATGTATGTTCTGTGATTCTCATAATCATTTTCAACATACATGTACATCTTTCAATAAAAGTTTAAAGGTTGCTAGTAATCTTCAAAAGAAAGTTGAAAAACTGTTTACTTCTCTAAAAAGGTGTACAAATCTAACAAGAAACCCCAAACGGGATAGTAGTGTTAGTATGGGAGATTTTTCTCTAAAATCAACATCACCCTTTTCAATGGTTCCTTGATAGTGGATGTAGCCGACATATGACTGGAGATCTTTCGTGGTTTGTAAATTTAAGCGACTTTGAAGGAGGTCCCGTAACATTCGGAGATGGGAGTTGTTTCTACATAAGCAAGAAGGGGACGATCAAACTTCCTGGCGTTCCTGAAATCCACGATGTAGTATACGTTGAAGGTATGGCTGTTAATCTTCTTTCTGTTAGTCAAATTTGTGACAAAGGCCATAAGGTTGTCTTTAATGCGAATGGATGTGACATTGTAGACAAAACTGGAAAATTAATTTTTCAGGGAACTCGTGGTAAAAATAATTGTTATCTTTTTGATACTCAGTTTAGCAATTGGTTCAATTTGACTAAGGTGGAATCTACACATCTTTGGCATGAGCGTTTTGGTCACATCAATTATCGCCTTCTAACTAAGATCATCAACAAAGAACTTGTTAGAGGTGTTCCCAAAATCAATGCTAAGATTGATGGTGTCTGTGGTGCCTGTCAAAAGGGTAAACAAACGAAAGTTCCACATAAATCATCTCGAGATATTCTCACTAAAGTTCCATTTGATTTAATTCATATGGATCTCTTCGGTCATATTCAACAACCTACGGTTGCTGGGAAGAAGTATGCTTTAGTTATGGTAGATGATTACACCAGATTCACTTGGGTGGCATTTTTAGCTCATAAGAATGAAACCCTTGATGAATTCAAGATTATTGTTAATAGAATAATCTTGTGACAAACTGGGGATTATTCAACAATACTCACCACCCATTACTCCTTAAGCTAATAGAGTTGCAGAAAGGAAGAATAGGAGCATTCAGGAAATGACCAGGGTAATGCTCCATAACAAAAACTTACCGTTAAGGTTTTGGGGAGAAGCTGTTTTTACATCATGTTATTTCATCAACCGTGTTTACCTACGGTCTAAAACCCTGAACACTCCTTATGAGTTATGGTACGGTAGAAAGCCTAACTTACACTATCTCAGAGTGTTTGGAAATAAGTGCTACATTCTGAAAGACCGAGAACAGAAAGGGAAATTTGATACTAAAAGCGATGAAGGTATCTTTCTTGGCTATGCTTCTGATAGTCGTGGTTTTCGAGTGGATTCTCTGTGTGTCAGTTTAATCTAAATCGCTTCCGCTGTGCTGTATCAGGTGGAGAATCCACTCCGGTAAATAGGACCCAAAATAAGATGAACAACTCCAATCCAGGAGCAAAGTAATTAATAAACGATCAAGATGATCAAATCTCTCAAAGAGAAGTAAACAGGTTTTAAACCAAACAATAGTTTTCATAAACGAGCTCGCAAGCTAAATTACAATGATAATAAAATAGGCTATTTATAGCCTCAAACATAAAACCTAGAAATCTAGAACATTCCTAAACTAGCCTGGAGAATATATTATTCTCATAAAACGGGATAAACATAACAAAGAAACTAATTATCCTAATAAATAAAATAGTAAAATTAAGAGATATCCAAGATATCAGTAAATCTTGGAATATGCTTGACCAACTAAAGATACGTCCCGTATCAGGTGTAGACTCAGAATATTTCTTATTGATCATTCGATCACTTGAAAATTTCTTTGAAGCTAATAGTTTGTGTGAGACAGCTATTCCCGTCTTCTAAGAATGTTTCAATGATTGAAATGGGAGTTTAGAACAATTAACCATGATTGGATATAACACAGTATGCGTACTTGTATGCTAACTGTTGCAAGTTATTCCAAGTCAGGGAACTATAGTATTGTTAGAGCATTGCTCGGTTGAACCCACTAGCGTTGGTATGTTAAGTTAGTTGTCAATTTTAGTTGCCAAAATGCATTCTTCATTTAGTATACTAAAGATAGTTTCGGACTAGATTAAGTCTAAGAAGTAGAATCGAAGCTATCCTTGAAGGATGAAGTTTGAAGACTACAAGAAGACATCAACAAGGACTTCATCAACAAAGGTATGTGGTAGTTGATTTCATTTGGATTCTTGTTCAATTCTACCTTTCTAATCTACAAGAAGACATCAACAAGTAACATTTTTTGCATTAGAATTTTTCTTCTTGTTGAACTTGTTAAAGTTCTTCTTAAAAGGCTTCTTATTGGGTCCATAATTCTTGTTCTTGTTAGGTTTGGTACTCCTTCAGTGACATGAGCTTGAGATGAGTCGCCTCTTTTTTCACGACGTTGATCTTCAACGCCCAACAACAAAGGTAAAGTGATCATATTAACATCTCTTCCAGACTTATTAATAGCTACCACTACAGATTCACATGAACGAGGAAGACTATGCAACAAAGTAGAGACCTGCATCCCATCAGGTATGGGGTTACCTGCAACAGCTAGTTCTTTTGCAATCACAGTCATACGACTACAATGATCAATAAAAAACTCATTTTCTTTCATAGGGGTCGTATTAAATTTCTCAATCAGCAACTGAATATATATGTCTCAGACTGTCCCCCATAGGATTGAGTGACAGCCTCAAACATAGCTTTCGCTGTTTGATAGCCTTCATATATAATTTCTAAATCTGGATCCATAAAGGTTAACATAGTTAATCTAGCTAGCCTGTCATCTTCTAGAAAAACGATCATAACTACGTCTAACAGCGAGACATGGATTAACTGGTTCTTCAGGAGTAGGAACATCAATAACATATTCAACCTTGTCTTGAAACAATATGTGCCTAATACATCTTATACAAGTGGAAAAATTGGAACCATTAAGACGTCCAGTTTTGCTTAATTCATGACTCACATCTTTAGATGCCATAGATAATATTGACAGTAATTTTCAGGTGAATAAAAAAATACCGATAATAAGAAAGGAAATGGGTACTGACCTCCAACTAGATATAATATAAACCCGTAGAAAAGATTCTTACTGTAAGTGAACAGAAAGTAGGTCGAACTCCTCCAATCACAAAACAATTTGTGAAGGAATCAAATAAGCAGGACCCAATTGATTCAACCAAAAGAGATTAATAACCCCAAATTGAAACAGATAAGAGATAATTAAAATTCCTTAATTGCGGTAGCCAACGTCTTTAAATTAATTGGTGTGAATCACCTCTGATTTGCTTTGCCTTCTTTGAAATCAACGAACCAAACAAATCTTTAATTGGGAATAGTTATATACGTGAATCAATTGATTAGATCCACTTTCGGTACTCCTTGATTTTTTACTTTGACTACTCTCACAAAAGTAATTAGCTAGACCTAGCTCTTGATATCAATGTCAGGTCAAGAGATCTTTTCTAACAGAGAAAGAAAGTAATCAAAGAAATAAAATAGAGAGGATAAGAAGAAAAATAAAGACATGTATTAATGATGGAGAGATCGGTTACTTTTCAATACATGGTGATTTGCTAAAACAGAAGCTTGGGTTCTTATAGAACTACAAACGGTATACGTTCAACCCACTCTGCCTAATATTTCTCCCACTCCTAAAGAAGTGGTATAACATATAACAAATCTATACCAGATCCAACCACCACTAAATGATACGTTATAGTGAATGGGTTTTGCCTGTATGAGAAATAGACCAAGTCTTTCCCACATTCACTTGATGCACCCAAATCAAGTCCCATGCTTAATGACTTGGCAGCATCTACATGACCAAAAAATAACCATCTAAAGAACACAGTTATTTGTACCACTACACATATATTGTGTGCACATGCCATATGACTTTTTGTTAAAACAATGCAAAATGAAGTATAATATAATAGTAGAAAAGAATGCAAGTGGTGTGTGCAGAGAATGTCGACAATATTGTGATACTTTACCCGATGGTGTGAGGCTTGACATTAATAATCGGCTTTGTCCGTCAACACCATGGTCATCTACCGGTAGCCCGATTTGGCCATTTGGTCCAACACTTGGACATCAAGAATGTATACTTGACCTCCAAGTTTTATCAGGTAGAACAAATCTCGAGTCAGCTGCTGAATAGCGCACAATTCAGCAAATAATATAACAGAATAGGGGTAGTTTGGACATTCCAGTTTCTTATCACAAATATGGGTTGGACGTATGGATGGATAATAAATTGGACCTAAGGCTAAGATTGCTTCCTCCTAAAGTCCAAGCCACATAACCATTAGGGTTTAAATAAGAAGAAGGAAACCCTTTTTTCTTTTCGTTACTTCTTTTCTCTTCTCTTTTTTCTTTCTTTCTTCTTCTCCCACTGCGGCACTTCCTCTCAGGTAAACTAGGATTTCCAGTTTATGCATCTAAGATTTTATAATTTCTCAGTATCATCATCTGTTACTAATATCTTGATTTGATTTTGTTTGATTTATTGAAACTTGGATTTGATTTTTTAGAAGTCAACAAATCTTTTTTCAGATTCTGATTTTGTGTATGATTTTAGCTTAGAAAATTTCAGATCTGATTGTTTTCTTGATAGATTGACTGTTAAATCTTAATCTATCATGTTCATTTTGAAAATATGTGCTAGATTGTATTGTTTTTGTTCAATCTTAGGGTTTTAGCTTTATCTTGGTCACGTATTGAAAGTAAATCTATGATAGCGTAGAGATTTGAGTATTTGTTTTGGTATTTAATGATTCGATGAAATAATAATCCTGTTAATCAATCCATGTGTTTTTGTAATCTTAGTGTTGTAGACTAAGATTTGTGTTGTATTTAGTTGATTAATGATTTTTCTTCTTCTGAGTTTGAGATGTAGATTTTAAACATCAATTTGTGATAGATGTTAACTGTAATTTGTGTTATACGTTTCAGGGATTTGCCTGTTCAGTGATATTTGGTAGTAACAAAGTTATCTTTTACAGAAGCAAAGATGGTAAGCTTTTCTGCAGAGTATTTGTTATTTTGTTCAATATGCTTTGATTTTATGATTGGTGTGTTTCTGATACTCTTTATACTGTTTAATCTTTGCAGGTGAAGTTTACAGCTGAAGAGCTGCGTCGGATCATGGACCTGAAGCATAATATCAGGAACATGTCCGTCATTGCTCATGTTGACCATGGTATGTAACTTTATATTATGGCCACTGCATCTAGATTAATTTGTGCACACGTTTGAGTAGTTTAGCTGATGTGGTTATGTATCTTTTGCAGGAAAATCGACA
Source organism: Papaver atlanticum (assembly GCA_023531105.1). Taxonomy (NCBI): domain Eukaryota; kingdom Viridiplantae; phylum Streptophyta; class Magnoliopsida; order Ranunculales; family Papaveraceae; genus Papaver; species Papaver atlanticum. The sequence continues at coordinate 306,975 of JAJJMB010004716.1, read as the reverse complement.
CTTACTGATTCTCTTGTGGCTGCTGCTGGTATTATTGCCCAAGAAACTGCTGGTGATGTTCGTATGACAGATACCCGTGCAGATGAGGCAGAACGTGGTATTACAATTAAATCTACTGGTATCTCTCTCTATTATGAGATGTCTGATGAGTCTTTGAAGGCGTACAAGGGTGACAGAATGGGTAACGAGTACCTCATCAACCTTATTGATTCACCTGGTCACGTCGACTTTTCTTCTGAAGTCACCGCTGCGTTACGTATTACTGATGGTGCACTTGTTGTGGTGGATTGTATTGAGGGTGTTTGTGTCCAAACTGAGACTGTCCTTCGACAAGCTCTTGGAGAAAGGATCAGGCCTGTGTTGACTGTCAACAAGATGGACAGATGTTTTCTAGAGCTACAGGTTGATGGAGAAGAGGCTTATCAGACTTTCTCCAGAGTTATTGAGAATGCCAATGTTATTATGGCCACTTATGAAGACCCACTCCTCGGTGACGTCCAGGTTTACCCTGAAAAGGGAACAGTCGCCTTCTCTGCTGGTTTGCACGGTTGGGCTTTCACTCTAACCAATTTCGCAAACATGTATGCTTCTAAGTTTGGTGTTGAACACAGTAAGATGATGGAGAGGCTTTGGGGTGAGAACTTCTTTGACCCAGCAACTAAGAAGTGGACTAATAAGAGAACCTCGTCTCCTACATGTAAGCGTGGGTTTGTCCAGTTCTGTTATGAACCCATCAAGCAGATCATTGCCACTTGCATGAATGATCAAAAGGACAAGTTGTGGCCTATGTTGCAAAAGCTTGGTGTTGTAATGAAGAATGACGAGAAGGAACTGATTGGAAAGCCCTTGATGAAGCGTGTGATGCAGACTTGGCTTCCTGCAGCTACTGCCCTACTTGAAATGATGATTTATCATCTCCCCTCTCCCCACACAGCTCAGAAGTACCGTGTTGAGAACTTGTATGAAGGTCCTCTTGATGACCAGTATGCTAATGCCATCAGAAACTGTGATCCCGAAGGTCCTCTTATGCTCTACGTGTCTAAGATGATTCCTGCCTCCGACAAGGGTAGATTCTTTGCCTTTGGTCGTGTCTTTGCTGGTAAGGTTGCAACTGGTGCTAAAGTCAGAATCATGGGGCCTAACTATGTTCCTGGTGGGAAGAAGGACTTGTACACCAAGAGTGTCCAGAGAACTGTTATCTGGATGGGAAAGAAACAGGAGTCTGTTGAGGATGTTCCTTGTGGTAACACAGTTGCCCTGGTTGGATTGGATCAATTTATCACCAAGAATGCAACCCTCACAAACGAGAAGGAAGTTGATGCCCATCCTATCAGAGCCATGAAGTTTTCTGTCTCTCCCGTTGTTCGTGTTGCCGTCCAGTGTAAGGTTGCGTCTGACTTGCCCAAGCTGGTGGAAGGGCTCAAGCGTCTGTCCAAATCTGATCCTATGGTTGTGTGTACCATTGAGGAGTCGGGCGAGCACATTATTGCAGGTTCGTCATCCCTTCTGTTACTATTCATCATTCCTTCTGTTACTGGGCACTCTTTCTCTCATGTGAAAATGGGTTAGGGCTAAAATGTTATTATGTTTTTATTTCAGGTGCTGGAGAACTCCATCTTGAGATCTGTTTGAAGGATTTGCAGGATGATTTCATGGGTGGTGCTGAAATTGTGAAGTCTGACCCTGTGGTGTCTTTCCGTGAGACTGTGCTTGAGAAGTCTTCAAGAACTGTGATGAGCAAATCTCCAAACAAGCATAACCGCTTGTACATGGAGGCACGACCTCTTGAGGATGGACTTGCTGAAGCCATTGATGATGGTCGTATTGGTCCAAGAGATGATCCTAAAATTCGTTCAAAGATCTTATCTGAGGAGTTTGGATGGGATAAGGATCTGGCAAAGAAGATCTGGTGTTTTGGTCCTGATACTACTGGTCCAAACATGGTTGTGGATATGTGTAAGGGAGTTCAGTACCTTAATGAAATCAAGGATTCAGTTGTTGCAGGTTTTCAGTGGGCGTCGAAGGAAGGTGTGCTGGCAGAAGAGAACATGAGAGGTATATGCTTCGAAGTATGTGACGTGGTTCTCCATTCTGATGCCATTCACAGAGGTGGTGGACAGGTTATTCCTACTGCTAGGAGGGTTATGTATGCCTCACAGCTCACAGCTAAACCTAGACTTCTCGAACCTGTGTACCTAGTCGAGATCCAGGCTCCCGAAGGTGCTCTTGGTGGTATCTATGGTGTTCTCAATCAAAAGCGTGGTCATGTCTTTGAGGAAATGCAGAGACCAGGAACTCCTCTCTACAACATTAAAGCATATCTACCAGTCGTTGAGTCATTTGGTTTTTCTGCCCAGCTTAGGGCTGCCACATCAGGACAGGCTTTCCCCCAGTCCGTGTTCGATCATTGGGATATGATGATGGCTGATCCTTTGGAACCAGGCACTCAAGCTGCTGAACTTGTGACTGACATCAGGAAGAGGAAGGGTTTGAAGGCTCAGATGACCCCTCTATCAGATTTCGAGGACAAACTTTAAGTCTGAGGTATTTCCTTTTGTAGTGATGAATTGAGATGGTGTCTTTTACCTTTCTTTTCTTTTTGCCTTCTGCTTTTTCTTTTATTTTCTTTGGTGCTGATTTTTTATGGGCAATGTTACGATGGACAGGTTACTCACAAAAGATCCTGGAAGTTAAGAGCTAGATGTCCGAACGAGAGTTTTGATGGGAGAGTGTTAATCCGAAACGTTCCTCTTTTGTTATTCATTTTGGTTTTTCTTCTGCTGGGTGTGTAACACTATGAATATTTACGAACTTGAACATGTATTCTTGTGATTTTGATCCTTGAAGCAACATTTTGCCCAGTAACTAGTCTTTGTAGTTTATAATAGGATCCATGAACTTCAATGAGATGGTTTTTGTTTGCAGCTTATTCCTTTGTATTCTGATAGTAATGTTTATAGTGCTTTTTTGTGCCATGTTATTGTTTGTTTTACTTCTTCCAAAACAATTGTGGAGTTGCGAAGGAGATCAATGGAACATTCTATTTTGAGTTTATAGATTTTTCATGACTTTAGTTTATAGCTACTATAGTTACTGTTTGAAGCCTTGGCATGATAAGATGTTTCTTACACTCTGAGAATATGATTCTCTGCCTGGTGTGAATGGTCCAGGTTGTTTGTCCAGATCCCACTTAGCCATGTCATCCTTTTCTAATGTTTTTTACATTAGCATTGGAGATGGAACTTTAAATCATAGATGTCATGTAATTTTAAGCCCGACCCTTTGCATCGGAGATGCTCATGAGTAAAATGTCAGACGGTTTATTTTTTAGTTTGCCTCGGATCAATCCACTTACTCGTTTTCTTAAGTTAATGGAGTCTGACTCAAAAAACAAACATCAAATGAGTCGGATCCAAAAAAAAAAAACAAAAAAAAAGCAAACCACCGTTGCAAATCAAACCTTAGAAGGATTTTAATGACTGGTAGAAACAATGAAAACTAATAATCTGCACGTAATAGATCTGATTACTCAGACACACAGCTGATGTTATCCTATGAAATTAAGATACATTCAAAAGAGCTTTTACGGAGGAATGGAAGGTTCGAAGCAAGGGGAAGCGACAGGCCCAAAGAAGTTGCCTTTACGGAGAACTTATGATCAGCAATGGACTTCAAATGTCGTCGTATCAAAAAAATAAAAAAATAACTTGGGGAAATCCTGTCATGATGTGGCAGCCCTATATTTCTTAGGAAAATGACCGATGGACCGTCAGAACAGTGGTACCACACTTCTGCATTCAATTTCAAGAACATTACATCCTGCCTCGAGTGTAATTCTGCCCATTTTTATATAAAAGATGGTTCTTCTGCATCAGAAGTGACCTTAGGACAGCATTAACCACAGTAGTGTTGTGTGGAAGTAACTGTCCACCATCAGCAATTTCATAATACTTGATCCATGGCAGACGTTCTGCAACATAACGTTGTATCTGACATGAGATAATCCTATCTTCACAACCTTGCCAAATTTGAACTGGATTTCCATCATTTTCAGGAAATGGATTCTCTAGTTCCAGTGGGTCAAAATCCCATTTTCCCAAAACCAACCATCATATCTCTAATGAGTGACTCGTATATACCTTGTTGTTTTACTTTCTCCTGAAATAGCATAAAAAACACCAGTAAACAAAATTAAGAAGTTCAGATTATAAAAGTTTGTGATAGCAAGCAACTCTTTCATATGTTCTGACATGTTAACGCAACAGATAAGGGTATAGCAGTACAACGTGATTGTCAATATTTTTATAAACTTAAACACTCGATGATACTTCGGACGAGCATAGTACAGGACCTGGAACACTAGTAGCTGAAGCAAGAGCTTTCTCATTCAAACTTGAACTTCCTTTTAATTTTCTTGCTTAGTTTTTAAATGAGCACACAACTGCCTATATTTAGGCTACAACTGCCAACTCTATATTTTCTAGACTTTTCTTAACTAAAACTAATTTGACAGGTTCTAGAGAATTAGTTCTCTATTTTTTACTTAACCAACTAGTTATCTTTTCACACTGCAATAGCCGACCTTTCCAACTCTAGTATTCTCTAGACATTTCTTACTCATCATACTTATCTAACTAGCTGACTATCTAGATTGATCTAGATTTATCCAACAATTACAAATTACATTTCCAACACACCCCCTTAATTTGTAATTGGAGGTAACATATTCAATTTCGGTCTTCACCCAGTCTTTCAGCTTCTAGTCTTCCCGTGTAGCTCTCTTCTTTATTTCGTCATAGCTGTATCCATAGTTTTGTCTGTCTTCTTCGGGTGAAGATCGAAATCGATATGTTGTGCCATTACAAATTAAGAGGGGGTGTTGGAGTTGTAAATTTTCTAGATAGCTAGTTTGATAAGAAAGAATGAAGGAAGTTAAGAAAACGCTAGAGTGAACTAGGGTTAGTTGGTTGTTTTGGTGTTATTTAGATATATCTACTATCTAGGCATTGTGCGGTCGGTCTTGTAAGCCTATAAATAGGGAGTTGAGTACTCATTTGGAACTCAAGCAAGAAATACCAACAAGAGAGTGAGTTTACAGAGATAGCCTTGCTGCATCTACTAGAATTTTAGGAGCTCTATACCAGCAATGCTAAGGCAATTCTACGTTCGGAAGAACTATCGTGTGTTTTTTTCTATAGAAATTTCAACAGTGATGTTAACTTAATGAGACCTAACTTATCATGCCACCTTCATTCTTGCTAGAGATGTTCATACCTGACCAGGCTTTGGGTTGTCTATCATCCTTCGCAAAATCACTCTGTCTGAGGTGCTAAAAACAGCTGGATTCTCCCGACAGCCTTCCTCCATTGCAGACATCGAGGGAAACCATTTTTGAGTAAACCACCAGAGTATAGTAATTGCGGGGCATAATGTGCTACCCTATAAATCCATTGATCCTGCAAGAGCAATTTTTTGTATGCCATTTTCGATACATTGGAAGGAAAGGAAAGCCACCAGTAGTTAATTATTGGAGCCACTAATGATGCACCTGCAATCCTGCAAAGTTATACTATACGTCTCTCAAACAAATAATATGAAAAGTTTGCTACAGAACATTTGTAGATATCTTCAGAGAAGCAATGTTGAGGAATATTTCTTCCTTGCTTCTCTGTTCTGATTCTCTGTTGATTTATTTCAGGGTTTTTACTTTGTGCTTTAAGAGGCAAAGCAGGAATATTAGTGTCTTCATAAATCTCAATATCACAATCACTAACCAGATCATTAAGATTGGCATCGACACTATTCCTCAACATTGCTTCTCTGAAGATATCTACAAACTTACAGGATCAAGATGGATTTAACTTACAAAGAAGTCGAATTCAAACTTGGAATTATTGATTAATACCTGTTTGGTATGTATTTGAGACAACCCCAAACAGGGTAACCTCCCAAAGAAACACCAACTATGTAAAATTTTGAACCAAGCTCTAACTGATCCGCAAGTTCTTGTATGTCAAAGGCTTCACTTTTCACAGATCTCTTCGGGTTTGGATCACTCTCTCCGTACCCAGCTCTGTCAAATGTCAACAAATAAACACCCAACTCCTCTACAACTTCCTGCAAGAAATATAGCAATATAAGTTATAAAACATTGTTTATCACAAATATAAGAATATTTAAAACAATTACTCTTATCTCTGTTTGTGTTTGTACTTCGGATGCTGGCAGATAAAAGTCTTCGGCGTCATTGAACCCGTGAATGACAATGATCTTAAACGGAGCTTCAGATTTAGGTACACCAGATTCTTTGTATGCAAGGTATCTTCTAGCATGTAAGAATGTTACCTGAAAGGGGATTTTCAAATGAAGACTCTTGAAAAGGATAACAAACACTAATATTCTTGGTTGAAAAATGGCGAACCTTAACTTTTCAAAGTCATAAATTTATAATAAGTGAAATCTACATGATATCCAACACTGTTACACCTTAACAAGCATATCATTTACACTTCACCCATAAGAGAGTTAGTTACATGAAAGATGGTTCTTCTCCTATTAAGAGAGCCTTTAAGATGGCATCCGATATAGTTGTGTTGTAAGGCATCAAATGACCAACATCAACAATCTCGCGGTACTTGATCCATGGAAGTCTTTCTGAAACATAACGTTGAAGTATAAAGGGGAAAATCCTATCTTCATAACCTTGCCAAATTTGAACAATATGCTCGTTTCCAGGAAACGGGTTCTTCAATTCCATAGGATCAAAATCCCAACTTCCAAATGCCACCATTAAATCTCTATGTAGAGACTCAAATACACCCTGCTGTGTTCCCTTTCCCTGAAAATTAAGCTAGATGTCAGCATCAAAATCACAATTTAACAAAGCTGTATGCATTGCAGAATAAACCACGTCCATATAATCTTTCAATACCTGATTAGGATCCGGGTTCTCAGCAATCTTTTTCAGCATCTCTCTGTCCGAGATACTAAACAGATCTAGCTTCCCCTCTAAACTAGAAAGTGAAGGAAACCATTTCTGGGTTAACCACCAATGAAGTAACTGAGGTGCATAGTGTGTTACCTTAAATGCCCACTGATCTTGCAAGAGATGTCTTTTAAACGCAATTTCAGATAAATTTGAAGGAAACGAAGGCCACCAGTAATTAATCATTGGAACTACTAAAGATGCACCTGCAATCCTACAAGCACAAAAAATAAGTAAAACAGGTATTGAAACAGGTATTGAAAAATAGTATGTTACAAAAACGTGGCAATCCTAGACTAGTACAACCGTTGCCACGGTGTGAGGGCCGACCGAAGAAGAATTTAAAGATGTGGTTTGTCTGCGACTACTTTCAACCCGTTTCAGAAAAAGTGATACTTTCGTCCTGTTTCAGAAAAAGTGATACTTTCACTCAGAAACGGAGCGAAAGTATCACTTTATTTAAAACGGATTGAAAGTATCATTTTTATTGAAACGGAGTGAAAGTATCACTTTTCCTGAAACAGAATGTGAAAGTATCACTTTTCCAGAAACGAAAAATTAGGCGATCCATAAACCAAAATATGGTTGCTGATTCATTTGTGGTGGTTTGCACAATGGCTATGCATTCAATTTTCGAGAATTGTGCCTAAAGTATCACTTTTCTTGAAACGAAGGGAGTACATCGTTTTATTAGTTGCAACGAAAAATTAGTTGATGCATAAACTAATTTGTGGTGGTTTGCATAATTCTTCGTAAAAACTCAAAATTCGATATTGTTGTTTGTTCTCATTGCGAAGATTTTTTTATAAGCTTTCAAACGATATAAAATTTGTAAAATTCCAAGGTACGGATTTTTAGATATTTTATGTTAAAGTTTGCTTTCCATTTATACCCCTAAAAGCATAAGATAATAAAGAGTTATAGTAATTGAACTAAAAAAGAGGGATAATTTTGTCAAGTGAAAAAGACTAACCATGGACACCAAATCCAATCCTTTTTATCAAATTGCACATTTATGTTAGGTTTCAATTTTCAAAATAGTGGCCATAAAAAAAGACTCCCTCTCTTCGGGCCCTCCGGTCGGTCGGCCCAAAAATTAAAAAAGGCGAAACAATAATTGAGACAAAAATAGAAAATTCAGTACCTATTTGGTATGTGTTTGAGACAGCCATAAACTGGGTAAGCACCCATAGAAATCCCAATAATGTAAAACTTTGAACCAAGCTCTAATTGATCAGCAAGTTCCTGAATATCAAATGCATCACTCTTCACTGATCTTTCCGGGTTTGGATCACTTTCTCCATATCCAGCTCTATCAAATGACAAAATATATACCCCAAGCTCTTCAATTAGTTCCTACAACCACAAAACAACAATTGGTTATTAAAAAAAAATAGTTCAGTTCTACGAAAGAAAAGTCACTAGAAATCTTACTTTGGATGCTCTGAGATAGAAATCTTTGGAATCACCAAAAGGATGAACAAGTATGAGTTTGAACTGAGCTTTAGCTTTAGGTACACCTGACTCCAAGTAAGAAAGATGTCTTCCATCTCTGAGCTTGATTCTTGGTGAAGTAATTGGTGGACCATTGAAAGACCCGCATAATTTTGGAGGAGGTGGTTTGATAGTTTGATAAATCCACCCTATAATTCCAACTAGCAAGACAACTGTGATCTTTCTCAACATAGTTTCCTGTTAGGAAGAAAATAAACAATGGGTTCCTGGTGAGCATTTGATTCTTGATAATGTTTTCAGCTATGTCACTGTTTTAGGTGTTGGATAAGCATTAGACAGGTGTCACAAAAAGGGTGGGTAATATGCTCCACTACAGACACAGCATAAACAGTCTTCAGTACCATGCTTCATTTTTCTCTCTGAAATAGGAGAACCATAAAACCACTGCAGATTTCAGACCAAATATACTACTGTAATCTTACTAATCAAGGCATACCAATATCCATTACCAAAAACTTGTATATGTGACAAAGTGAAAACAGCAGATTAAAATGTAAAATTGGGTGCGAAAGGTCTACTTGAAAGAAGATTCCGTGTTCATGCCAGATCTTGTTAAAAATCCACAAATCAAAAGAAATTGCTACACTAGTCTTCTTACTAAATGAAATTACATGACTGCAAATATACTGCTTCGTTCTTAACTGGAAAATAAGAAACACTACTCAAAGTTCATACTCTTCAGCAGTTCTAAGAAGTCACTAGTCATAACAGTAACGGCTATCATATTATTCTCATTTGACCACTACTTATTCCGCGACATGTGTGTAGTTGACTTATACTAAGTAAACCCATCAGGATTGAACAAGACTATAGTAAGTGCGAATCATAAGTGCAACCCTATATATCCATTGATCCTGTAAGCACAATCCATAATGCACTGATAACACCATGTCTTTTCATATATTATGTAGGATAAATTTGAAGGAAAAGAAGGCCACCCGTAACTAAATATTGGAGCTGCTAATGCTGCACCTGCAATCCTGCACAATCAACACCAGTGTAACATTTATCACCATATTCTACTTTAACAAGAACAACGCAGTCACCTTAGTCTACGAAGAAAGGAGCTAAGGGAAAAATTGAGTACAATGAAGGATGTAAAACGATTACCTGAAATGGGGCTTCCGAAAGGACGACGACCATAGATCAAATCAAACATTCATGTATAAAGCTTGAGAGGGATGACTAGTTAACTACATCGACATTCTTGGTTAAATTACAAGAACCTTATCTTTAAAATATATAAAATCACAATGAGCTGCTAACGCTTATATTAATATTAATGCATACAAGGATGTGTAATGTTTCATACTCTTACACCTTAACACGATGAGCGACAGACAATGAGAACGGACACAAATCAAATATTAAAACGTATTGTATACAGATACAAACTACAAAGTACCTCAAACTTTATCTCTTATGATTGCAACTATTTCATTATACTCTATGTGACAGAGAAATTGTTATACAAATGATGGTTCTTCTCCTATCAATAGTGCTTTTAAGATGGCATCTGATATTGTGGTATTGTAAGGGATTAGATGACCACCATCAACAACCTCATGATACTTAATCCATGGCAGTCTTTCTGATACATGGCGTTGTAGTATAAATGGAATAACTCTATCTTCATAACCTTGCCAAATTTGAACAACATTTTCCTTTCCAGCAAAAGGATTCAATTCCAAGGGATCAAAACCCCAATTTCCAAAACCAACCATTAAATCTCTATGTAGAGACTCAAAAACACCCTGCTGCGTTACCTTTTCCTGAAATGCAAGAGCCACAATAAAAACGACATTACATTCATTAGAAATGAGCTAAGTTTATCTAATCATTTGATACCTGATTTGGATTCGGGTTTTCCGCAATCTTTTTCAACATCTTTCGATCTGAGTTACTAAAAATCTCTATATTCCCCTCTAAAGCAGCCAATGAAGGAAACCATTTCTGTGTCAACCACCAATAAACCAATTGAGGTGCATAATGTGCTACTCTAAATGTCCATTGATCTTGCAGGAGCAATCCCTTAAAAGCCCTTTCGGATATATTCGAAGGTAAAGAAGGCCACCAGAAGTTAATCAATGGAACTACCAAAGACACACCAGCAATCCTGTAACAATGATATCACAAAACAACATGACATTTCAAAAATCCCCCAAAAAATATCAAGAATTTCGAAGAAATCAGTAAATTGAGTACCTATTTGGTATGAATTTGAGACAACCATAAACTGGGTAAGCACCCATTGAAATCCCAATAATGTAAAACTGATCTCCAATCTTCAACTGATCAGCAAGCTCTTGAATATCAAATGCATCACTCTTCACTGACCTTCTAGGGTTTGGGTCACTTTCTCCGTACCCAGCTCTATCAAATGTCAACATATACACTCCAAGCTCCTCAATTACTTCCTACAACACATAAATCAACAATGGATCATTGATAAAACCTTCAATTAATCAATTACACAAACTATTTCTCATCAAAAAGAAAAATCTTACTTTAGATGCCCTGAGATAGAAATCTTTGGAATCACTAAAACCATGACTAAGTATGACTTTAAACTGAGATTTCTCTTTGGGTACACCTGATTCTCTGTAAGAAAGATATCTACCATCACTTAACTTGATTCTTGGTGAAGTGATTGGTGGACCATTCACAGACCCACAAATTTTTGGAGGTGGTGGTGTGATTGTTTGATATACCCATCCTAAGATTCCAACTAGCAACACAACTGCAATCTTTCTTAGCATAGTTTTCTCTTTAGAAATGATCAAAGAAGGGGGTTTTTGGGGTTTGGGATGGAGTTCTACTTCTAGGTTCAATTTTAAATCAAGCAGGCAGAAATTCTGAGACCAGTTTACCAAATTAGTTTGACTCGTTATTGTCACAGTGACAAACACAGATGTCGTGTAAAGGGGTAAAGCTGAATGTGACTCACTTGGCCACCGTCCATGGATCACATATGTGATGGGTTCTACCTAGGGCTGCCCAACGGTCGGTCCGGTTTTCAGCCGGAACCGACCAGTAGCTGGTTTTCAGATACAAAACCGTCACCGAGCCGACCAATAGCCAGTTCGGTCAGTTTCGGTTTTCAGTCGGTTTTTTTCCAATGATTTCACAGATGCAAAAGTTAGGATTTTTTGTCGGACACTCATCGATAAACATGAGAGGATCAATAAATCATAATGCAAAAACTAAATACTAAAAGAGACTAGATGAGGAAGAATTATGTGATCGAATTGAATTTTGTTCAATATAAACTACTTTACCATGTTAAATGTTAATTGATTCATGTAAATTGCAGACAAGCAAAATGAAATTTGACCAAAATTAATGCTTTGCATCTCTATTTGTTTTTCAAAAGAAGAAGAAGAAGAGTATAGGAGTACAAACCCAATCTGGGCCTCTTATAAAACCCAAATCAGGGCCAAAAATATGTCACTGACAAAGCCACTAACACAATCCAACATTGTTCATGGTTAAATTGAAGATCAATCAACCATAAAACAAAAAAAATGGACAAAATCAATCGACTACAGTTTACGTATGCTATAAATAAAATAGATCGGCAAAAACCCATTGACTATACAATAATAAGTTTAGACATTTGAGATTTTCTTTATGCATCAATAATAGAATCGAACCCCACTGATGTTGATGTTGATTATTCTTTGAGTTGATATTTTGCGGGAGAAGAAGACGAAGGTGTTGGTGCTAGTGAGGTACCAGTTCTCACGATGATGGAGGTGGTGGATTGCGGTTGACTGGTTGTGAAGAAGAAGAAAGAAAAGAATCTTCATCTGTTAGAGGCAATGGGTTGTGAAGAAGAAGACTAGGGTTTGCTACGTTATGATTATATATCCTCAAATATACGGCTAAGATTGAAAATGATCAATGGCTCATAATTTTCGTTTGAACGGCTCGGTTCGGTCAGTTTTGACCCTTAAACTATTAGCCGAACCGACAGATCAACGGTTCTTGTTTCATAAACTGTCACCGACCGTTAGATCAACGGTTTGGCTCGAATTCGACTCGGTTCAATCGATTTCGGTCGTTCCAGCCGGTTCGGCTCGGTTTCTGTGTTGCCCTAGTTCCACCCCATTTACACATCAGAAATGGTGTTCTGGATCTAACCAGTTGGGGTTATCCCAATTGGCCGCGAAAATGCTGAAAGGATCCCAAAAGTTGACTACAAAAGACCTCACTTATACATCCTCATGTACTGATCAGTCATGGACCCCACAGCGGGCCTCAAAAGGTTCATCGCTTTGGATCTACAGCTTATAGGGATGTCACATAGTGGTCTCAAAAGTGGGCCTCAAAGGGTTCATCTCCCTAGCAATGTCGAATTGACTGCCTTGCTCTCTCATCCTTGAGGTTAGTAAATTGAGTTTCCACTGTGGAATTGGCTGATCTCTTAGAAACTTCCCTTAGGTTTTTAGAAAAATGATAACTCTAGATCTACTTAGGGAGAAATCAGAAGATATCCATCGGCCGACACAAATAGTCAGTTTTTTTTTTTTGCCTTTACATATGCCAATACTAGAAGCCTTTCGTTGCATCCATCTCCCCACACGTGATAAAAAATGGTGTACATTATGGTGTGTGGAACTGAAAATTGTACCTAGCAACAACATAATCAAAAGAACGCTATTTTGTTTTTGAGCCAATTGTTTCATGGCATCCAAGAGGGCGTTTGAATGCCATAAGCAAAAATCAATTCAAAAAGTCAGAAGAAAAAAAAAATTTCTTTAACTTTTATGCTTCTAGCTAGAAGTCATTTTTACGCTTTGTTCCTAGCTTAATAACATACTTCAAGATCTGCATCATATAGTATACAGAAAAGATAACTCTAAATGGAAGTCAATTGCGGGTAGTATTGATGGTCAAGGCAATTGGGAGTTAGGAATCCATAACCTTATCTCTGAAAGAGAGAATAATAGTTATATACATCCAATGAGGTGCATATATAGGTACTCTGCCTAACCTGCGCAGTGAGGATGACTCAGTTTCTTGGTTTAGCAGCACTGAGTTAAAATTTTCAAATAAGACTTGTTATGAAGCCTACAACTATACTTTTCAAGGACCAAATGCAACAATATCATTTTCTAAGCACTTCTACCTAAAGTTTATGTTCTGTTTGGTCTATCTTCTATATAAGTCTTTTCCCACGGTACTTATGAACCTCCGGCATATAAGGATTCAACTCTCAACAATGTATGCAAGCTTTGCAACAAAGAAGATAAAGATGTGAAGCACCTCTTAATCCATTGTGAGTAGGAAGCTGCGGTTTTATTTACAGAATCCTTCAAAATTTCATGGTGCTTTCAAAATAACTTCCTAGAGAATATGGAGGCTTGAAAAATTTCCCAATCCAAGTAAGGAACAAGAAGATTTGGAAATTGATCTTGTTTGTACCCAAAATTACTTCTAGGCATTAAACACGATTGATTGATAATGATGATGCAAAATTAGGGAAAAAAAATGAATTAGAGATAAATAAAGAAGAAACAAATTTAACGTGGTTTGGCAAATGATGACTACATCCACGGAGGAATCCCGTTGGGATAGATTTTATTGATATGATGATTACAATAATTCTCGAATGGTTAGCTAACCTAGGATTCCATGTCTTCTTAGGATTTAGGATACATGTATTTATATAGTTTATTTAACCCTAATTCTGATATAAACTTTATGTGCAAGCAACTTGGGCAACACGACTTCTCAAAACTTCTGGAATCTTCTTTCACTGGCTAGACGGGCTTGATTAACGGGCTTTATGTCTATTTTATTGACGGTACAAACATCCCCCCTCTTAACCTCCAACTTGTTGGGGGTTAAAAAGTTTTTTTTTCCTTCTGCGTCGACCGTTGATGATGTAACTCGCCCCCAAGCGTTTGTAGAGATATTACAAAGAGTCGGTGGCCTGAGTCGACTTCAGCGGTTCATCCCCCATCTGGAAGGGGAGGTAAGAATTCTGAACACCCGCGAATCCCCTGTCAGTGGGTTTACTGGATAATTTTGTAATGCATATATGTTGAGGTCTGAATACGGTTTTAATTACTAGTAAATGGCAAGGCCTGGCCAAATTAAGATAAGGACTCGGATTTCATCACCGTTTTCTTCTTGCCTGCCTTAGGAACACGTAACCTACGCGAACCTAAGCCTTAAAATGTTGACTAGGACGAGACTGATAGGGTAACGAGCATAATAGGAAAGTCGTTTAAAAGACGTATTGGTTGCTCTATTAAGCCTAACTCGAAGTTCGTGATGATTACTGTTAGTTGAACGAGCCGCCTTGTAACCCGAGAAAACGTTGCCAGAGGGGCAGGGGTATTCAAGCTCCTTTGAACTTCGCCTGCTTCAATTTGACTTACTTTAATTCAAATCGTTCTAGAGATGTTTGCTGAAATTGTAACGAATCGCCTTTCGGAAGAATAAAAGCTGGTCTAGAAACAATCTAAGTGGAGACATCATGCTTGTTGTTTGCTAGAAATATATAGGCTTGTTTTGGTCGAGTCGGACTTTTTTGTGCTTGTGTGGAATTCCCTTGCAGTAGGATGTCGAACTGGTACAGTAAAAACTCCATATATTAATAGCCATGGGAATTCACAAACTTATTAATATAGGGAGGTATATCAAAAAAATGTATTTTTGTGCTAATTCAAAGTATGTAAATGATAAAGGGTATATGGATGTCTTCCTTAATCATCCAAATGAGCAACAAGTCGTATATTCCCTAACCGATGAAGAAATGATCGATGAAATCAGTCAAAAAGTGAAGGGAGATAATCCCGATGATAATATTATGGATATATACCATATGTTTCATGCCAAGAAGCTTTAAACATGCTCTACAAGTTGGAAATGTTTTAGCTTCAACAAGAAGGTGCCATAGTAATGAGGTCTTACGCATCCGCAAATCAAAAGATGTGACAACAATCAAAAAATTTACATCCTTTTCTCAAACAACTATAGATAAGTATTTTATTTCATCTTGAATTTTGACGTAACAAGATCTATAAGTTTCCAATAATGACGATTATATTAATATATGGAGGTAAATTCATTATGGAGGGACTAGAACAATCTATTAATATTAAAATATGGAGGTTATTACTATTTATAACTTGCCCAAATTGGGACCATGATTTTTTTATTAATATATAGAGTTTATTAATATATGGAGTATCAATATATGGTGTTTTTACTGTATTATATAATAGCCAATATAATGAACATCCGACTGAGCAACATGGACACTATTCTTTTTATGACCATAGTGTGAATAGTGGTTGGGAATGCCAAAACTTTGAAGGTTATGGTTCATACCATGGTGATCCTAATTATTATCCACACGAGCACCGGTCATACGAGAAAAATTCTTATACTTCTCATGTACTAGAGTCGACACGTAAGTTACTAGAGTCGACGTACACGTAAGTCAGTTGAAATGAATAACTTAGTTATGGACGAAAAAACTACAACCATGAGTGAATCTTCTTTATATGATACCATCAGGAAGTCATGTGAGTCGACTCAGAGGCTTTTGTTAGAAGCACATAAAAGAATTGCTCAAAATTATATTTCCAATATTACCCTTGAGAATGAAGATAGTTATTTACATAATCAAGATGACGAGGTTAGAATTGGTAAAACTACTTTAGATGAGGTTCAACCATTTCCATGTTATTATAATGATGATTATGATATGGACAGTGTTGATGAAGAATATGAAATATTTAGGCATAGTGATCAGGAATTTGTTACTCCAATTAAGCTTTATAATGATAATGTTATTTCTAGTTCAAATCCAAATAGTTTTAATGATTATTCACTTATTCAAAAGGACGAGGATTTGAATAGAGATACCACCATTTTAGATGATGTGGTATTTCCTTTTGATTACTAAGCCAGTGATGGTTTAGAGGAACGGGTTTATTATGAGAAGCCTGTTTTAGAGTCTAGCGATTTTGAAACACTAGTATTAAAAGAATATAAACCCGTAGAGATAAGTGAGGATGCTGATTGTAACTTAGAAGAACCAATTGACCATTTGCAGGAATCTAATGATCTAGAAATTAGGGAAATTGTGACTAGTCTATCTAGAGACACTGAAAACTCTAAGTTTAGGGGTGATTATCATTCTCCGTGTGCCTTACCTTTAACTCTAAGAAAGTTCCCTCGCGTGGGACTTGACATATGTGCCCCAACCATTTTATAAGATTATCTTCATACACGTTTTCCCGAACCTAATGATGTCCAGAAAGAAGCTCAGTTGTTAGAAATCCATCCTCTGGTTGATGTGGTTAACCTAGGCTATGATACCAAGAATGACTTTGTTTTCCCATCAAAAACTTTTCTTCCAATTGTGGGAACTTATGAGTTTCAGATGTGTCAGTTATTAAGCTTTGAGACTAAGCCTAAGAATATTAAGAGATTAGAATTGACACATTTTCCTAAGAATGACCACCACTTTCACTATGGTCTATTGTGTGAGTCAAATCTGATTAACTTAGAGGATCCCCAGTTATTCAGGTTATTGTTATGTGCTTCTAAGTTCTTAGTTGAGTATTTCCAGACCCTATAACCTGATCTTCAGGATCCTGCCTTTGAGGAAATCCAGCCCTTAAAAACATTTTATTTAGACACTTTTCTAGAGTCTGAAACTGAACCACAACTAGATGTAGTTGTCTTAAACAAAAAATTAGATAAGGGTATGTTCGGTATCTTCTTGGTCTTAATCTACGAGGTGACTAATTCTTTCCTAGTCTGGCTAAAGACTTTAAACTTAGCACTTGCTGGGAGGTAACCCATGTTTTAGGTACTCTGTTAATATCTTTCCTCACTTCCTTTAAGTAGTAACAGTTTCTCCTTTTTCATGTTTTTAATTTCATCTTTAGAACATTGAGGACAATGTTAGATTTAAGTGTAGGGAGTGGTTAACTTTTTGTAGGTGTTTTCTTGCATGTTATGATCAGCTGTTGAGCGGGTCTATTTTTCGGTATTTTCTTGCATGATCAGCTGTTGAGCGGGTCTAAAAAAATTAAAAAATAAATTATGATCACCTGTTGAGCGGGTCTACTGTAGGGTATTTTCTTATGATCAGCTGTTGAGCGTGTCTATTGTTAGAGCACTGCTCGGTCGAACTCGCAAGCGTTGACATCTCAAGCTTGTTTTCAAGTTTAGTTGCCAAAACTATAAGTTTTGATTTCTAGTCTACTTATAGCTAAGTCTTGGACTAGGATAGAAAGTGTAGTTGATCTCTAGATTCCACGGCGTTCATCATACAAAGACGAAGGACTACTCAAGGAATTGGTGGAACTTCATCGACTAAAAGGTATGTGGAGACTTTAACTTATCTATCACTCAAAAGTCTATCTACTCTATCTCCTATCTTGAGAAAAAAGTCGTATTGCTATATAGACTTCGTTTATACACATTAGCTATTTAGAGCCGAGTTTATCTCGCTTATCTTTTATCGAAATATGTGTTGGTAAGCTTTCCCTTTGGCCACGTTCATCTTTACAAGTGCCGAAAGTCATGTTGGTTATTTCAATATCTTGAAAATTGCTTTGATGAAAAATAGTGTGTGAATAACCTCTATTTAACATCCTCTAAGAATGTTTCAATGATTGAAATGAGAGTTTAGAATATATAACCTTGAATGGATATAAACATTGTATGTGAAATCATACATGTGTAAGTCAAAAATCCTTGAACCAAAGTATGCGTACTTTGCTGCTCAGGATAACTGGAACTAAAGTCCGCGTACCAGTACGCGTACTGCCGGAAGTTCACGTCCCGTGAATTTCTGCTGGAGTTTGTGATCTGAAAACAAACTTATCCGGGTACTTAAGTATGCGTATCGGTATGCATACTTGAGTGGGTTATTTTCTAAAAACGGTTTATTCGTGAAATTAAACTTATATAAACTAAGGAATGCATATTTGCAAACCGTTTCTATAAAGTTCATGAATCGATTCGAGTGAATCAAAATCGTTTTTGCTTCGATTGTGTCTTGTATACTTCTATAAGATCTAAGCAATTGAACAACTCTCTAACTAGTTCATTTGAGTCACTTGAACTAGTTATGGTGAAGATGAATAAGGTTGATATGAAAGTGCTCATATGGCTAACCATTGGTTAACTACTGTTGAACCGACTAGTTGTACATGTTTAGGTACGGTTACCCAAACCTAAATGAACGTGCATTTCATTTGTGTATGACAAGCTAAGTTCGATCTAACGGTTGAAAGATATTAGATTGAATATTGAATGCTTTGTTACCAAGGTAACTTAGATTGCAAACCCTGATTTGGAGACTATATAAAGGAGAACTATAGCAACTGGGAAACCTAATCCCCATACCTCCTGTGTGATACTAGTTGTATAAGCTAGAGTCGATTCTCCTTTAACCTTAGGTTTCTATCGAGACCCTGTAGGTTAACGACTTGAAAACTTCATTGGGATTGTGAAGCCAGACCCAACTATTTTCTCTGTAGTTGTGTGATCTGTTTCTATCGTATTTGAGTACAATCGTAAGATTGGCTTGGGATTAATTTCTCCGATAGGCAAGATAGAAAAGAAGTCACAAAAATCTTCGTCTGATCGTTTGTGATTCCGCAATATCTTTTATCGCTAGTCGATTAAGATTATTATGAGGTGATTGATAATTCTAGGCTGTTCTTCGGGAATATAAGTCCGGGTTATCGATTGGTTCCTGTTCACCTTGATTTATCAAAAGACGGAACAAAACTCGTAGGTATTTCTGTGAGAGACAGATTTATCTATTCCTGTATACTTTTCTGTGTGATACATATTTGTGTATTAAAGTCTTCGACTTTGGGTCGTAGCAACTCTTAGTTGTGGGTGAGATCAGCTAAGGGAATCAAGTGCGTAGTATCCTACTGGGATGAAAGACCTAAGGAGCGCAACTGTACCTTGGATCAGTGTGAGATTGATTGGGGTTCAACTACAGTCCAGACCGAAGTTAGTTTGTAATAGGATAGTGTCTGTAGTGGCTTAATACAGTGTGTGTTCAATCTGGACTAGGTCCTGGAGTTTTTATGCATTTGCGGTTTCCTCGTTAACAAAACTTATGGTGTCTGTGTTATTTCTTTTCCGCATTATATTTTGTTATATAATTGAAATATCACAGGTTGTGCGTTGTATCGATCAATTGGTAAATCCAACCTTTGGTGTTTGATTGAAATTGATTGATCCTTGAACATTGGTCTTTGGTACCATTCAAGTTATTTCTCTTGTATTCAATCAGGCTCGCAGATTTCTATTTGCTCGAGTAAGGATTGAATCGAGAAGTTGAGATATAACTCTTTGATATACTTTTTATTAAGATTGAGTCTGACTGTGTAGTTGATTCTCTTAAAAGTATATTTGAGTTAGTCCATACAGATTGCTAAGCGAAATATTGGGTGAGGTTGTTAGACCCCCACTTTTTCAATTGGTATCAGAGCAGGAAAACAAGTTTAAAGACCTCATAAGTCTATGTTTGTAGCGATCTGACTCAATGGACAAAAAATTCTATCTCCATAAACGTACCACCAGTCTTCGATTGCCCAAACTACTTGTGGTGGAAAATTGCTTGCGTGTTTTTCTTTAAGCTCGTGATTTTCAAACATGGGTACGTGTTGTTAATGGCTATACTCCTCCGGTTGATACAGAAGGCGATGTGTCTATACCCAAGGATAGTGGTAGATAAAGTCTAGAAGAAATCCTTGCTGCAAAGCAAAATTCTGACGGCTTAAATGCTATTATATATGCCATTACCCCAGACCTTCAGCATCATGTGACTACGTGCACAAAGTCTAAAGAAGCCTGGGAAATCTTAGAAACCGTATTTGAAGGGAATACATGTGAAAAGGAAGCTAGGCTTCAAAACCTAAATTATGATTGGGAAAACCTTCGTATGGCAGATGAAGAATCATTTGATGAGTTTAATCATAAAGTTTCTGAAATTGTTAATGCATCCTTTGCATTGGGTAAGACTATTCCTGAAAAGGACATTGTGATGAAGATTCTCAAATCTCTGCCATCCAGATACGATTCTAAGAAGCATGCCATCGTATAAGGAAATAATCTCGCAACGCTTTCCAGAAATACTCTGGTTGGGAAGTTAAAGATCTTTGATCATGAGCATACATCCAAATCTGGGAAGGATGTTGCTTTCAAATCACAAAAGAACACTAAATTACTTGATAAAAGTAAAAGTGTTTGCATCTATGAAGATGATCTTTCTGAGGCTGATTCATCAGATGAAGATCTTGACAATTCAGTCTCGTTGATTACAAGACAGTTTAGGGATCTTCTTATGAAGAGAAGTAAACGATTCTCCAGAGATAAATCCAGGTCATCAGATAAACCCCATAATCGTGTTCCTCCTAAAAACAGGGATAATGATGAAACTGATGACGAGGATATGCCTCAGTGCTTTAAGTGTAAAGGCTTTAGTCATTTTGCTAATGAGTGTCCAAATCGAAAGAAATACACTGGGAACAAAGGTCTTGCTGCAACTCTTGATGAAATGTCTGACAACTATGATTCTAATGAAGACAAAAAGTCAAGTGTTGCACTTCTTTGTGAAAATATTGATTTTGATAATTGTAGCAATACATACATCAATCTCGATAGTCTTTCAGAAGAAAACTCAACCAATCTGGTAGAAAAAATTGACCTTTCTGTTGGAAACTCTCTGTAAAAAATTTCAGGTTCCACTATGTGTCTAGCAGCTTGCACATCTCGGATGCCTGAGTCATATTCCAGGTTGACATGCTCTTATTGTTCGCTCAAAGGTCATGAACTGTCAAAGTGTTACAAGTATAAACACAAATTGAGGCATGTCAACAAACTTCAACGAAGAGCTAATCGATTAGGAAACAAGCTCAAACTTGTTCAAAAGACCGCAGAGGTATGTAAGATTTTATCTTCGTCAAAGAAGTTAGTTTCCAAGGATAAGACAAGACCATTAGAAATAAATTTATGGTCTAAACACTATGAGAAACAGGATTCTATGAATTCCAATCAAAAAGGATATGGTGGACAGATTATTGTTCACCCCAGCACAACTTATATTATGTTGGTTAGTGCATCTTGTCTCATGTGCCTGATCAAAAGAGACAAGATTTTACACATCCAAGGATTTATGAAAAGAGAAATGGTTTTAAAATTGTTTGTTTTTTCTTTTTAGCTCTGCCTGTTTTACAAGATTGGAATTCTTCCATATCTAATTGATACTGGAAAGGACTGTCATGTAACTAGTTGAACCTAGTCCTAGCTAAATGAATTGAAGCCCCTGGGCCTTACTTACGTGCACAAGCCCATGCTTGGGTGTTTTCATTTCTTTCAGTTTATTTCCTTCTTAGGGTTATTCATTGGTTATTTCCACCCTTTGGGTGATCGTGTAGGAAAGTCGGCTATTTATTGTCCAATTGAGTTGTAAAAAAACCCAATGAGAAATTTATGAAAGTTTAGGCTCTTTCCTTAAGTTAGGAAGAGAAGGTATTGCAGTTAGTTTGATCTACAATTCTGTTTCATGACAATTTGTATCAGCCATTATCGATCCTGATTACCTGAAGATAATGACCGGAGGTGTTGATAAAGCTACTACAATAAAAGAGGCTACAACTCAGTTGCAGACTCACTCAGATCGATTGCTAACATTAGAGGAGGCTTTTAAGAACATCTCTTCTGACATTCGTACCTTATCTAGTGAACTTCTTCCTGTTAAAGAATCTCTCACTATGATCGCCTTATTATGTCAACGGCTGGGTATTCCTACTGCTCTAGTTCCGCCGGAAAATCCAGAACAAACTGCTATTTTAAATACTCATGAGCTAATTTACCAATCTGGTAAATATTCTCGACACCCAAAAATTTATTTTCCCAGATTTGATGGTTCTAATCCTAGAGGTTGGATTCGTAAATGCAATAGATATTTTCAGTTAAATTCAATTGATGAACTTCATAAAGTAGATATAGCTTCTATTCATTTTGATGGTAAGGCAGATTCATGGTTTTTAGATTATCAAGAGGGTAAACTTTTCATCGATTGGTCTCAATTTTCATCTGATATTTGCTGTCGCTTTAAGGATGTAGCTTACGATAATTATGTAGGAAGCTTTAACAAATTGTCTCAAACTACCACTGTTGAGGAGTATTATGAACGTTATGAGTCTTTAAAAGCTTTAATGAAGTCTCGGAATCCCAGTCTCTTTGAAGATTACTTTACTGTGAGCTTTGTCAGTGGATTAAAGGAGGAGATTCGTAATTCTGTACAAATGTTCAAGCCAACCTCAGATACAGATGCATTCTATTTGGCCAGAATGCAACAAGCCTCAGTTGACTTTCATTATAAAAATCATAGGCCATTTTCTAAACCATTTCAGTCACCTTCCACTCATTATTTACCATCCTCCTCCACTTCCAAACCCATTTTAGCACAACTTACCACTCCACCTAAGCCATCTTTTTCCAACTCTAAACCATTTGTTACACTCACCCATACACCCACCAAACTGGAACCCACCAAACCTCCAATTAAAAGACTCATTCCATCTTAGATTAAGGTGAGAAGAGACAAAGGTTTGTGCTATAATTGTGATGAATTGTATAAATAGGGTCATATGTGCAAGACTCAACAATTGTTCATGTTAGTGGCTTCAGATGACATTGCTTCTCCTTCTTCTGTTGAAGAACTTGAAGAGGATGTTGCATCTCCTCCTTCCCGTGAGTTATCTCCAATGGAAATCTCATTACATGCCTTAACTGGATTGGTAACTCAAAATACTATCAGAGTGCCTGGTTAATTCCACTCTCATGATATACTTATCTTGTTGGACACTTGCAGCACACACAGTTTTGTGGATGCTAAATTAGCTAAACAATTACAACTCCCTATTGAACCCATAGGACACATGTTAGTGACAGTTGCTAATGATGATTCAACTATCAGTAAGGGTATATGCAATCAGTTAGAATGGCACATGCAGGGCTACCAATTTATTTGAGATTTGAGGGTTTTACCACTTGGTGGTTGTGACATGGTTCTTGGGGTGGACTGGCTTAAACAACTGGGTGATATCACATTCAATTTGGCTGACCTCAAGCTTACATTCTTTCATCAGGGCCACCAGATTACTCTGAAGGGAAGTTCTACATTACCTTCTTGCAACTTGATTAGTCGTAATGCCTTTATGAAATTCTTGAAAAATACCACATCCACTATCATTGGTCAATTATTTTCTGTTTCCACTACTCCTCTAGAACCAATTCATCCTACCATATCCAAATTGTTAGAATCATTTTCAGATGTCTTTGAGCCACCCACATCCTTACCTCCTCCAAGAGCTTTGGATCATCAAATACCTTTAAAGCCTAATTATGCACCTATATCTCAAAGACCATATAGATGCCCTCATCTACAAAAGTCAGTGGTTGAAAAGTTAATTCAAGAAATGTTAGATGCTGGCTTCATTCAAGACAGCCACAGTCCCTTTGCTTCACCTATATTATTAGTCAAGAAGAAGGATGGCTCTTGGAGATTCTGTGTGGATTACAGAAAATTAAATGACATCACCATTAAAGATAAGTTTCCCATTCCTTTGATTGATTATTTATTGGATGAAATTCATGGTGCTGTCATTTTTACAAAAATTGATCTTAAATCTGGTTATTATCAAATCTTAATGAATATAGCTGATATTCATAAGACTGCATTTAGAACCCATCAAGGTCACTATGAATTTAGAGTCATGCCATTTGGCTTAACAAATGCACCTGCTACATTTCAGTCACTCATGAACACTATTTTTAAACCATTCTTAAGGAAGTTTATTTTAGTGTTTTTTGATGACATCTTGATCTATAGTAAATCCTTAGAAGATAATGCAGTGCATTTAGCTAAAACCCTCACATTGTTGAGACAAATGTTGTTTTGCTCAGTCCAGACTAGCTTACTTGGGGCACTTGATTATTTCTGAAGGAGTGGCTGCTGATCCTAACAAGATTGCTGCAATGCAACAATGGCCCCAGCCAACTATACTAAAGCAATTGAGAGGATTTTTAGGTTTGACTGGTTATTATAGAAGGTTCATTAGAGGTTATGGCAACATCAGCAAACCATTAACTGATATGCTGAAGAAAGATTCATTTTCTTGGTCACCATCAGCATTGCAGGCTTTTGTAGCTCTTAAAAATGCCATGACATCTGCTCCAGTTTTGGCCTCACCTGATTTTTTTCAACCATTTGTTCTTGAAACTGATGCTTGCTCTACAGGAGTTAGAGCAGTTTTGATGCAATATGGTTAACCTATAACCTTCTACAACAAACCCTTAGGCCCATAAGCTTTGGCCTTATCCACTTATGAAAAAGAATTATTGGCCATTGTTATGTCAGTTCAGAAGTGGAAACATTACTTGTCTCACCATCAGTTTATCATCCACACTGACCATCAAGTTTGAAGTACTTCATGGAACAGAGAATCACCACTGTGTTACAACAGAAGTGGCTCATCAAACTCTTGGGTCTGCACTACATTATCAAGTATAAAAATGGGTTAGAGAATAAAGCAGCTGATGCTTTATCTAGAGTTCACTATGATTCTTCTTCTTGTCAAGCCTTATCATTGGCTCAACCACAATGGACTCAAGACATCATTTCAAGCTATACTGATGATACTCATGCTCAACAGCTCATTTCTCAATTGCTTATTTCACCAGTACATCCTCAGTACTCATTGCAGAATGGCATTCTAAGGTACAAGTACAGAATTTATGTTGGCTCTTCCTTACAGATTAGAAGTCAAATTATGCATTATGTTCATTCCTCAGCTGTGGGTGGCCATTCTGGAATGTTAGGCACTTATAACAGATCCATTGCTTATTTTTATTGGCCCAAGATGAAAGAAGACATCTTTCTATTTGTTGCTCAATGTGATATTTGTCAATGCAACAAAACTGAACATTCTTCACCTGCTGGCCTTCTACAACCTTTGCCAATTCCAGACACAGCTTGGCAACATATTTCCATGGATTTTATTGAGGGTTTACCCATGTCTTACAAAAAGAGTGTTATCTTAGTAGTGGTTGACAGATTAACTAAGTACAACCATTTCATTGCTTTAAGCCATCCATTCACTGCAATCTCTGTGGCCAAGGAATTCATGCATCACATTTTCAAGCTTCATGGTCTTCCCAGCTCAATTGTGTCAGACAGAGACAAGGTATTCCTCAGTAACTTCTGGCAACATTTATTTAAATCATTATGTACTCAGTTAAACCTCAGTACTTCTTATCACCCACAAACTGATAGGAAAACTGAGAGAACCAATGCTTGCCTTGAACAATACCTTAGATGCATGACTGGTTCAACTCCTAAACTTTGGATCAACTGGTTAGCCTTAGCAGAATGGTGGTTTAACACAAACTACCACACCAGCCTCAAGATGACCCCATTTCAGGATTTGTATGGATACACTCCACCTCATTTGGCATTTCCAGTCCATGCTACCACTTCAGTTGCTGCTGTGCATGACTACCTTCTTGAGAGAGACCACATGCTCCAACTTCTTAAAGAAGGTCTTTCTAAAGTTCAGCACAGGATGAATCACTTTGCATATGCCCATAGAACTGACAGATCTTTTGCAGTGGGAGACTTGGTATTCTTAAAATTGCAACCTTATAGAAAGTCTTCTGTTGCTCTAAGAACTAACATGAAGTTGTTTGATGAATATTTTGGACCATTTGAAGTGTTACAAAGGATTGGCACTATGGCTTACAAGCTCAAACTACTAGTGGAGTCCAGAATTCACCCAGTTTTTCATGTATCTCAGCTGAAGAAAAAGGTAGGACACCATGTCACCACTGCCTTTACCCTGCCACTAGTTGATATTTTTGGTTCTTTCATAGTTACTCTAGTGGAAGTTTTAGACTCCAGATATGTTCTCAGAGGCAACAACACCACCCTCCAACTACTCATACATTGGGATGGGGCTCCTATAGAAGATGCTACATGGGAAGATGCCAGTCACATTCAATCTCAATTCCCAAATTTTATCCTTGAGGACAAGGATCTTCCAAAGGAGGGGGTATTGTCATGTAACTAGTTGAACCTAGTCCTAGCTAAATGAATTGAAGCCTCTGGGCCTTACTTACGTGCACAAGCCCATGCTTGGGTGTTTTCATTTCTTTCAGTTTATTTCCTTCTTAGGGTTATTCATTGGTTGTTTCCACCCTTTGGGTGATCGTGTAGGAAAGTCGGCTATTTATTGGCCAATTAAGTTGTAAGAACAAACCAATGAGAAATTTATGAAAGTTTAGGCTCTTTCCTTAAGTTATAAAGAGAAGGTATTGCAGTTTGTTTGATCTACAATTCTGTTTCATGACAAGGACTCCCCTGGTCAATCAATAAAAGAGGGTTATTCTTGACAATTCTACCTTTCTTAGGGCTGTGAGTTGTGCGTGCGCAAACCTGTGTTTAAAGGTTTCGTAACCCTACATTATTTTTTCCTTCTCTGAAACTCTTTTTATCTTAAGACTGCTTGTTAAGTTTAAGTTGTGATTTCCTCTCATAAACCCGTACGCATATGGATACTCTAAGCATCATGTCTTCTGATGGAAAAGATGCTAATATGATTGTTAAGCCATCAATCATGAAGGAAAAAGAAAAATCTCTGTTACCTCCAACTTTAAAAAGAAAAAGAAGGAATGTGAGGAAGCCAAGAGCTGTTCCTTCAAATTCTCAGAAGTTTTCTGATGTTCTTGAAGAGTTGAAGGAGACAAGAAAGGAGATTCAACAAATAAAAGCTGTTGTTATGAGAACTCTTGAAATTCATAAGGCCCTGGTTCGACATCATCAGCTTAGAAGGTTTGTTGGAATTGACTCCTTTCTTCACGAACCATATGTTCCCATGGCTGTTGACGACAAGGAGTTCGGGGATGATAAAGAATTTTTCAGAGGTATCAATGTCTAGGAAACTTCTTATGAGAATTTATTATTGTGTTTTTAAGAAGGATAACTAGGGTTTGGAATATCCGTTTTTGTGATTACACATAGCTATGTCCAACGATTTTCATCTTCAATGTTTTTAGATTTATTTATTTAAATTCTAAAAGTTGATTCGGAAGATGATTTTGCAGTATTAATCTTTATGGTTTTATATATCTCAATTTGTTATGGGATATGTGTGTTTGCGTCCGTGAACTGTGATTGTCCCATACGTGGTCAAAAGTTAAGTCCTTCATATGTCGATATGCAAGTATTGATAAAAGATAGAATGAACTTTTGACAAACAAAAGATAGCCTATTATGTCATTATGCAAATATTGATGGAAGATAGGATGAGCTTTTGTTTACAAAGATTAAGTCTATTATATGTCATTGTGAAAATGGTGATAAAGAATATAATGAATCTTTGTTTATTCCGCAGTATTGATCTTCCCTGATCCATATTCTTATGTTAAATACTGTGCGGCTCCGTAATTCTCTTATGTGAGCATTTCCGATAAAATTAATCATGGGTTTTCTCGTGGTTAATTTAATTGATTTTTTTTGTATACAAATTCATATTCTTATGCAATTTGTTAATGTCCAAAGAAATCCTTCTTTTCTTGTGAAAGTAAGGTCGCTATTGTTGTTCTTTCGGAATGACATTTTATGGGGGAGAGTTCTTAATTGAACTTGTGCTTAATTGCCAAATATTTGTGGGGAGTGCGGCTGTGGAATATTATAGGGGTTATCTTGTATCTTTATAAACTCCTTGATGAATGCATTTAGTTTCGGCTATATGATTGCATCTAAAAAGTTGATATGTGCTTTCTTTTGGTCATGAAGTGTCTCTATGGAAATTTCATTAGGATCCCACTAGTTTTCGTACCTTTGCCAATTTTATTGACAAAAAGGGGGAGAATTAATGTGTAGTTCACACCACAAATACATATGGTTTTCGGATCATTATGTAAGGGGGAGTGGTTTTCATGTGAGATGGAGTATTGACTAAGGGGTGGGGGGGGTGTGATACATATCACCATAGTATTGTTGTCGAAGTTGTGATACAATTGAACTTTGATGCTGTGTAATAATACTATGACAATGTGTAACAATGATTGAGAGCTTTTGTTTTCTCATTGTTATGGCTACGGATCTTCAACAACGGTGATGCTGATTTGAATATATTTGGAATCATTGGAGTACTTGGAAGTGACGAAGATTTCGAGTAATGTTGAAGAACCAAGGAGATCATGCATGTGGATGAGAAGCTTCAAAGTTTATTTATTTTGTATTCCATATGTATTGATAGTTTCGTCACTAAAATTGACAAATGGGGAGATTGTTAGAGCACTGCTCGGTCGAACTTGCAAGCGTTGTTATCTCAAGCTTGTTTGTCAAGTTTAGTTGCCAAAACTATAAGTCTTGATTTCTAGTCTACTTATAACTAAGTCTCGGACTAGGATAGAATGTAGCTGAGCTCTAGACTCCACGGCGTTCATCATACAAAGACGAAGAACTACTCAAGGAACTGGTGGAACTTGATCGACAAAAAGGTATGTGGAGAATTGAACTTATCTATCACTCAAAAGTCTATCTACTCTATCTCCTATCTTGAGACAAAAGTCGTATTGCCATATAGACTTCGATCATACACATTTGCTATTTCGAGCCGAGTTTATCTCGCTTATCTTTTTCTTGAAATATGTGTTAGTAAGCCTTCACTTTGGCTGAAGTTCATCTTTACTCGTGATGAAAGTCATGTTATTGTTTAAATCTCTTGAAAATCGCTTTGATGAAAAATAGTGTGTGAATAACCGCTATATATAACATCCTCTAAGAATGTTTCAATGATTGAAATGAAAGTTTAGAATATATAACCTTGAATGGATACAAACATTGTATGTGAACTCATACTTGTGTAAGTCCAAAATCCTTGAACCAAAGTATGCGTACTTTGCTGTTAGGATAACCAGAGCTAAGTCCGCGTACCTGTACACGTACTGTCGGAAGTTTACATCCCGTGAATTTCTGCTGGAGTTTGTAAACTGAAAACAAGCTCAGTCCGGGTACTTAAGTATGCGTACTCGTATGCGTACTTAAGTGGGTTATTTTCTAAAAACTGTTTATTCGTGGACTAATAAATTTATAAATTAAGGAATGCATATTTGCAAACCGTGGCTATAATGTTCATGAATCGATTTGACTGAATCAAAATCGTTTTTTCTTCGATTGTGTATTGTATACTTCTATGATATCTAAGCAATTGAACAACTCTCTAACTAGTTCATTTGAGTAACTTGAACTAGTTATGGTGAAGATAAATAAGGTTGATATGAAAGTGCTCATATGGCTAACAATTGTTTAACTATTGTTGAACCAACTAGGTGTACACGTTTAGGTACGGTTACCCAAACCTAAATGAATGTGCATTTCATTTGTGTATGACAAGCTAAGTTCGATCTAACGGTTGAAAGATATTAGCTTGAATATAATCAGTTTTTCATCTAACGGTGAATATTGAATGCTTTGTTACCAAGGTAACTTAGATTGCAAACCCTTATTTGGAGACTATATAAAAGAGAACTCTAGTAACTGTGAAACCTAATCCCCACACCTCCTGTGTGATACTAGTTGTATAAGCTATAGTCGATTCTCCTTTTAAATTAGGTTTCTATCGAGACCCTGTAGGTTAACGACTTGAAGACTTCATTAGGATTGTGAAGCCAGACCCAACTATTTTCTCTGTAGTGGCGTGATCTGATCTTGCTGTTTCTATTGTATTTGAGTACAATCGTAAGATTGGCTTGAGATTAATTTCTCCGATATGAAAGATAGAAAGAAGTCACAAACATCTTCGTCTCATCGTTTTTGATTCCGCAATATCTTGTTTCTCTAGTCGATTAAGATTATTGTGAGGTGATTGATAATTCTAGGCTGTTCTTCGGGAATATAAGTCCGGGTTATCGATTGGTTCCTGTTCACCCTGATTTATCAAAAGACGGAACAAAACTCGTAGGTATTTTTGTGGGAAACATATTTATCTATTCTTGTAGACTTTTCTGTGTGATACATATTTGTTTATTAAAGTCTTCGACTTTGGGTCGTAGCAACTCTTAGTTATGGGTGAGATCAGCTAAGGGAATCAAGTGCATATTATCCTGCTGGGACCAGAGATGTAAGGAGCGTAACTATACCCTGGATCAGTGTGAGATTGATTGGGGTTCAACTACAGTCCAGACCGAAGTTAGTTTGTAGTAGGCTAGTGTCTGTAGCGACTTAATATAGTGTGTGTTCAATCTGGACTAGGTCCCGGGGTTTTTCTGCATTTGCGGTTTCCTCGTTAACAAAATTTCTGGTGTCTGTGTTATTTCTTTTCCGCATTATATTTTTTTATGTAACTGAAATATCACATGTTGTGCGTTTTATCGATCAATTGGTAAATCCAACCTTTAGTTGTTGATTGAAATTGATTGATCCTTGAACATTGGTCTTTGGTACCGTTCAAGTTATTTCTCTTGTATTCAATCAGGCTCGCATATTTCTATTTGTTTGAGTAAGGATTGAATCGAGAAGTTGAGATATAACTCTTTGATATACTTTTTATTAAGATTGAGTCTGACTGTCTAGTTGATTCTCTTAAAAGTATATTGGAGTTAGTCCATACAGATTTCTAAGCGAAATATTGGGTGAGGTTGTTATACCCCCACTTTTTCAAAAGTGTTGGTTACTTCTTGGAAGTTCATACCATCTATTCAGAGATGATTGCAACCCTGGCAGATTATATAATATTTGTTAGAGGTAGTTGCAGCATTGGTTGTTCATACTAACTAGTGAAAGATGATTATTACCATTCAAGGTAAATCATACCATCTGATAACTGTACAATATGTGAGACAAGAGATGGTTATTACCGTTCTAGGTAATTCATATCATCTGTCTCGGCTCGTGAGTTAAGCAATGTTTTTTATCATACGTGGTAACTCATATCATCTGAGAGGAGATGGTTGTTGCCGTTTAAAGGCAATTCATACTATCTAACGGGGGATGGTTACTGCAGGGAAGTTCATACCATCTACTAGGCCACAATTGGCACCCCCACCACCGGTGGATGAACCTTTTGGATGGTGAGATTGTAATGACCCGTCCATCCACCGATATTGTCCCCACTTAGCCACTACGGTCATCCGGCAGTGTGGGGTTTTCAACGGGCACCGCTGTGGTTATCCAACAGCAGCTTCCCGGGAGGTCACCCATCCCTTGATTACTCCCGCCCAAGCACGCTTAACTGCAGAGTTTTCTGCCAACTGTGTTGAAAAGGCCTCGGTGTTAGGGAAGGACAAATCATTACTTATATTCCATTAGGCCAACCACTGCCGAATAATGGGGAATTACAATATCACCACCTTAAATTGGAGTCGTCCTCGGCTCCAGAATATATTCGAACCCAGGTCTACGACGTTCCCTGCTCTTCATAAGACAAGTACCTAGACCAACCCCGTCTAGCGTACCTTCCCTCACCCTCGGCTGGTGAATCGTCGTCGGCTCTGATACCATTTGTAATGACCCGTCCCTCCACCAATACTGTCCCCACTTAGCCACTACAGTTATCCGACAGTGTGGGGTTTTCAACGGGTATCGCTATGAATCCATCAGAAACTTCCCAAGAGGTCACCCATCCCTGGATTACTCCCGCCCGAGCATGCTTAACTGCAAAGTTTTCTGCCAACTATGGAGCCAATTGTGCTGAAAAGGCCTCGGTGTTAGGGAAGGACAAGTCATTACTTATATTCCATTCGGCCAACCACTGCCGAATATCGGGGTATTACGGAGATTGTTAAGCATAAGTGGCAACCCTTGTTATCCTAAGTGGCAACCCTTGTCAGGCCCACTGGGGCACCCTACCACCTCGGTGGCTACCCGGAAGACCATTGGCACTGGCCGATGATGACTGGTATCCAGAACTACCCTGATATTGGTACTGGCCATCCCTTACCCGTCTGATACGGTGTGTGTTGTCAGGCCCACTGGGGAATCCCACCACCTAGGTGGCTACCCGGAAGACCATTGACACTTGCCGGTGGTGGATGGTATCCATAACTACCCTGACAATTACATGACCCTTAACCGAGGTTTCTATTCAGCAGAATTTCAGTCTCTGAACCCTGGTGTCCGCTTGGAGATGATTGTCACACTTGCACAAGGTGATTCATATCATTTGGTTGGTTAGCAATGATATCTGAAACTGTACAACAGTTTGACGGATTCGATGACCCTTGGAATGAAAATAGAGTGTGCCTGCTCAATAAGCAGTTAGGCATAAATTGATGAACATTTGCTTGGTAAAACCGAATCGGTCCGAAAAAATTGGAAGTTTAATTTCTCGAATGACATATCAGAGAGTCGGATATTGCCAAGCCGGTCGTAACCCGACCCGTTGGAAACGAAAATTTTCTGGTCCGTCACAATTATCCATTATGCTATATGTTGGATATTATGGAAAGAATGAAATGTGAAAGTATTTTGGGCGAGGAAGAAGGAAGCGACGGGGAGTGTTGATCTTGTCAAACAACTTGTAGTTGTATGGTATTGTAATTCTGATACGTTTAAGTTTGTTAATCCTAGTTTAATTTGGAGCAATTGGGAGACTCTCATGAATGTGTAACAACCTTTGTACTGTGTAAGGTGCTTTTCTCATTAATATAACCTTTTATTCAACAACAAAAAAAAGTATCCCTTCCTTTGTATATAGCCAAATTTCGCAACACCAAAAATTCTCACCATGCGAACTTTGGAAGTTAATTTTTTTTCTCCTTGCGTAATTGCTTTAATGGATTAAAAACCTTCCCGGTAGAACTTGGTTTTACAAAACTGTTCTCGAGTATTTGCAAGTTTTTATATTACCAAGTAGGGCCCTCCTTTTAGGTTTAAGGTGCTCTAGGCAAACTCAAGACACGAGGTTTTTTATTTTATGATTACTAACTCAAAGACAAAGCTAGAATTTAGTTTATAGGGGAAACTTTTATATATTTAAAACGATAGTTATGATCCAGTTATGCGTCTGAAGGCCACTCAATTTTTTTCCAGCTGTTTTGGTTAGTTTTGGGTTGTAAACTTGCTAGTTGGCATAAAATAAGCCCTCAAAAATTGGTTACTGACTTGAAAAATTAATATATTTGTGACTCTTGATAAATGAAAATGTGTCTGTAATATACTAGGGATAACCCGTGTCGGAACGGAACGGCATGAGACAAAATAATTTTTGGTCATAATGGTTTAAATAAATACTACAAACTATGACAAGACTTATTTTGACCCATGAGAACTTGTAGCCATAAAAATCTTCGATATTTGTCATCCAAATGATATAAATTCCGCTACACTTATAATTTATTAAAATAATAATTAATGATAAAAATGCTAGGTAAATTGTTTAATTTTGCCCCAATTAAGATAATAATTTTTATTCGATCCCCAAAGATTGGTGGTCTTTGATACTATTTTGTGTTGCATTCATACCATTATGCAGAATCTTCGGCAATAATTACAACCTTTTCCGGATGAAAATATAACACCACTCTACACATTTTCTCTATTCGATGTTTGCAAAACAAAATCAGGAGTTGAGAAGCTGGAGGCGAATCATGGTAATAGAGAAGGATTTAGTGATACTGATGGGTCACTATTTGAAGGTTTATATGACAATGCTCAATCGTGTTGTTATGGAGGAAAAGACAATCAGGATCAAGAAGATAAAAAATAAATTTAGTAGATGCAGAGGAAAAAGAAAACCAAGATTGAGTTTTCAGTGTCAGTGTAGCTTTGAAAAGGAATACGATTCCAAGTTAGATTGTTGTCCCAATTGCAAGGCTGCAAAGAATGAAAGCTTGTGAGTCTACATGTCCTAGCTAGGTTAATTATAAGGTTTAAATAACATTTTTTCCACTAATATTAAAATTAGGCATATGATTGAAGTGAAAAGTTTTGGTGATTCATTATTTGGATAGATCTCAATTGTTTGTACTTATTTTTATTTTACAATTGTTTCAAAAAAGAAAAAATGAGTCAAATGAAAATGAATTTTTTGTATTCTTTGCAGGTTCATGATGGACAGTTTATGCTAAGGGGTGTTTTTGGGGATGGAAATACGAAAATACCCTTTAAAACAAATAAAATCTAAATCAAACCTAAATATTCCCCACTCCGGCCCTTTCAAATCATCTTCTCCTTCGCTGTCGGCTCCTCACTTTGAAAATGATTTTTTTTACATCGCCGATATTGTATCAGTGATGAAGACCATGCCGGAAGTGATGAATACCATGCCGAAAAATGGTGCCGGTGTGCTCGATAAATAACTTACAATACCGGCACTATAAGTTGGGAGTTCCCATTTTTTGTACATTTTGTAACATTTATCGGCATTGATTTTGTCGGCATTTTGTATGTTAGGAGTACTCATTAATTTTAACCAAATTCCTTTTAGCTCAAAAATATTTCTTCCACTCTCACCCAAGTGAAGTGGTTATGATTTATACTAATCATTATCAAACTAATCTATTAACTTAGCTAATTATAATTAACCACTAAACATGATTAGTGAGAGGTAGATTAGGAATTAGTTAAAATACATGGATAAGGGGTAACTCTGAATTACTATTTAAATCCATATTTTGTCCTATTATCATACTAGGTTATAACCCGTGCCGTAACGGCACGGGCTTAGTTTGTTCTCGGTTTTGCCGAATGTTTATATCATCATTGCGTAATGTTAGACTACACGTCACCGGTGTATGTATTAAGTGTATTGTGAATGTCCTTACATTGCAATTACTATGAAGTTGTGTCATTTAATTCGCGTTTTGTTATAATCTTTTTATTTTACGCTCTGATGGATTATTATGTTTCGCCAGCCATATGCAATGGCTTTTTCAATGACTAACGCTAATATATATTTATGACATTACATCCTATCTTACCTGATTTTTGTTGTTTTGAGTTGAGATAATTAAGTTGGGCACACGCTGATCTTGTTGATGTACTAAGCTTATGTTTCATTCAACTGTCAGCTTCTGCGATACTATATTTGCAAGAAACCACTTTTGCACCAGACTATTGAAAATGCCGAGCGCTATTTCAGCAATTTCCTTGCCTACTTGCTGATAAGTGCAAATTTATTCGAGCTTATTTTTACTCCAAAACAAAATTAAAAAATTAACCTCATGTAGATGAAAAAATATAAAAAAATAAAATTCAATTGAACACATTGAAAAAGAGCAATAAATCTGCCCCTCACAAAGTTTTTTTATGCAACAAATGGAAATGAAATGAAACGAAACGAAGTCAAAAATAAATTAAGTGAAGTCTAAAAGCAAGTTGATCACAAAAGATGAAAGTGTCGAACAACTTAAAATGCTTCACTGGCATCGCAACAAGTGATTCTAATATGAGTAGAAAAGAATTGCTAGGAATGCCTTCAATGGCATCGACGGGTGATAATGAAAATTTGTGACCATTTCATAATCACAAATAAGATGAAAATACTCTATGTTGAAGCATATCCCACGCTGCGCAACAATGAATAACAACACAAAAAACTTCTTAGACCATACTTCATAATAATATGAATTACTCCCGACTCAATACACGAAATACAATATATATAGGTGGGCACCTCAATTGCAACTCTCTATCACAAAACCGTGTATAGGTTATCTACCTCTCAAACTGATGGTTGTGTTGAAATCTTATCTACTAAATCAAAGAAGCACATTAAGCACGTCAGAGACCATGCGAAGGCACTGAAATTAATGTGTAAGAGATTACATGTAACTTATAAAGAAGCTAATGAAACCTTGTCTACTTGTAAATGCAAGGTGCGATTATGAAATGTTAACAAAATTTGGTAACAGAATATATTAACATAAATGTTAGTTACCCGCAAGCATGAGAATGAATGAGGTTGTGATGCTTTTCCTTGTCATTTCCCGGTATCCGAGAGATTTCACTGATTGTCTTCTCCTCGCGAAATAAAGCTTGCACCTACCAAGAAATACAAAGATATATACATACCATCATAAAATGATGACAAGAGCTGCTTGGGAGTAAAAGTATTCAATAGATCTTAGAAAATATAATAAAGGTTGCCCAACAAAAGTTCTAAAGTCACCTAAATATACACAATCATCCAAATATACATTACATTGTAAGTTTCAAGCTTAGATATTTATCTAGAAGATAAAGGGCCCAAAAGGATGCAGCCATTATAAGTTGCTTATATTTTCATCAATCAACACATCCAAACGTGTAACCTCGGGCATACCATTGAAGTCAAATTCATGTCACTTACAGGTGAGCCTAACACTGAACTGGCAACATTTTCATTCATCGATTTTATGAATCCGGTCGATTGTCTTGTACTTGATAACCGGATAAAAAGAATTTCCATTGGCTCAGCAAAGCCTCAATAAATTCTTTAATATTGGCAATGTTTACGTAAATAATTTTGGTGATGTTATGTTCATAACTAAAATGAAGTAAAGAGCAAGTAATCTTTCATATAACAATATAGTGTTTTGGTGTCCGAAACTTTCTGTAGTTGGATACTGATATCCGTTATGAAGTAGTGCTATAAATTAACTTTTAAAAGAAAAGACTGTGCCTGCGTATCCTCATAGCTATTATATAGGCATTATTCTAAGAAAGTGACACTAACCCAACATGAGCTTATTCCCGACTGAATGATAGGCACTTGAGAATGAAAAAAAGATATGGAACCGAGTCAGGTAATGTAAGATTTAGTTTTGGTCTCCTTAATTAACACCTCACTCATATTTTTCCCCAACAAAATTAAATTTCTATCAAATCAATCAACACTCGGTACCACAATCCAATTCATAGATCTCGAAATATCCTGTATATGTTTCATCAAAAATAAGAAAATATCTTATTATGGAGTACACAATGAGTTAAAAGAGCCAACAAATGAGAGAAAACTTAGAATTCTGAGTGGTTGTAAACCTCCTTGATGCTCGAATAACCAACTCTTTTTTTATATCAAGAATATACATGATATTAATTATCATTTAGATAAATTTTTAAATCCAATATATTCCAAGTGATATATATCAAAAACTTACCTATCTGTAAGAATATTTTTTGAGGTAGGTTCGCTAT
>JAJJMB010004716.1:215688-269277 GCA_023531105.1 Papaver atlanticum | reverse complement strand
TTGAGATTATTAAGCGAGTGTGAGAGTGTAAAAAAACACCGATAAATTTAAGCCATCCTTTATGTACCTAAACTGTATATCTCAAAACACATATTAATGACTCAATCTGGGCTGTCCTTTATATGTCTAAACTGTGGATCTCCGTCCAATAGTAAAAATACCATTGTCCCTTATAATATAGATCCCCCAATTACTTTATATATCCCCCAATTGCGTGTTCCATAATATACCACTTGTTTTTAATTATGTAGGATGTAGATCTAATACATCGACTCTTTCTTCTTCATTGATCACATCATTATCATAATCAACGTTGATTAGAATTACCAGTAAGAACTTTCCAAAATCTATTTTTCTATCTTTAAGGTTTGGGGTTTGGAATTATTATAAGTTTACTTAAGAAAAAAATTAGTGGATCACAAAATATTGATTAAGTTTTTTTCCGAAAGGAAAATATAGAATAATCAAAGTAGAAAAAGGGAAAGATTTTTTTAAAACGAAAAAGGATTGATGAGTTACTTTGGGAGGATTTTCGGTTATCTTCAAAAATTTCCGTGGGTCAGTGTAGTCAAAATCGCTCTCCAAGGCCGATTACTAGCCGAGTAATCGCTACAAGCTATATGAACGATGCGATTTCAGATTCCAAGTCATTTTCGATTTTTAGCGATTAACAAGGCCGACTTTTCCGATTTATACTGATTTTTGTAAAAAAATGAGTTGGGGATTTTTCCGAGTTGGCCTTGCATGCACTAAAATCTGAAAATAAAAAAATTCGTAACCCCTTAGATGAGAGATATCGAATGGAAAAACCTCTAAAAACATGATAATTAGATTCACTTAAAATAATTTTACACATTTAATTACATGATAGTGTTAACATTTTAACTTTAATTGGGTACAAATCATGACTCATCATCAGCAATATATAAGTTTCTAGTAAATAGGTTCCGAGTATTAGGACGAGTTTTGGCGATTTCCAAGTCCCCACTTATTGTTCCCCGCTCCAAGCTTCCCAACCGAGTAGGACCAAGGAACGATTTCGACTACTTTGAGTCTTGTTTACTCACGGTTGCGGTGGTTATAAAAATTGTGAATTTTAAATGAAGGTTGTATTTAGTCACTTCCTATATTATTGTGACATAATGTTTTCATAACAATTAACTAATAAAAAGCAAAATTTTGGGCCCCCAACAATTCTGGGTTGGAGGCAGTCAGCCTTGATCACCAAGTATTAGCTAGTCTACAAAGAATTAGGAAATGTGAAAAATACTATAACCCCCCTACTATATGGGTTCAATATATAGAATCCCCACAAAATGGATCCTTCACTATCAACTCAATTCTTTCACATTTTGATATTTTTAGGCCCAAAACTTTAAAATTCAGGGCTTATTAATACAAAAATTATTTTGTAATACCAAGACTGCCCTTTAGTATATTTAGGAAATGAAACTAGGTTTAGATTTCATTTTCGGTTTCATTTTCTTTTCACTCTCTCTCTCTTTCTCTCTCTCATTTTATTTGCTCTCTCTCTGATGAAGAAACAGGCCGAGAAGACACGATTTCTAAGCAAATTTTTCAGTCAAAAATGATTTCAAAACCTAGATCTAAGCTTTACAAACAAAGATCCTGATTATCTGAACATAAATTCGACATCAACATCACTTGTTCTTCGAAGATTCGATGAAAATCAATTAGAAATGAGTGATAATCATCATCAACTGAATCTGAAGATTCTCCTGGAAAATCAAACGAACAGGTAACATTTCAATTCAATCGGTTGATTTAATTCTTAGATTTTGATTTTTATTTTCTAATAAATCATTTGGAAAACTTTAATAGTTTGATTTCATTTCAAATCTGTTACTAAAATCATAATCAGAGTTAGATCTGTTATAATCTCACCTAAATTTTACTTTTGAGAGAAAATTTTCAAATTTTCTAGGGTTCTTGAACGAAATTCGATCTATCTTTTAATCTCTCATCTCGATAGAAAATCCGTTTTCATTTTCGAAATTTGTGAATCATTATCAGTTTTACCCATCTATTTGATATGAATTTCATTTACTTTTATTTTCTAACTGATTTGAGATCATCTTTAATGGATTTTGTTCTTGGCAGATTGCTATAAGTTCAATCTATATTTGCTACATTCAATACCTTGTCTTGAAGATGAAATCTTAATTGATGAAGATAACTGGAAGCATACGGTTGAATCTATGAAATTTCAACAACTATTTCGATAGATAATCAGTGAAATAAGATAAGTTTCTTTGAGTTTTTTTATGGTTTGAATGTATCATATTGAAATTGTATATACTTTATGATTTGAGTTTACTGTTTTTTTGTTCAGAATTTGATTAATATTTCAATGTGATTGAGTTTCTCATTTTGATGATTATGCACAACATGTGTAACTTTCGTCTACACATCCAAATTGCATGTGTAACTTGCGTCTACGCATCTGAATTGCATGTGTAACTCTCAGTTACACTATTCAGATGCTCTGTAACTCCTAGTTACACTAGTCATATACATGTGTAACTCCTATTTACACTAGTCAAGTGCATGTAAAACTAGTTATACATTGTTGTGTGTATTTTTCTTTTTAATCTCATAAAAGCTTATTGCTTTTTGTTATTCTTCAGGTTGCCAATAACTCAATAAAATTGATTGTTGGTGGACTATAAAGTAAACAAATCGATATGTGAAGTAATGGTGATCTTTAACTTGTCTTATCTCTTATTTGCAAAGGGAAGTTCACTGGCATCGGAACTGTGTTTGTTGGATAAGCTACATGTTCTGTTTCGTTAGCCGTTGCGGCAATTCCATTCTCTTATGATGATTGAAAAGGAATACACAGATGCAGGTCTTGAAGTTTATCCTTCAACAAACTTGAGTGTTTCAAATTTCAGTAACAATCTTGCTTAAACAGATAAGCTACATGTTCTGTGATTTTCATTACCTTAAAGTCAATCTATACTTGTGTACCTTCCCAAAGATAAGTGTTCATTTATAATTTATTTCAATATAATCTTATAATGCTTGTCCATGAATGCAAGTTTCTGAGTTTCAATTGCTAAGACATGAAGCAAAGTATATCTTCAGTGTTTCTGTTTTTAATTGCTAGGATAGTATTGACCAAATGAAGTTTCAGAAAAATAAGGTTCTTAATGACTATATACATTGTTTACGTGTATGTGTGGATTGCAGGGAGTGGTGGTGTTGATATTGATACGAAAAAAGTGGTTAAGCATATGAGGATGGTGTTGTCGAGTGAGCTTCAGGTAAACATGACTCCATAAAATTTGATTGTGATTGCCACATTTCTAGGTATCTATATGTGTTGGCATATGGATGTGTAAACTGCAGATTACACAAGCCATATGGATGTGTAACTTCTTACTACACAAGTCATACAGATGTGTAACTGCAGTTTACACAAGCTATTGTATGTACTCTGTAATCATTATCAGCTGCTGATGCTGCTATTGATCATTTATTGAAAAGAAGAGGCAATAATTTGATTTAAGAATGATTGTTTATTGTTTATGTTCATCAGGATGTGTACTGTGTAGCTTCTAGTTACACAAG
Source organism: Papaver atlanticum (assembly GCA_023531105.1). Taxonomy (NCBI): domain Eukaryota; kingdom Viridiplantae; phylum Streptophyta; class Magnoliopsida; order Ranunculales; family Papaveraceae; genus Papaver; species Papaver atlanticum. The sequence goes on along the minus strand of JAJJMB010004716.1, from coordinate 265,683 downwards.
CTAAATAGATGTGTAATTTATAGTTACACATGCTAATTAGATGTGCAACTTTTACTTACACATACTGATTGAATATGTAACTTTTACTTACACATACTGATTGAATATGTAACTTTTACTTACACAAGAGAAATGTATGGGTAGCTACTAGTTACACATGCTAATTAGATGTGTAACTTATATATACACATGCTCATACGATTGAGTTAATTGTTCATACACAAGTTGTGGTTTACTTGTTGAAATAAATATATAAGAGTTCAAGTTAACTATGCTCATACGATTGAGTTGTGTCAACTGGAACAGTGGTGGTGCTGGACAATGTAAGGAGAGGCATAAAAAATGTATTTGTAGATGATAAGACGAAATCTGATTGTTAAAACATCTGTAGATGTTGTATGGATATATTTCACAGCTTGTATCTAGGAACTTGGTTAGCTATCATGGGCTGTAGATGCTATCACTATTTCTTCACTTGTAATGTTGGATGCTAACTATATTGTACTAGGTTTTCAGTTATTCAAACTTGAAATCATAGTTTTTAGGTATCTTAGATTCTTATTTTGTGTAAAATTCAGGCAATATACAAAAGAGAATCTTATAAGGAAAAGAGCATTCTTATTGTTTTCAGTTCTTCTACCACAAACTTCGTTTGCACTTTTATTCACCAAATTAACTTAAGGTGTTTCGGAACAGGTACACATTGCTGGTTTTATAAGTACAACTGATCCTTTCCCTTTATTGTCTGAGATGGAAAAGGACAATGATGGACTTTCGGAACAGGGACCTATCTACGGTTGGAGGTTCATGACGTTCTTTTCCAGATGGTTGAAAGTTTGATCCTTGTCATCCATTCTCTTTGGATATATCAGTCCTGAAGAGGACACTGTTGATCTTATGCAGGTTATTTGGCCTTCTCTATTTTTATTATGCCGAAAAATTTCACTCATTTTTGAAAATGAAATAGCCATTATTCGATATTTGAATATGAACTACGAGGAAGACATTTACTCACCTTATCTGTTAACTGTACTCTGTTTGCCATCCTATTTGATCATGTATATGTATTATTTCAGGTGAGACTTAGGCGACATAACCTATATGTTAATTGTAAATCATATTAGGAAGATACATGGGTAACTGTGAATCATCTGTAACTCTTTATGTCACTATATGTTAATTGCTATAGAATTACAGGAAAATCCTGGAACCTTTTGTTGGTAGGAACCCATATTTTGATGAAATTATGTTGCTATAAGCATGTGTATCTACTAGTTACACATGCTTTTAGGATATGTAATTGCTGATTACACCTGCATTTTGGATGTGTAATTGTTTTTTACACATGTATTTAGGTACGTATGTTTGCCATCCTTAGATGATTCTGCTCTTGAACTATACATTTCAAAAGGAAAATAATATAGATTTGTTGACTTTGGGTTCTGTGGTTCACAATTCATATAGTAATCGTGAATAAAAGAATGAGGCATGTTTTTTTTCTCTCCAAAGTATGTTGTTTGAAGATGTTCATAATCTTGTATCTTTCAAGTACAAGGTTGAGTATTTTACTTGATGAAGAGTTAACGGAAGTTGCTACAAGTGATGAGGTCAGAGCTGCTATTGTATATAAGATTAGCAGGGAGCGCATTGGCGAAGAAGTATGTTAATTATTTGGTTATTTTTGAACAAATATGGTATGCTTCAAGTTATTTGTTGTTGCCTGCTAAACCTTTGTGCAGATTGATCTAATTGATAAACAGACGAATTATTGTAAATGAAAATTAAAGTAATACATGTATTTTCCGTATATGTTGTAACACCCCGAATTTCGGGCCTGGATTCCAACCCAAATCCAACCCAAAATCCGAAATGCTACATTTAATATCAGGCCCAATTTACACTCTTGGTACAAGCCCTATCGACCATTTGTTTGTCTAATATTTATTTATGTTCAATTCAGAAATTCTGTCACAGCGGATACATAAAAATTCTTTTAGGAACATCTAACCGTTAACTTGATGTGATTTTTAACCCACATGAACCCTACAGAACTATAGTTTACCATAAAAATTAATTTCACCGTTAAACGTTCCATATTTAATCCAAAAGAGTCACATGTTTAAGCAAGAATCATAAAATAGAAACGGACATCAGTTCACTCCAAGAATTTTAATGAACACAATTCAAATCCAAAAATTATTATGATTATACATTATGAATCCTAACTGAGTATAGTTCCATTCATAAATTTTATATAATTTTTAGTTTAACTTAAAGAGCTTTTGACCACAGTCAAACGTGTAGTTGACTAGAACTGAAGAAAAGAAAAACAGAGATAGTCCATTTTATAAAAATCGTATCAAATCATTCACAACTCTAAATCAAGTTTAGTTTACCATTTAAAAAAGGAAAAAGAAATATCTTCAAGTTTACAGAAGACACCAAAGCCTAAAACATGCCATAGAATCATTTTCAAACAAGGATACTTCAATATAGTTGAATCTTTCAGAAAACATCTGAATTTCTTATAGTGATAAACAATTGTTTTAAAAATACTTACGGAAGTCATAAAATTCTAATATTATAAAAAATTCATTTATCGTGAATTTTACGCATACTATAAAATATTCAGGCATATATATATTATAGAATAATTATCATTAACAGTCAAACTGATACGACTCAGAAATTTTCATTGTTCAATCAAATAGAATTTTCTAAACAAAGCATTGTTTCATTGGTTATACATTAACCCAATAATCTCTAAAGTATTAATGATCAATAAATACTCATTAAATCATCTAAAAGAGTTTGTTGATATTTTATTACAATTTCCAAATCATAAATCCTATGCAAACTACTAATAATAGCACCAAAACCGATCTCTATGCTTTTCCGCCATTATCTCCTTGTGGTGCCATAAAATATGGAATTTTTTGTCATGAAACGACGTGAGTTGTGACGCCCAGTAGGAAAAGAAACAACAAAACATTTTAAGCAACAATTTTCAATTCCTTTTAAAAACAACTAGCATGATTAACAACACCGCAAACACATGGAAACACCACATCCATAAACAACAATAAATCAATCAATCCGCTCGCCCTAGGGAGCCCCACGTGGGTTTAGGGAAACAAAACCGTTCCCAAGGATATCTCGTATCCCATCAAAAATAATTTTAAGGATCACAACCTATGGACCGCATCACGATAATCATAATTATGCTCACATCATCATCAATAAAATCATTTATCATCCATACCATAATAAAAACTTGTAAATATGAAATTAATTAAAGAAAACTTAAATAGGAAAAGAATTTTGATTGTGTTGCACCTACCTCGATCGCTAGCAAATAATCAGAAGAAAAACAATAGATGTGCCGCACCGACGCCAAAAACCCAACTTCCACAGTAAACAAAAGTTTCTCCTCTGCCTCTTAAGATTTCCAATTATGTGACAGTAAGATTTTTAACAAAACCGGCTCACCGCCGTAACAAGCAGATGAGTTTCTCTGACGGTGACCTATTTCTGGTTCCTTTTCTATGTTTGATGTTTCGACTCTCTCGGTAAACAAAGAAAAGAACCCCTACTGCTAACAATATAGGTCTTATATATAATATTGTAGTCAACCTTAATCCTTCCAAATAATGCGCATGCGAAGGTTGGAACGGAATCCCTGACCGAGTTAATATGGGAATTTCTGTTTTCATCTTAATCAAAATTTCTCAATATACAACCAAACAAAAGTAACAATCTAATATTTGCTCGACACGCAGCAACTTAATAAGCAGTAACCAATCACAACACAAGGTGTGGCAAGATGATAAGGGACCAAAGAAATTCACAAAACAAATTTCAGCTTAATAGTTATCCCACTAATGTTTAGCCAACCTCCCTTATCAAATTCACGTGTCAAATCAAGTAAATAATTCTTCTACACTAGAAACAATTCCTCCCTGAACTTACCCATAACACACTTGCCTAAGTCAACAGTAACCTAACCAGTACTAATTACTAAAGCACTAATTCAAGACAAAGTATAGAAATATAAATTGAATAAAATGAAAACAAAGTATCATATCACTATTCCTTTTGTTCTATGTCTGCCACTATATTTTTTTCTCTAATCTAATTTAACACGAACAGATGTTCATTCCTATTAATTAATATATAAAGCACTTAAATTACTAAAATACCCTTGAAACGTAAAAAGACTAGTTCACCCCTAATAATAATAAAGAAAATGACATAAATACCCTTGAAATTGGGACGGGCCTTACATATGTAGTTTTGATGTACAACTGATGCATATACACATACATATAGCATGTGTAATAAAAAGTTACACATACATATGGATGTGTAACTTTTAAATACACATGCCATACACATGTGTAACTTCTGGGTACACATGTGTAACCGTTTCTTGCCATATGCATATGTGAGTCCATATATATATATATACAAGTGTAACTTTACATTATACATGTCATATGGATGTGTAACTTCTGGATACACATGCTATATGCATGTGTAACTTCTATTTACACATCCACATGTCGGCGACGGTGGTGGGCGGTGGTTGTTCGCGGTGGTGGTGATTGGTGGTGCTGGGTGGCGACGCCGGTGGGTGGTGGTGGTGGTCGGAGGTGGTTGTTGTTGTTGTTGGTGGTGGTCGGAGATGGTTGTTGTTGGTGGTGGTCGGAGGTGGTTTGACGGTGGTGGTTGGTGGTGGTGGTCGGAGGTGTCTGGCGGTGGCTGTAGTGGTCAGAGGTGGTGGAAACATCATCACACTATACTTTAATAATTTTGGGCTTAAATTTAAATTTTATTTAATTATGAGCTTGACAATATGTATAAGGGTATCAAGGTCTTTTAATAATTTGGGGCCTAAATTTAAACTTCTTTTAATCAAGGGCCTCATATTATGGGTAACCCATGGGTGGGGCCTTAGCCTAAAAATAAATTCATGAACTATTAATTATTATTAATAATATGATTTCAGGTGAATTTCCTCCGTGGTTAAAAGTTGAATCAAATTCTCTTTTTAGAGCTTTTGGGCCCACCCAAAAAATATTGACCAATAGAAACCTCCGGTTTTTCACAACACTAATATCAAACCTAAAAATAAAAAAGACTTGCGTCTCAATCATCAGAGAGAAAAAAATTAAAAAACTAAACCTTAATAATGGTTTGCCGCGGTAGGAAACGTAGTGCCAATGTCAATCCAACGCCATCCATATCGAAGGATCAAGCACGTTACAATTGATACTTACGTATAAAGATGCGCACAAGGGAAAAAATCCAAATAAACAACTGATTATGTCTACTGAACAAGGTAATCATTAGAGTTTTCTTTTGTGGTAAACTGTCTGATAAAACAAAGTTTTATCGTAAACTGTCCAACTCTCTGTTTGCTTATATGCTAACTTTCTGTTTACTTATGATGAATTTCAACAAACTATGTTAATAGGGTATAATCTTCAACCTACTTTTCTTTATATGATATTTTTCTTTTGCTTATGAACGAAATCTTCAACCTATTTAAAACTTATAATTGTGCAACTGTATGAGCAGAAGTCTTTAAGAAAATTATCAATCATACATTCATACTTGAGTTTTGAGCAAAACCATGTTGTCCCTTCATAACAAATGAGATAAGGTTTTCTGCCATTTTATTTTTATTCCCAATTTTGTTTACTGTTGTCTACAGAATAGTTGCCTTGGATAAAGAAAAAGAAAAAGAAACCTAATCACCAATGGTTTATAGCAACGGTGGTAGGAAACGTTGAGCGAATGTCAATCCTACACCATCTATATTATGAGATCAAGCACGTTACAGAGACTCATGAGTTTATTCAAAGAGAGGTAAAGCTTCCTTAATTCTATTTAGTCCTACTATTTATTTATTTTTGGAATATCATTTGGTCCTTTTTTAGGTGGTTCCAAGTAGTTTAGTCCTTTGGGAAAATGCATTTACTGTTTGGTCCATAATTATTTAAAAATATAAAACACACAAAAATACCCTTCCGTGTTAATCTTTACTTATTTTCTTGTAGTAGTTCATTCGTCAAAATGAACTCCTGTTAATTTCTACTTATTCGTCAAAGCATATAAACCAGAGTTCATTCCAGAAATGAACTCCTGATAAAAACCTATATAAACCAGAGTTCATTCCAGAAATGAACTCCTGATAAAAACATATAAACCAGAGTTCATTCCAGAAATTAACTCCTGATAAAAACCTATATAAACCAGAGTTCATCCCAGAATTGAACTCCTGATAAAAACCTATATAAACCAGAGTTCATTTCAGAAATGAACTCCGTCATCTTCATCACAAACCAGAGTTCATTCCAGAAATGAACTCCGTCATCTTCATCTTCTTCATCAGCAGCAGCAACTCATCTTCATCGTCTCCATCATCAGCAGCAACAACAGACGAAAAAACATCAAAATCTTCATCACAAACCAGAGTTCATTCCAGAAATGAACTCCGTCATCTTCATCTTCTTCATCAGCAACAACAACTCATCTTCATCGTCTCCATCATCAGCAGCAACAACAGACGAAAAAACATCAAAATCTTCATCACAAACCAGAGTTCAGTCAAGAAATGAACTCCGTCATCTCCATCTTCTTTTGTAGATCCGAAACTTACCCAAGCATATGAAGATGATAAAGGTTCATCATCATCATAAATAGCAGCATAATCTTCAACCTCACCGTCTGCATCATCAAAACAGCGGCAAACATAAAAAAAGAGAGCAAAACTTCATCGTTTTCATCATCATCATCATCGTTCATCTTCTTCATCACAAGCAGAGAAAAAAATAGAGATAAGAGAGAATCGTTCATCATCATCTTCATCTTCTTCATCATTAGCAGGGAAAAAAATGGAAAAAGGAGAGAAACTAGATCTGAAAACAGGAAGAGAGAGAAAGTAAATTTGAAAATAAGATATTTTCAGGGTTTTTTTCTATATATGTGGTCCCAAAAGGATATTTCTGTCACCACACAATGACAATTACATCATCCATGACGTCATCGTATGACCAAACCATAATTTCTAGGATCAAACTATAAAATATATTTTGAAAAAGGACCAAACAGCTAGTCAATTGGACCAAACTCTCTCTAATATATTATTTCTAGGACCTAATTGTATTTCCTACTCTCTTTTTTCTTATAGGGTTGGGTATTATCTAATACCAGAGAGAGTAAGTCATAAAAGCTTCCCAATCATGATTACAACCACATACAACCAAGTGGGTTCAATAGATTGCTAACAGCATCAACACCGGCGTGTCGCACGGGATAGCACTGCTGTAGAACTAGACTTTTTTTTGTGAAGAATTTTAACTATTAAGTCAGATGGTAAACTTCATCCCTTCCATTTTGTATGGGATAGATTATATTTATTTTGTATGGGATAGATTATATTTCTAACATTGTTTAGAGTGTCTTATGTTGTTTTCTTTTGATTAGGCTCAAGAAGACAATGAGGGCACCAGAAAAAGAAAAAAAAAACAATTTGTACATTGTTTTCTAGCTGATATTTGGATTTAGTAGTATGTTCTTCTTCTCATTCGCAAGTACTGATGTTTACAAGAGGATACATTTTTATAATGATAAAGATGATAGAGAATGTTTTAATGTGATGACTAAAACAGTGAGAATGTTCTCACCTTTTCTACTGAAATTGATTCAATTTAAAGCATCCAAACTCATCGTAAAAAAAAAGGAGGAATTTGTATTTGTGGAGGCATCACATACTATGCTTATTTATGCAGAAATGTTTTACCTCCGTATGAATAGTCGATGCTTATTCATATGGCAAATGGCAAATATAAATGTTTGGGAAGAGACCATAAAAAATCATCTTTTACACTGTTGTAGGTGGTCATTAACCCTCACTCCTATAAGCCTGTGTTACTTATAGGTTATACTAATGTTTATGTGAGGGTTAGATCCGTGTTTCTGACTGAATTTACTCGCTAAATATTCGACAGGTACTGAGCTACGATAGATTCCAAAACTGGGAGGAGGTGATAATAAGGGATGCGGACTAATGGTGTCTTTAATCCCGATGGATATTGAAAAACCCATTGTGAGATCAGAGAAACATTCGGTACCTGATGCCACATGTCGTCGGGATAGTCCGACAATGGAGGTCGAGGATTCAACCGGCTCTGCAAAATCTGATGTGACTGGCAAAGAAACTGAAGATTTGGCGTAACATAGCATGGCCACACTCATGGCCATTCTAAGGTTATTCCGGATGAATAACAAATCTGTGTACCTACTATTCCGGTTTAGGCAAGTGCATCTGCTATATGGACTAGGATGAATATAGATGCAAGGTTGTTAAAAGGATGAATAAAGATGAATAGACATGCACTTGAAGTCTTCTCTGCTATGTTATATTGTCATTCTTCGAAACTAGACTTTGTGCAATCATTTTGCTACACCACATTATTGTCTTTCTGCCATTTAGGGACATTGCTAATGGTTCAACAGAATACAACTTATGGGTTCTGTCCGGGAAAGGCATCTACGACTACGAGTTTACGAATGAGAAATCAAGGTTTTTAGGGGTAAACCAATCTGGGCCTGTGCGAAGCACGGGCGCACTACTAGTTTCCTTAATTACAGCAAACCCACTGCTTTAAATCTTGAGTTTGATCCCAGAACACATAAAGTGTTAGGCAGAAGATGAGCTGGCTAGATTCTCGCATATTATCATAGATTGTGCAAAACACGACAACAACAATGAGTTCATGCACCAAAGCGAATGGTGATAATTTATCAACTGATGTCTGTATGAGATCTTCATTCGTCTTCCATTAAAACCCGTATTTAAATTCAGATGCGTTTCAAAACTATGGAACTCTCTTTTATCTAACACATCTTTCGTTCAAAAAGTATTCAGCATTACAACTTCTCCACCTCCGTGGACCATCGTTTACGACCGTGATGTATATTTTTCAAGAAACCCCCAAGTCTTTCAAACTTATTCTCCGGACCTTCACTACAACTTCATACACCAAGATCATACTGGGTTCTCCTTTCAATTCCTATTGGATAACGCAGAAACATTTTTTAAGAAAATCATGAGTGAATTAGAAGAAAGTGAAAGTTGCAACTGTGAAACCCAAGAAGAAAGTGAAAGTTGTAACTGTGAAACCCAAGAAGAATGTGAAAGTCGCAACTACAATCTGGTTCCTCAAGTACAACTTCTAGCTTCATGTGTCAATGGCCTAGTTCTTTACATTCTGTGTCCTAGGGCTAGGGTAAATCTTTCTACACAACCTTAAGAACAGTAGACGTTTAATATATGCAATCCGCTAAAACGGAAGTTCCTTAGATTGGTATTCCAAACCTCAACTACTAATTGGGCCGACCGAGCGAAGCGATGGAAGACCTTTATATGACCACTTTTTTTTGTAAAAACACAAAAAGATTGGATTTGGTGTCCCAAACCATTTTCAATCAATAATGAAATGTCAAAAGAACCCCTCTAAATTATTTTTTTCTTTTTTTCTTTTAGACATTTTCGTAAATAAACCGAAGAGGAAGAGCAATATGTATTAGACATTTTCGTAAATAAATCAAAAAGGAAGGGCAATATGTATTAGACATTTTGTAAATAAACAAAGAGGAATGGAAAATAAATATAAGTGTTAGTATTATAATTTCTTATTATCCTATTTTTTAGGGGTATAATTGGCAACTAAACTTTAATATAACATATCTAAAAATCCGTGCCTTGGAATTTTACAAATTTTATCTCGCTGGAAAAGTAATAAAAAAATCTACGCAATGAGTACAAACAAACAACAATATCAAATTTAGAGTTTTTACGAAAAATTCGGAGATATTTATCATTTTATGAACAATTTTTGAAAATTAGATGTATATCCATTATGCAAACCACCGCAAAGGATACATAATACTTTATGTAGCCATATTTTGGTTTATGCATCAATTAATTTTCCGTTACAAATAATAAAACGATGTACTCCTTCCGTTTCAAGAAAAGTGATAGTTTCACTTTTGGCACAATTCTCAAAATTGAATGCATAACCATTATACAAACCACCACAAAGGATGCATAACACATCATGCAACTGCAACCATATTTTGGTTTATGGATCTACTAATTTTCCGTTTCAAAAAAAGTGATTCTTTCACATTCCATTTTAGGAAAAGTGATATTTTCGCTCTGTTTTGGGAAAAGTGATACTTCCGCTCCGTTTCAAAGGAAAAGTGATACTTTCGAAACGGACGAAATTATCACTTTTCCGGAACGGGGGAAAGTACCACTTTTTCTGAAATGGGGAGAAAGTATCACTTTTTCTGAAACGGTGCGAAAATATTACTTTTTATGAAACGGAGCGAAAGTGTCACTTTTTCTGAAACGGGGCGAAAGTATCACTTTTCTGAAACGAGGTAAAAGTATCACTTTTTCTGAAACAGAGCGAAAATATCACTTTGTCTGAAACGGGACGAAAATAGTCGCAGACAAACCCCATCTTCAGATTCTTCGTCGGTCGGCCCTCCCACCGTGGCAACGGTTGTAATAGTAACTACAGGTGGTTTGTTTTGGATATACATCCGGCGCTAGTCAGACAATTACCTTTATGCAGATATTTTCTTCTGATACGGGTGAATGGAGAACGTACAAAATTGATAGCTATAAACCACAGTTATCAATGTTTTATTCTAATATGGTTATGCGCAGCGGAGTTTTGTATTGGAATGAAGATATTGACACCACAGATAATTATTACTCTGATTATAAGATGGTTGTCAGAGCTTACAATCTCGAGAACGAAGAGATTCCAAAGAATGCGTTACGGTTAATTTACCTGCCTAAGGATATAAAACGCGACAATGGTGGTTTTTTTGGGGTGTCAGAAGGGTCCATCTACTATGGCAACATTATTCACACAAGAAGTAATGAGTTTGGTTTTCTCAGTGTTTGGCTGCTTGAGGACTACTGTAATGGAGGATGGGTTTGGCAACCGGTGCACATAAATATTCAAATGAAGTATGACACGATATTTAGTGTTGAGTTTATGGATTTATCTGCTATTTCAATCCGGAGGATCGAAATGTTATTATGTTTGCTGAAATTTACAGTCACTTCTGTTTGGCCTACAACATTAGTACTCGAACCTATGAAGTTCTTCGTGGTTCACCTGTTCCATCTTCTTTTGAAGATTATCGTCCTGGGCATCCGTCACCCATTTTGATAACAGCAAAGCCAACAAGGATTCCTTTACTGTCACCCTCTCAGGGAGATTAATTACTTACTGTAGGAATAATCTTTTTTTGCTACAAAATTTTTCTATGTTTTTTCTTTATTTAAAAAAGAAAAACTCAGTATGATCTCTTGTAATTTCTTACTAAAACCAATTGAATGATCAATTTTTACTACTGCATATATTTTACTCGTGAAAATTTGTATACTTCTCTCTTTATATGGAACATACATACAAATCTATCTGTAGGGAAGGAGTTGCAGGACACTGCATGCGCCAAATTTTTAATGTCTGTTATGAATCAGGGCTACCAGCAGTACCACCAAAAACACTACAACCAGAGGCATTATAAGATGAGGTCTGCATGAAACTGTTTTTTTGTTTTATTTATTTTTGGAGCATTTTCTCGAAGCATGATTGAACTAGCAAATAATAATAATAATAATAACTATCGGTTTACAAATTACAATCATCGATGACCCGACTTTTCTAATGATTGATGTTTCAGGGAGCTAGTTTCTCCTTATATGATGAAACTACCTCACCAAACTTGTCCTCTAATCAGGTGCTGGTCCAACTCAAATTCCAATTTCATTTCATGAACATATTTTCATATGGGTACCCAGTTAAATATGCAGGGTGGTTGCCAAAGAAAGTTACACTATCATTTGGTCCATTTCCATTAATGGAAATCGAACTTTCATCCTTTCCGTAAGAAGGAAGATGAATGAATCCCGCTGCAGCGGGCTTTTGAATATGGCATGAGCATATAAATTTTAAGGGGTTAAAATTTGAAAGGTCATTAACCATACAAGATATAAAGGGACATTATTCACTTTTGATCGTGATTCTTGGAGAAGTGACTATCCAAAGCTGATTCCAAATTTAACTTATGTTTTTCTTTCTTTTATTTTTGTAGGTTAAAATGGAACAAAACAATTGGTGAAGTTGTCAAATCACCAAGTGTTGTTGTTAAACTTTTTCACGGACAACGAAATTAATAATGCAATTTTGTACTACACAAATTAAAATTCATAATTCTATTTTGATTGAAAAAATAATGAATTTATTCTCTTAAAAAATATCAACCTAATTATTCCTTGATCATTTTTTTCATTTTTTTAAAGCGCATGATTAAAGTTTTAAGCGAAAACATGCAAATGTATTCACGTATCATATTTATTAGAGACAGCATATCATGTTTATCACCAAATTCATATTCTTTTCATTTAAATGTTCCTTTTAAAGCTAGCGTATTCCCAGCCGCTGTTTAACTAGTAAAATGCCCAGAGAGTGTAATTTGCATAAGCTTAGCCATGCCCCTTTTCTTCTTCTTTTTATTTGATCAGCTAGTCATGCCCCTCTTGTCTCCTATTTATTCCCAGAAATTGCTCAACATGTATTGATCTGCCAACTACCATGGATTGCCATACCAGGGGATACCGCCGGTTAATATAGTACTGATCACTGCATTATAGCTAGTCCAGTAAATTAGGGCACTTGAGTTTGGCAAAAAAGGTCATGGCTTCGACTAACAATGGTATCTGTTAGTATCGAGTTGATACTGACCATGTTCATCGTTAATCTAAAAACACGCCATGCAAACTTTTGCAGTTCCTCTTTCTCCTTTGTAATTGCTTTAATGGGTTGAAAACTTTCCCGATATTGTGTTTACAAAACAGCTCTTGAATTTAGTGTGGATTTACAAAATTTTACACTACCATAAAGGCCTATTGGTCAAATGCTAGGCTAGCAAACTCGGCTTCATTGTTAGCTAAATCAGTATTTTATATCTACCAAGTAGTACAATGCTTACAACACAACGCACTGAGGGAGATAACCTCGTACAAAGAAGAAGAAAAAAAAGTAAAAAGGTTGTTCCTTTCCAACATAATACATTATTTCGCACTTGCACTCAAATTCACATGATACCAAGACTACGCATGGTATTGGTACAACTAATCTGTGGGTTTCTATCTTGTGCTGGGCTTCGAGCTAGGTACTTAGAGTTATAACCGAGTCTTATCCTGTTATCATGCATTCAAGTGCATAAGAACATAATAAACATGTATTTCTAAGTCGTGAGATTTCATATCTATTTATGCAAATCTTATGACTTGAAGGTGTGACTTAAGTGCATGATAGGACCAATATATCATTCCAAGATATAGTCGTTTCTAGTATTAAGTATGAGGAAGGATCCCTGTACACTTATATTTTCACACTATTTCACACGTTTGGAATCATTTTTGTGAATAAAAACCAAATCGTAGCGGATTTGAAGCTAATATTTTGGGGATATATTCCTCTTACCAAGATCTACGTGCCTACCAAAAATGAGCACATTCCGAAATATAAAACCTCAAAATCTACTGGTCTTAATTTCAACGGCTAAAAATCCGTTGATTTTCAACAGCTCATTTTCAAAGTAGTAGATGGTGATGTTATACGTCTCGTAATATGCTCAGTTTCGGCAGGAATGTAGAGATTTGTAAGAAGAACATATCTCCAAAATATTAGCTTCAAATCCGCTACGATTTGGTTTTTATTCGCAAACATTACATCGAACGTGTGAAATAGTGTGAAAATAAAAGTGTGAGGAGATTCCTCCACATTAAGTATTTTGCATTTTTGATCAAAAATTATTCATGCAACTAAAAATCAGCTGCTCTACAATGTAATTAAGGCCAGCTCAATACAACATTAATTACCTGAGTACAACTCATTCCAGCTCTGTTTCAACACCGATCATCAAGATATAAACCAAATTAATTTTCGATTAGGATGGAGCTGCCCCACTTGCCAGCAGCTCCCAAACTTATTTTGTGCATATTCTCACAACCCCCTCTAAATACACTTCTATTTTTTATCCACTTTCATATAACGGACTTCTTTTTGCCCTAATTGCTCAGGGGCGGAGCAAGATAACTTTTTGTAAAACCATGTATAAAAAATCTTTTGAAATTAGCTGGCAAGTGGTAACAGTTGCACCCATTCGACACTCGCCCTTGATTCTCACCGCCACTCCTCACACTTGTTATTCTGGCTACATTTTTAACATATCGAGAGATAATAATCTGATTACAAATAGAATAAGATAAAAAATGTACTCCTAAAGATTATCTGTGGTGCAACGTGGTTTACGGCTATAGTGGAGAAAGGGATTAAAAACATATTCGACCTTTTTTTCTTTCTTTTGTAACTTAAAATGGAACAACAACAATTGGTGAAGTTGTCAAATCTTGAATTTGGTTGGTAAATGAATGAATTAGGAATTATAAGATCCCGATTCAATGGATAGAGAATACATGAGAGAGAGAGAGTTAAAAATGCCTTTGGTCTGTTTAGTGTAATCTTTCCTAATTTTAATTATTTTTAAATACTGTTAAACTTTGTTTAAGTTTAAGACAAGAAAAGTTGAAATTATTGAATGTAACTAATATTTTTCTAGCTACTAATCCTCTCTTTCTCATGGAAACATGCATATGCGATCATAACCAGCAGACATGAAATTCTTTTCGATCACTGTCTGCCGCATTTTGAACAGTACCAGTAATGCAAAAGAAAAAGAGTTTGTTTACGTGTAGTTCCCAATTAAAAAAAAATTCAACATGTCAAGAAAAGAAACATTCACAGACATACAACGTGTAGATCCTTTGAAAGAGTTGGATAATGGTTTTAGCCAAGGTTGTAGCACAAGCCAGGATGTCTAGAGCCTTGATATATATTCTTGGAAGAGTAGGACTTAGTGCACTGGAATGGGCTTCACTTAGTTAAACTAACAAGTACTGTAGAATACCTACAAGATCATGAGGTGCATGCATTGATGACCTCATAGGATCTTACAATCTTTAAGTACTAAACTTTCTTTAAAAGTTGTTTCAATGAAAAAGATCAAATATATCGGCTCATTATTTGTACTTGGCACTTGCTTTGCCGTTGACAGGAGTCCTTGATTTAGGGTTCATGAACTAACTCTCTTTGCTTTAACTTGTATAACTCACACTAATATGTTGAGTAATGAATATAAAAGATGTAGAAATGAAACTTTTGGCGGAAAAAAGAAGAAGAAGATAATGCTTGAATGCTCAAGCATTTTTTGTGTCATTTTATTGTTACGAATCCGCTTATTGCAATGCAAAAAGCTCATCTCATGAAGAAATTAACAAGATGAACTTTCAGTGTGTGCTATGCTTGTATAGCTCCTATCTTATGGCTAGACAACGGAGGACGGAGCCTCTCTGGGACCGAAAATGACTTGGTCATTCCTCAAAATTATTTTTGGGGTGAGGAATGACTAGTTTTCTGCCAGCGGCATATGGGGGTATCAGTATTCGTTAGGTCATAATTGTTTTACCTTATATGAATTGGTAACCCCGCGCTAGTACCAGTATCTCTTTAGCAATAATGGTAAAAAAAAATGCAAAGTTGCATGCATATGAGCTCCCTTTGGACAAAGATGAAAATATAAATACCGAAAAGAAAAAAAGGGCTATGTAAAATGGTCTTATTTTTTATTTTAATCGGTAAAGAATTTGATGTTGATGAGTTTTGAACTCAAGTCATTGCATCATCACCCAATGACTTTACAATTGTACATTGACATCTGCAAAATGATTCTATTTTCCAATGGATCCAACTGAGGTAACCAGCAATGAGGTCTGTTTTCCGCCTCTTTTTGAACAGTTAAGTGTGAATATGATTTTATCACACCCTGTTGGGAATTTTTTGTTTGTTCCTTTTTATGAAGAAAGATTATACTAAAGAGGCACAAACAGATACGCTATTATACAGTATGCCAGTATCAAGTACCAGAGAAATCACATGCTTTAATGAAGAAGAAAAGAACGTTGAAGCAAAGAGTATGACTACAGCTTAGCTTTGAAAACGTGAATACATCATAGAAAATTGAAGGCATAGAAAAAAAGCTAGATTTAGTTTCTTCTTATAGAATGAAACATATTTACTTTAACAAATTAAGATAACTCTAGCTCAAGTGCATGTTTGATTATTAGTATAATCTTCTTTTAATTTTCAATGAAGATTGAAGTGACCACTTAGCACTATCTCATGCACTTTGTGGAGTTCTCTTTAGTGCTCTTTATGCTCTATGATCAATCTCATATAAATAGTAAACTACTTTTAGTTTAAGGGAAGGTTCCTCACAAAACCAATACCTTAAGAAAATTCCTTTCTTACCTCATTTGAAAAAGATTAAATGTCACTTCGTCACCTTCTCAGATCGGAATATTCGACTTTTTATTATAATAACATGGAAAACCTAGAAATGTCAAAGCAGGTGTTAATGGAAGCCATATTAAGAACTTTCATCCCTTTAAACATGGGAATGTAATAAAAATCAACTACTAAAGGTATCTTTAAAATACATCATGTAGTAATTTTAGAAGTTGTCATAACAACAAGAAGCAAAATTGTTTCTATTTTATCTGAAACACAAACTCAAGAATATAAATGAAGATTTATAAGCTTTTAAACTAAACTATGCCATTAGTAATCAAATTCTTAGAGACATAAAAGCAAGCAACTCTTTATAGAAATTACATTTTGCAATAGCGCATCTAGTCGCTCGCTGCATTTTTTTTTTTGATCGGTTAAGAATTTTGTGCTAGCGAGTTTTGAACTCAGGTCACTGGTATCATTACCCAATGACTTTATCAATGTACTACAGTGACACCGGCCGCTCGCTACATTGATTATATCTAATGGATAAATGGGTTCCAAATCTGGTTATATTTTTTTTCAAAGAGGTGTCTGTGACCTTGAATGCATGATTTTTACTTAAAACCCAATATATATTTATTTCTTTTTTATCATCGATCAAAAAAAAAAAAAACTTTTAAGAGCTGAATTGCTTGTACATCTTCTTGGCACCGGTACAGTACAAAACTTACTACTGAAGTAGTGGCACACAAACATCCTCTTGATCTCAAGTGAAAAAACTGATTATAAAGGTGCTTTACAAAACAAAATAGAGAGAGAGATAGAATGTTGATATGTGTTCGGTGGGAAGGACACTCTAAGTGGGATGACTCTAATAATTTAAATAATAAAGCTTGGTATAACTAAACTACAACACTTTAAGAGTTTTATTTCTATTCATGATGTGCCATTTTTTATACTTATTTATTTCACCAATCAATGCTCCAAAGCCACTATAAATACAAGAGGTTTCTACTTCAATATCCAATAAGAAACCTACACACACATAAATTTGTCTTCTTCAGCTATCTCTCTTTTTGATCTTTCATTATCATCATCACTACTGCTCCTCTCTTATTAACAATTTTTTACTATTATCATCATGGCAAAGATGTTAGAACCTCTTTCAGTTGGAAGGGTGATTGGTGATGTTCTTGATTCTTTCACTCCAACAGTCAAAATGTCTGTAACTTATAACTGCAATAAACAAGTTTGTAATGGTCATGAACTTTTTCCTTCTACTGTCACTACTAAACCTAAAGTTGAAGTTCATGGTGGAGATATGAGATCATTTTTTACACTGGTATATATACATAAATGCTCTGCTATGACTCTGTGCATAATTAAACTTGTCTGATATGTTCTTTTCATGATGATAAACCTACTTTTTTGAATTTGCAGATTATGACAGACCCTGATGTTCCTGGCCCTAGTGATCCATATCTTAGAGAACATCTCCACTGGTATACATATTATATATATTATCTCTATAGATATCGATCTCTATATATGATCAGCTTTAAACATCCATTTTCTTTATCTATCTGTTTTAGCCAGGCAGGCACGTGGCTCACAAATTCATGTTTTTTCATGTCCAACAACAAACTATTCAGAGTTTCACATGTAGTTTGTTATTACCAGTAGTACTAGTACTAGTTCAAGTGTTGTACATCCATAAATCTGTGTGTATGTTTGTGTATATTGTAGTAGTACTAAATTTGTATTACGTTCTTGATCATCAGTCATCATAAACTGAAACCCACATATATGATAGTCAGATTTCACTGTTTAAGAATGAAGTTACTATTTGAACACAGTTCATAATAACGGAATGAGAGAACTTACCTCTGAATATGTTGGATCCATCTTTACAGGATAGTTACAGACATTCCAGGCACAACTGATGCTACATTCGGTAGGTTATGTCATCTCTTTTCATCATTTTTTGAGACGTTAATTAGGATGTAGAAAGTTGCGGCCACCTTAGGTCATCGGTATTGTAATAGCACCATCATTACCTATTCTCATCGATCGTGGCCTTTGCTTGTCCATGAAATTACAGGAAAAGAAGTAGTGAGTTATGAGATGCCAAAACCAAATATAGGAATACACAGGTTTGTGTTTGCATTATTCAAACAGAAAAGAAGACAATCAGTGAGTTCGCCGTCATCCAGGGATCATTTCAATACTAGAAAATTTGCAGAAGCTAATGAACTTGGACTACCTGTTGCTGCTGTTTTCTTCAATGCACAAAGGGAAACTGCTGCGAGACGACGTTAGATTAATTAGTTTCCCTACTTAATCAACTCAAATGAAAGAAATGATCGAGGATAATAACGTGTACTAGTACTACTCTACTATATGTATTTAAAGATGTTTGCTAAAAATAAATCAGAAGAGGATGATTTCAATCATCAGAAACACATTATTCACTAAGACCCTAGCTAGCTAGCTCAAGGAATAGTTAACAAACTAGAGAATAATGTACAAAAATATCATCTTTCCTTCTCTCTTTTTTTTTTTTTTTTTGTGTATTTCTGGTCCTGCTTTGTGTCTTAGTTGCAATAACAAGCTTTATATTTGGATTTCATGTGCTTACATTTTCAATCTCTCTGCTTATTTTCCAACCCAAGGTACACATTATAGTTCATTCGGATGATCTATGATAACATCATCCTCGGATTAATTGTTGGAACTGTAACAAAAAAATACTGAAAGTAATGATGTTAAGAAATAAATTTCTGAACCTTAAAATAAAATAAAATAGACACTCAAGAAACAGCAAACAGAGGACAGAGTCACTTGATCATCAAGTTGTCCTTAACACGATAGTTCGCCGGTACGCCTCAATAATGAGTGATGCCTATACCCTGTGGTGAAGTCGTATCCAGGATAAAACTGTCCGTTGCAGGTACCGTTAGCACTACAGTACTTGCCCACTCTTATGAACTTAACAACAATGACACAAAGAATAAACCACACAGAGGGAGAGAGACGAAAAGAAGAAGGATAGTAGCTTCTTCTGGACACAAATTGGAATGAAGAAACCAAAGGCTTTATATAGTGGAGAAGAGATATAGTCGAGAATAATGTGCATTAAGAGCGAAAATCAAAATAATAAAGCTAGAATAAATTTTTTTAATTCGAGATTTTCCAAAACGGTAAGAGTAACTGCACATTATGTCGACATAAAAATAAAAACGGAAAGAAATAAATCCTCTCCAGGTCATAAACTCCCCACATTAAATACAAAATCTCTTTTGATTTTCAAAACGTTTTAGGAAATAATTGAAAGAAATTATATCCAAAAAGATAAATTTTCAAAACGTTAGTGAAGACAAAAATATTCCACGATGGAAGCACGAGCTCGATCCCTAAGCCCAAGCCTTAGTGAAGACAAAAGTATTCCACGATGGAAGCATGAGCTCAATCCCTAAGCCCATATATTGTCCCTAAGCCCAAATTCTGTGCCCCACCCGTTACGCCCACATTGTTTTACTAACTATCCATAATGGAATAGCTATATAGTGGATCTCCTCTTTAGTTATACCCTATGTGGGACTAAAGGTTTCATTCACTCATAAGAAAATGAGCAAGTACTCCTTGAGACTTAAGGATCCTAAGTTCCATTCCCACCAAGACTTATAAAAACAAAATAATAAAACTCATTTTCTCCAACATTAATACATTCACCACAAAGATCTCGCAACAATTCAAGGCATTGTGACTGAGCAAGGTTAGAGACATTGCCGATGTCACTGGATATAGTGGTAAAGTCATTAGGTGATGATATCACTGATTTGAGTTTGAGACTTGTCAGCACTAGATTCTTTACCGATCAAAAGAACAAAAAAAACTTACTAAGAAGTCATTCAGTCATTGTGTGACTCAGTTCTCGCTAGCAATCCAACCCGGTGCAAGAGTCTAAGATCTTTTTTTAGCTATTTCCCTAGATATTTTTCCCCTCCAAGGAACTTCACTGTGGGTTATGGCTTGCCTCTAAACAAAAAACAAACAAAAAGATTATAAAAATAAATAAAATGCAAATACATGTTTTGGACCTTTTTTTTTTTTTTTTTTTTTCCGGTGCAAGATAGAACTGAATCTCAGTAGATCGTGTTCTGCCTCTTACAAAATTTAGAACCTTATGTTCGGGTTTGTTCTTAAAGGATTCTGGTAAAAAAGAAAAGGCTAAATAAACAAAGTAAAAAGATTTGTGGCTCCAAATCAACTTCCTTTCGAGACTTTTCAACCTTGAATTTCATTTTACTTTCCAGTTTTACTTTTCACGTTGCTTTTAAGAATCCCTTTATAACCCAACACGTAGCATGTTGAATGTAGTACTATTGGTACATATACCACACTCATGGGGAGAAGAATATACTTAGAACTTTCACAATTTCACTCAAATGCTGCTAGTGTCCTATGTTTGGGTTTTTAGTTTCCGAAAAGAATAGGAATAGAAGTTGAAGATGCTGAGATTTTTTATTTCTGTGTACTTCCCTATTTGATTGATCGTATATTCTACCAGTATCAGTTCCAATTCCAAGTATTTTGATTTTTTTAAATAAAGGATAACACTGTATTACTTAATAGGAGCCAACTAGGTATAAATCCGTTATATGGAACATTTTTTCCTTGTATCCTGTAAATCAGCTGCTAAATAGTAGTCAATATAAAATCGGGTGGAAATGTCGAACCAGCTGGAATTGTAACACTCCACAACCTTGAGCTGATTGTAAACTAGACAAGAATAGATGCTGCAAAATCAGAGAACCCAGCCCAATTCTTGTTACAGTCTGGATTTGCTAACTCCATCATTTTGGAGCGATCACATTTCCTCTCCGGAATTGCAAAACACACATACGTTAGTTATGCGGCTTCTCTAGACGTGCACAAACATAAAAGATAGGACCAGGCGACGAGCAAGAAGACAAAGAAATGCCAGCTTGAGCTGCTTGACAATACACCGTATTAGTAGAACACTTTAAGGACCACACAATACACCGTATTAATGAAACCACACAATACGACACTGCTACTACCTGCATACTCATTTCCTAAATTTAACACTATTGGTATTATTCCTATAAAGAGAGTCATTATGTTATAAAGATACCGTCACTCATTACTCGTACCCAAAATAGCTTATAATTACACCTACGATAGGACAGTCAAGAAGTTAAAAAGTGTATGTGTGTGTGTGTGTGTGTGGTGGGAGGGGGGCCAGAACCAAGTCGATACTGTAAAATGTGGTGAGTAAAAAACTTTCATCCTTTAAATAGTATACAGATTAGGACTGGAGAGGCATTCTCTGTACACATCATGTCATGTCACTGTGGATGTTACTGTCTGCAAGGTAGAGGTTAAACAATTTGTACCTCTTTGTAGTACTCAAGAGCTACCACTCTTCATGCACCGATACTAATACTACACTAGTCTACCCCAATTCAGGTGTACTCTCTTACAGTCATCACATGGACACTCTTCTCTGTTTCCTTCTCTTTCTAGAAATCCCATGGTGCGCGGGAGTAACTGCAAATTTAGGGCAAAGATAAACACATCAGACAGATAGATAGAAGCATTAGTTATGGATAATAGGGTTTCTGTTCACCGAGCAGTTACTTTGACTAGCAAATATTGACTACCGACTGAAAGGTCAAATTTACTACACAAGGTCTTTCTGTACACAAGCAACTAGCACTTACAGGAACAAGAAATTGTCCACAATGCATTGAGCTTAAAACATATATCTAGGATGTCCACCAGGGGGGCTGTATCGAGCTAGCTGCTATCTTGGATTTTTCCAAACATCCATGGTCACTAAGAAGAAAGTACAGCTTCATTCTTAGCATCACAACTGCTGGGATTCAGTAGAAATAGCAAGGTGTACAAACAGCTCCACTCACATAAGGTGAACAAATAGCAAGGACTCCAAAAAGACATTACAGAAGTAACACTAAATATTTCTAGAGACAGAGCAAAAGAAGAGCTCATGCCTTATGGGGATCAAATTTCAATTTATATGCAAAACATTTGCAGGAATTTCTACATGATACTGTAGTAAAACAGTAAGAAGGGAGTCCAAGTTTCTAAAGACCATATATCTGTTAATTTTCTATGGAGTTGGGAAAACCATCAGATCAGTCCTTTCTCTAAAAGCCACAACATCCGGCCGTGATACCAGAAGAAATCGGAAATGCTAGCCTTACCGATTCCTGGTCTCGACGAAAATCCAGCCTCTCATACACATGGGCCACACTTTCCCCCACTAATAATCCCAACGCAGAGAAGGTGACCAAGAACCGTCCGATCCCCTATCAGGATATTTTGCGGGAGGGAGGCGCGGTAGGTGTAGCACTCCCCGAGAAGAAATAGGATCAGAATGCATGGCCTAGTGGAGAGAGAGGGAGATACCCTATACAATTTTTACTTTCCAGTTTCTCTACGCATACAATGACCAAAATGAGAGATTCTACGCTCACCCGTGAGAGGGGAATCAGTGGGCTAGGACAACACTCTAAGCATTTGGATTATAAATGGGCAGAAATGAGCCCCTAGTTCTGTCTCACACCGTGCGTGTTGAGGTGAGTACTGAAATGTGGAAACAAAATACTGTGAGTACTGAAATTGGACACGACATCCCATGTCTCTTGAGGTGTCGATCTCTCAAACGATTTAGTGGACCAAACAAATCATTTAGTGGACCAACCAAATCACCATTGATAATTAAGGTTCACCCAAATAAGTGAGAACCGTGCAATTTTGTTGAAGCAATTGTTATCACGGACCAGTTAAGAGAAACTACGAGGCCAAAAAAACCTAGTAGTAAAGAGCCCACAAACAGTGCACAATCAGCTACGTGTGGAATCCATCCACTACTAAACCCTGTTTCATGCATGAATAATTCCTAACAAACCAAAAATAATCAAACAACTATACCCTAATTTGGGCAATTATTAATCCATAGGGTAAAATGAAGTGTCTCAAATAAATGGAACCCCTTAGAAAAAAATTCATTATTAGGTTAAGAATTGTCCAAATTAAGGTGCAGTTGTTTTTCAGGTCGTTTTTCTAAACGTTTGTTAAGAATCATTCTAAGGAAAATCATGTTAATACTTCATTACTTCTCCTAGTACATATTATAAGCAACCATCTCCTATTTCACATACCCTTCAAACTAAATGGAGAAAGTGGAATTCTCGTGTGTAGTTTCAGTCTTTGGTTGCCCAACTCGGCTAAGAGGTTGGGTACAATGTATTAAACAGCATTTTGCACCAACCCACTACCCAGGAGCAAAGGACTGAGATTACACTTAAGGAGCTCACTTTACCTGTTACCTCACACCTGTTTAGGAATTCAACTCCTCATTTACCCACCTTTAGTTATAATTATTCAAATCAGGCATAAGCATAAGCAACACAGTTGGAACGCTGAGACCCAACTTCATACTTCTATTAAGGAGCTGTTTTGCTCAGTCCATTTGGCACATCCTAGTAACCAGGCATTGAACAAACAAGAAGAGAGAGCCAAAAATGCATAGAAGAAAAAAATGCAGTCATTGTGTTTAATCTTTGCCATTGTTTGTCCGATGCTGGTCAAGAAGATAAGCAAATGGGTATTTTTCTCATGCCTGGAACGAGGTTTAAACAACATGCCTGGAAGAATGGAAATTTATTTTTGTCATTTCACCAGTTAAGTACAGGGAATCTTTCGCAACTTTCAAAGGTTTGTAACGATGTACAAAAGAAAAAAGTTAAGGACCTCCTGATTTTTCCAAGCCAAGCCAAGTCAGACTCAAGAGGATCACGTCAATGAATTACACCAACCATGAAAACACAGCTTTAGGTCAATTTTGATATCATCATAAATATAACCGCAGAACTCTTTCGTCCCAGGCTCAGTTTGAACTATGCATACATGGAAACATGAAAAACGAAAAAGGTCCCAGTGCCGCATGTGGGTACAAAATACCGCACACTCATTTAGTATGCGAAGTAACTCCTCTAAGTAGTAAGCGAACACGAGCGCGCCCGACATATCCAAGATGACGAACCAGATGATGTCACTCGATCACGAGTAAAGTGTGAAGAACCATGCGGCAGTGAGGGCATCGTGCGTCAATGATAAAGTATATGCGACATTGACGCACGTCAGATCCAAAATTATGGGATTTGTTAGCTGTCCTCCACTATGTAAACTCCTATATAAGGAGCCGAGCGCCTTTGTAGAAGGGAGAGATCTTTTTAGTGAACCTAGATAAGATATTTTAAGAGAGAGAGTGTTATTTGCTTTCCAAGTTAGGGTTTTCCCTACCGTCTTTGTATTGGTTCTAAGTTTTAATAAAAGATTAAGAGTGTTTTTCATCATGATTTCTTAGATTGCTTTATAGATTATCAATAGGGTGTGGTTGTGGCATTTCCTGCAACTACATTTTGGCGCTAGAAACAGGGATGATATACCCTGTTGATGAATCTCTTTAAAAATAAATTTTAAAATTATTTATAGTTTTTCATCATCTGATCATCAGACTTTGAAAGCTTAAGAAACTCAGATCTGTTAAACATTTTTGGTTCTTTAAAGAGAGCTTTCTTTGTTTTTCGAGAGGAGATATTGTTTTAAGAAGAAAAACAAGAGGAAAGAGAGGTGAAATTGTCAAATACACACCGATGGGCGAAAGAAATAACAATCTTAGACAAATCCAAGAGAAGACCCAACAAAAGAACAATAGTAGAAGCCAAGCAGGTGTCAAAAAACAAGGCGGACGAGCAGAAGCAGCAAGAATCATCAGAGCAAAAAAAGGAAGCAGGAGTATACAATGTAACTCAATAACCAAAACGATTGTCAACGATGCAGACTTTCACGCAGGAATCACAGGAAAGATACACAAGCGGGATTCTGACGGAAGGAAAATCATGACGGTGGAAAAAGTATCTCCCCTAAAGGAATGGGAAAAGAAGAAGATAACGTTTGCAGCGGATGAGATACCGGAAGAAAGCTTAGGGCAAACAGATCCACTGGTGGTTACAATAACTGCAGAGCGAAAAGAAAGAAGTGCAAGCGCGAAAGCATCAGAAGAATGGGCGGTAGATAGAACCTTGGTAGACACGGGCACTTCGGTAGATATCTTATTCTACCGCGCATTCAAGAGCATGGGATACAAAGACGCGGATCTGACGCGTTCTACATACAACATTCATGGTTTCAATAAAAAAATAACAAAACCAAAAGGCGAGATAACCATGCGAATACTATTGGGAGAAATAGAAACGCAGGTAACCTTGTGCGTAGTTGATGTAGAGTCACCATATAATATGCTATTGGGGCGACCTTGGGTGCATGCGATAAAAGGTGTTGCGTCAACTCTTCATTAGTGCGTGCGTTTCCCAATACCAAGTGGAATAGGCGAAATCAAAGGAGATGTTAGGGAAGGGGTGTTCGTTGAGATCAAACGAGAACAAATACTAATCAATAGGAGTATATACTACCAGGAAATGTAAAGAACACACAAATATCATGATAATCAAAATACCGCACAATCATATTCTTTATATCATGCCAAATGAGTGTGCGAAGTTTATCTGGATAACAAACATGGTAGTTGTACCAAAGAAAAACAAAGGCATACGGATCTGCATCGACTTCAGCGACCTAAATAAACCATGTCCAAAGGACAGTTTCCCCCTACCAGATATACCGCAAATGGTGGAAGCAGCATCAGGTAACGACAGGTTATCACTTATGGATGGATATTCAGGATACAATCAGATCCCTTTAGCTGAAGAAGATCAAGAACACACGGCTTTCTTCGTACCAAGAGGATTATATTGCTATACCAGAATGCCTTTTGGTTTAAAAAATGCAGGTGCGACATATCAAAGAATGGTGGAAAAGATATTCACAAAATGGGTGCATACAACATTAGAAGTCTACGTAGATGATATGCCAGTGAAGAGCAAAAAAGAAGCCGATCATGTTGAAAACTTGAGGGAAATATTTGAACAGATGCGGCAATTCAAAATGAAGATAAACCCGGCGAAATGCATCTTTGGAGTAGCATCGGGGAAATTTCTAGGCTACATTGTATCAAAAGAAGGCATTGAAGTAGATCCATAAAAGGTGCAAGCGGTTCATGATATGCCATCACCTGCAACGATAAAAGACGTACATAAATTGAATGGATTACTAGCTTCTTTAGGCGGTTCATTTCGCGCTCCTCAGATAAATGCAAGCACTTCTTTAAGATTTTAAAGAAAGGAACAAAAGTTCTAATGGACGGAGGAATGCGAGAAAGCATTGCAAAGTATTAAGGATTACTTAATGAATTTATCTATTTTGCAGAAAGCAGAACCGGGAGAAGAACTATTAATATACTTAGCATCAACACTGCATACGTTAAGTGCCTACTGCTCCGTCTAGATGGAGGAATTGAAAAACCAATTTACTACATAAGTAAAACTTATAACTCCGCAGAGAAAAATTACACAAAGGTTAAAAAGCTGATCGATCCTCACATTAGTTTATGCAACACAAAAGCTCCGCACGTATTTTCAAGATCATAAAGTAAAAGTACTAACAAAGGTACCAATTGAATCTGTAATGAAGAATTCGAAAAGGTCATGAAGAATAGAAAGATGGAACGCACAGATAGGACAATTTGGAATTAAGTACGAGATACTAACTTCACCAAAATCCCAGGTTATTGCGGACTTCTTGGAAGAATTTCCATTAAAAGAAGATGAAGGTGTAGAAGAAATGATGGATATAGATGAAGATCAAGGAAATCCTAAAGACTTGTTAACAGAACGTAACTCAAATAAATGGGAGATATCAGTGGATGGATCATCAAATGGAGAAGGAAACGGAATTGGAATAGTATTCATTTCACCAAAAGGAGATGAGTGGCTTACTCATTCCGATTGGAGTTCGCATCCACCAATAATGAAACAGAATATGAGGCGGTGGTGCACGCGTTGCGTCTGGCAATTGAAATGAAATTAGAAGATGTTAGAATAACTAGTGATTCACAATTGGTAATACGTCAAATACAAGGGATATACAGCACAAATGAGCCATCTCTACAAAAATATAAGCAACTTGTCGAAGAGCTTTCAGCAAAACTTCAAAACGTAAATTGGAGGCACATTTGCAGGAAGGATAATCGATTTGCAGATGCATTAGCATTCATTTCTTCTATGTTGGTGGATCCTACTGCAAGATATATAAAAGTAGAGACGCTCCCGTCCCCATCAATTAAAAAAGAAACAGAAGAAGACGCAGACGTTATGGTGGTAGAAGCGGATAAAGACGCGGACTGGAGAACCCAACTTCATTTATATCTGGAAAGTGGAGAAGTTCCAAGAAACAGATTAGAGGAGCACAAGTTAAAGAGTCGAGCGACAAATTATGAATTAAGAGAAGGCATACTCTATCGAAAATCTTTCATATGACCATCACTCAGATGTTTAACGCGGAAGGAATGAAAGGAAATCTTGAAGGAAATCCACTATGGAGACGCAGGGAACCATAGTGGAGGAAGGTCTTTAGCTTACATAACAAAGATGCAAGGATACTACTGGCCCTACATGCATGAGGATGCGAAATAGGTATCTAGGCGGTGCGAAGAATGCCAACGTCACGGGAAAAGAATACATGCACCAGGAGCGGCGCTAAACTCATCAACAAATGTGTGGCTATTTGCAAAATGGGGCCTAGACATTGTAGGTCCATTTATACCAGGAACAGGGCAGAGGAGATACTTAATAGTAGCAACAGACTATTTTACAAAATGGGAAGAGGTGAAAGCAGTTCAACACATTCGAGATCGAGATGTGTTCACATTCATATTTGAAAATATCATTTGCAGATTTGGAATTCCTGTGCAATTAGTCTCCGACAATGGAAAGCAATTTGAGGGCGAAAACATAGAAATGCTGCTCAACGCGTTCAAGATCCAAAGCGGAAAGTCCACTCCTTTATACCCGCAGAGCAATGGGCAGGCTGAGGCAACTAATAAAACTATTGCGGATATATTGAAGAAAAAGCTGGAAGGACACAATAAGGGATGGTGCGAACAAGTACATAATGCGGTATGGGCGTATAGAACAACGAGGAGAGAAGCTACAGGAATGTGACCCTTCTGTCTACGGCATTACAAACTAAAGTCATCATTCCAACCACAAAGAAAGAAGCTTGGGAAAAGAACCTAAACACGGATCTGATCTTAGCAAAACTTGATGACTTAGAAGAAAACAGAGAAATTGCTCTACAACATATGGAAAACTACCACAAAAGGTTAGCTCGAGAATATAACAAGCACGTAAAAGAAAGAGAATTCCAGCCAGGCGAACTAGTAATGAGAGAAATACCGCCCTATCAGAAAGGAGGAGATGGAAAACTGGAAAAGAAATGGGATGGACCTTACATAATAAAGAGGATAGTTGGAAATGGAGCATATGAGTTAATGGATCCTGAGGGGAAAAGCACGGGAAGAAAACTTGAACATCCATGGAACAGATTATATTTGAAGAAATACTATCCGTAGGACATGCGGCAGTAATCGCACATCTGAAGAAGGAAATATTTAGACACGAATCTAATGAAGTACAAGAAGTTGAAGAAAGTGGGCAAGATGCAAAGTTTTTCATATCTAACAGAGATGTACTAATCAAACATATGAATAAAAATGAAAGATTTCTCTTCTTTATACATGATAAAAGTTTCAAGAAAAAAGGCAAAAATAAGATCTTATAATAAGATCTTAATAGAAGGCAACAGAAGTAAAACTTCTAACTAGGGAGGCTAGGCATCCAATTGTGGCGTGCACCCTAGTTCGCATAATAGCAAGTGGCAATGATAAGACCTAACGCACGTCATAATTGGGGAAAACCTAGTAAGCATGACTCGTGGGAAAGCTACATCGACCCTGAAACCTGAGTCATGGAGATTTGGGGTGAAATAAAAGCCCATCCAGGAGAGGCGCCTTAGTCGAAAGACTAAGGTGAGAAGGTCTCTCCTAAGGAGTGCAGAAACTCGATCAGGGCGCCGAGGTACACGATTGAGTCAACAGTGCCTGGGGCGTACCTGGTCGCTCTTGGCAAGTCCTGACTATGCTGCGATCGGTCCTCAAGAAACCCCACTTAGGGTGCGGTCTCGTAACCACAAGCCATATCGGCGGAGGGATAAGAGGCCGCGAAAACAACTTATTGTTGCATCACTGGATGGGAAGAGCCCACTCTAACCCGGTAGGGGTAAGCTTCCTTGAAGGGGCAGTCAGGGAGAATATAAGGACGGCACCCTCCATTAGGGAGTTGAATTGTGTCAAAGACGTCAATATCATGAGGCTTTTTACTCACGGGAGTAATAAGACTTGTCGTATTGACGCGTCAATACATCCTGTAGAGGCAATAATACGAGAAGAATGTAAGGCGAAATCAATGGGGCATTGCATGAAAATGTAAAGACCGCCTGCAATTTCGCCGCACAAAAGAAAATCATATCTTAGGAAAAATAAGACCTCTAATTAGGGAGGCTCAATAAGACCTCATGAAAAAAATAAAATCGAAACTAATATTGTTTTGCAGGAAACAACAAAAGAACAAATGACGCACGGATATAATTGCACGGTGAGAAGACAAATAGTATTTTTAACAAGACGAATAATAAGAGGCAAGTATGGGAATAACAAAAAGGAGGTATTAGTCTCCTTGTTAGAGACAATCTTACACAAAAGTAGCAGAAATAGAAGTGTGCTTATCTAATACATAGTTAAAAATCAACATTCAAAGTTAGAATACATCTAGACGCACAAGAAAATGAAGAAAGGAAAAAGCTAGACATCATTTGAAGACACGTTTTGAGTTGGTGCGAATTCTTCAATATCAGCCTCAGCGTTGGGATTAACACCAGAGCTTGGGTCCTTAGGA
This sequence comes from Papaver atlanticum, assembly GCA_023531105.1. Lineage (NCBI taxonomy): Eukaryota > Viridiplantae > Streptophyta > Magnoliopsida > Ranunculales > Papaveraceae > Papaver > Papaver atlanticum. Next base: position 235,268 of record JAJJMB010004716.1, on the reverse strand, counting down.
AGATTACCACCGGATCCATCTTTTTCAGGTTGATCATCCTGAACGAGAATTTCTCCATCTTTATCCTCTCCACCTTCATCATCATCGCTATCGTAATAATAGTCACTGTCAGGCTCGGGAAGCTTCTCGTCTTCATCTACATCGAGAGGCTCCACATCTACTAAAGAAAGCGAGTTACTGAGGCAAACTTGGTCTAAGAGAATTTGAGCCTTGACATGAGCTTCCCGTGCGGCACTCTTCTTAGTGTTCTCTACGGCAACCTCCATAAAACTTTGGAGATATAGACACCTCCTATTCGCTCTATCTCGAGAAGAAGAAAGCGCTACCGAAAGTCTCCGGCGTTCCCTATGAACCTTAGCCAGATCGGACCTCAACTTGGAGATGGTAGATTGATATGACTTCTCAGACACTACAAAAAAGATATCAAATTATCATCAGGGCGACAATTTCGCAGCTACAAGATGCAAATAATTAAAAAAAAAAATACACAAGCGAACTGAGGCAGTCAGCTCAATGTGACTATCTTCCCTCTGAGAAACGAGGTATTGAGATAAAGCGAGACCACTACTCTTCATATCCTCCATAACCTTATCAAAATCATCACCAATTAAACCATGGAGGCGAGATCGAATCTTCTTTTCATCTTGAGAAAGAGAAGCGTTTTCCTTAACCAGGATATCATGAGACCCCTTTAATTGTGTATATTGTTCTCGAAGTTTATTCATCTTCACGGTCAAGTTTATCTTGCTTTGGATAATCTTTTCATTCTCCAAGGCTAATTTCTTCATAGACTCATCGTGCTGATTTCTCAATACGCGAAGAGATTCCTCATGATCATTACAAGTCTTCTGGAGAATAAGATATTGGCGCATAAACATCGCCTCTATCTTTAAAAAAGATTGCTTCTCTGCGGTCAGGACCCGATTTTCATCTGATAGAGTTTGATGTCTTAAATCAGCGCTATGCAACAATCCAGAAAGATGGGATACTTGAGAACCCAGAAATTCATTTTGATTAAATAGACAAAGATTTTCCTTTTTAAGGTTCTCAATCTGATCAAGCGAATATGAATGATTATTAACTCGTTGATCTATTCTGCAATCTCTCATTGTCCGTGCGAGCATCTTCAGCAGAACATTGATAACTAAATCTCTCCATAACGCGCTTCTGATTTAAGTCTTAACATACGCACGAAGAAACTCAAAATACGGACACAAATACAAATTTCTTTTAAGTGGTTAACAAAAGAAAGATAAGCATACCTCTGAGTTCTTGATTCTTATTGCGGAGATTTTCGGACGCAAGAGATTCATCTTGAAGAGCAACCTTCAACCTATCATTTTGACGACGAAGTTCTTGGATAGTATTGCTAGATTCAGGAAATCCCTCAGCTTGGACTAAGCGACGACGAGAATCCTAAAAAAGAAAATAATTTCGATGTAAATATGAAAGCGCGGTCAATTAAAACGGACAGAAAGGTACGAGCAAAAGAATAATTACCAAGAGATCAAAATCGAGATTAACACTTGGATCAAGCTGTGAGAAGATTTCGCTCCTAGCAGACTTATCTGGAGGAGAGTCGCCTAGTAACTTAACAAGAGCATCACAAATGCGAACTTGGAAAGGATCATTAACGGATGAGCGAGCGACGTTAATGATTTCTAGAAAAGGCTTGGTATTGGAAGAAGAAGAAGAGATCACGGAATGAGGAGGAACGGTCATTACAATATCTGCAGGGGGTTGGTAGTAATACCCTCCGAAACAGGAATGGCTATATCCACCACTGATGCGGGAATATACGTTGAGGCAGGGATATTCACGAAGGTAGAAACGGTGCTATCCACTACTGGTGCGGTCACATTCTCGGAAGAAAAGATAGTAACGGTTTCCTTAGGAGCGGGAATTTCCTTTGAAGACACAGAAGCATACAAAGAAGCTGAGGCCACGAAGCCCTGTGAAGGAGCGTTAACAATGACATTAGGAGAGACCTGCTGTTCAGGACGGGGTTTACAGTTAAACTCTGGGATGACAAGAGAAGTATTGATCGTGGGAGCTTTGCGAACTCTCTTAACCTTCTTCTTCTTCTCACCATCAATTTCGCTCTCAGCATCCTTCGAAGAACAACGCAGATAAGAAACAGAGGCAACAATATTGTTTTAAAAAAAAGAAAGTATTTCTTACTACCTTGTTATGCGAAGGCTTCCTCTTGCGAGATTCATCATCTTTGGGGTTCGAAGAAGATTTCGGATTTGAAATCATGATACGAAGATTACCAGAGGAGGGTCTTCTGCTGAAATAAAACCAGTATGGGAATATAAAGAACGGTTGCAGAACAATGGCAAATCAATATGAAGAACAGCAAACATAAAGAACAACAGCAGATCGACAAGACACCAGCAATAATAGAATACACTAACCTTGAATCCATAAAGCTTAAAGAAGAACAACACCAGAAAATTTCTGAAGACGAAGATGATGAAGATTTGCAGAAGATTTACAGAGGAGAAGAAAGAAAATAAAGTAAAGAAAAGAAAAATTATCTCTCCTCACTTCAGTCAATAAATAGGGAAGAGAGATAAACCGGTTAAATTAAGACGTGTCAGTTATAAGGGGAAGAAGTCAACACGTGTAGACGGTTAAGCCGGAATCACGGAAGCATGTCGATTAATAAGAATACAAAAAGATGAACTGGTGCGGCATAATAACAAATTAGGATTTCTCATACCGCTCCTTCTCAAGAAGGAAAGATATGAGAAGAGGCAAAATGTGGGTACAAAATACCACACTCATTTAGTATGCGAAGTTACTCCTCTAAATAGTAAGCGAACACGAGCGCGCCCGACATATCCAAGATGACGAACCAGATGATGTCACTCGATCACGAGTAAAGTGTGAAGAACCGTGCGGCATTGAGGGCATCGTGCGTCAATGATAAAATCTATGCGACGTTGACGCACGTCAGATCCGAAATTAGGGGCTTTGTTAGCTGTCCTCCACTATGTAAACTCCTATATAAGGAGCCGAGCACCTTTGTAGAAGGGAGGGATCTTTTTAGTGAACCTATATAAGATATTTTAAGAGAGAGTATGTTATTTGCTTTCCAAGTTAGGGTTTTCCCTACCGTCTTTGTATTAGTTCTAAGTTTTAATAAAAGATTAAGAGTGTTTTTCATCATGATTTCTTAGATTGCTTTATAGATTATCAATAATGTGTGGTTGTGGGATTTCCTGCAACTACACCGCGGGCTGATAATGTTTGGCATGTTTAACTCCATTTAAGATCACAGAACTCAAAAAAGAAAACCAGCAACTGACCAAGTTGGAATTTCTTGATTTTGTCCACGCCCCACCCCATGTACAATCAATGAGAATAACAAAGGCTGCTAAACAAAATTGCCAATTATAAAAATGAAAGCTTCCTTCAAATTGTTAAACTGTTGGTCCCTTTGGAAGCAGTAGATCACCTAAACCAAGTCGATGATGATCTACACAAAAATTAAATTGATTCAAGCTAGTACTGTAACTTAGCACTTTGAAATAAAAGCTTAAAACCGTCTCTAAGTATCTCCATTTTTATAGACCTCCAGGTCCGTGACTAGGAAACGGATAATACTGGCATGAATTATGCAAAACGCTGATATAATCCCGGACTTAACGGCATGCTATTTGCTGACGTGTTCTAAAGTATATGTTATTATGGACCAGTTAAAAGGACTGCATGACCGGGCATGTACTGGTAGACTAAACCAATAAATATAATTAACTGCTTGAGGGGTCTTCATTCACTACAAAGAAAAATCAATTTCATACTTCTACATCCGAACAATGAAAAACTGTCTTGTTCGTAGCCGTTTTGTTCATCCTCTTAACTATCGTACGACAAATGAGAAGATAAGATCCTAAACATACAGAATAGTACAGGAAGAGGGTCACGTGTGTTTAATCTCAGCCATTGTCTGCCGAATGCTATTTAAGAGACAGTGTAAAATGAGACAAAAAATGTTTCACCATCTTCCAAATTAGAGATGGGCAAACAGCGGTTGAGATTTAACATATGAGGTCTACTTTTCCCTACCCTACATGTTTAGGATTCCATCCCCCCATTTGCCTAGCTCTTGTTAAGATGCTGCATCAAACGAGGTATGAATAACATGCATGGAACATTGCACATCTAGTGTTTGCAGTTCACCATGATCTAGCTTGTAACTTCTGTTACTTCTTCTAGATAAGCCAAGGTTAATTATCTCACATGTGATACCCGATCGAAGATCCAGTTTAGCGTGGATGGTTTGTTAATATTGTGTTCTGTGTTTTTGAGAATTAACCACTGGATTATCTCCATGTGGACACCACAAGAAGTGGGCTACAGCTGTCAGCTGGGTTTCCAACTGTGGGTTTAATAACGTTTCTCCTATTTAGACTTTAGTGCTTCAATACAAGAACTAAACTGGAGGTAATGTAATGGAAAAGATCATGTAAGTTAAACTGTCACATGCTAATAGTTTAGGTTATCATGATAGATTAGATATAAGATCAAGAAATTGCAAAAGTGGCGAGAAACATTTGACCAAGTTAATATTTCTTAAGCATGCTCACTCCATATCCATATTGGGTTCTCTACAAACTACAAGCAGAGAATAATGAAGGCTGCCAGCCGGTCTTACCTACCAAAGAAATGAAAGCTTTCATCAAGCTTCCTTCAAACTGCTGGATACCTGATCCTTCCGGAGCCAGTAGTTAACCAGAAAAGAGTCGATGATGATCTAAGCAAAACATAAATTGATGTAAGTCGGTTTGCAATATTAAGTTGGAATTAGCATGGAGAAAAAGAAAATGATCATTAACCTGATTAATATGAGCAGCCACACAAGGAAGAACTAACAGCGCTGATTCACCCAAAGCACCGTGGAGCTGTTCTACAACTGCTACCATGACAGGCAAGGTTTTCTACAGAAAGATAGAGATACTACTTCAATACTGAAAGATAGAGATACTACTTCAATACTGACTCATGAGACAGCATATTTCTTATACGATGAGAACCAGAATGAAAACCACAGGCACGACGCAGGACAAGCGAAGATCTACTATAACAAAAAATAAAAAATCGCCAATCTACAACCCAACACATAATAGTTTCCATTAAGTACACCCGATTTGATAACCTAATTATTTAGTATACGCGGCGAATCGACATAGATGGCAATTTAGACTCCTTGTGATGCCCTTTCCAGATTCAGTCAGCATTAATATTTTGCTTATAGACTACAACTTTATAGACCTTACCTGGCTAGCAACGATTATGAGCGCACGAGCATTCCCTTTCTCTGAGAAAACAGAATCTTTACCACCAGAAGCAACTGACAGGCTCTGAACTGCGACTGTATTAAATGCTAGTAAGATGAGATGTGAAACCCTGCAATAAATGAATTGAGTCACATGGTCAGTTATTAAGAAAATTATTAGACATTTAATGCGTAAACAAGAATGTTGTGCCCGAATACAAGTTGATAGAACTCAATCAAAAATAGCTCATACTACTATATGAAAAATAAATAACACCATCAACATTAAAGCTAGTAATGAAGACTGATAGATGTTTGATTTACATTCCGATTCCAATAGCTATAAGGAACATCGTTGGCTTGACCATCAGCAACAGTGATCTTGATCTACTCACTTGCATCCATGGAACCTGGATAATCACGATCAAGAAGACTTGTAACGGAGAACCATAAACGAGAAAACAACATATAATCTCCTCACATCATGATGCAGGGGCTAAGAAACCCATCACATCATATTTTAGGGCTGAATAAGTAAATTTGATTCATTTCATACAAAAAACTACTGCTAATGTTGAGTATATCGGAGTAGAGCAAGCGTTTACAAAAAATCAATTGAACTTCCAACATATCAAATTTCCAGCAAATAAAGAGCTGTTATTAGTGGCTAGTGGATACTGAGGTGAACTTAGCCATATAATTATCAGCATAAGGTTGCAGATTGATCCATGGAACTCAAAAGGTCAACTGATCAAACTGAATCAGGAGTATATGCCAGGGGATAAAAATATCAGCTCATCCACTGACATTAGTACCGAACCTTTTAAATTTGAGCTGATCAGCACCAGAAACCGAATCCCTAACATTTGAATTTCAGAAATATTTGCTAGTTACATATATGATTTTTCATTATGTCATATTCAGGATTCAGCTAATGAAAATCTCAATAAAGAATACAATAAATATGTCCAGATTAACTTACGAGACTAAGTAAGATTGCACTAAGCATGGATAACTTCTTGCGGTTTTGATCAACGAATTCTGACACACCTACAAAGCAAAGAACAAGCAAGCCAAAAAGAGAAAACCCTTCTGTAAGTCGCCACACATTGCGTATGTGGTATGTCTTTCATAAAGGATACTAAATATCTCTCATAAAAATTTAAAAAAAAAAGTGCAATGGAAAGACGTACTCACCCTTGAAACAATCTCGAGAAACCTGTAAAAGTAAAGAATTTATCAGCCTGGAACAACACCATCATGTAAGTTAGTATGTGTATGCCAAATACAAGAAAAAAAAAATGCTTTGCTTTTACTAACTAAAAAAGAGCTATTACCTTTCCCAACACTAGAGGGACAACAAGTGTGACAACAAGGCTTTTAAACAGTTGCTTAGTTGGTACAGATACGCCAACTCCATCAGCTATAAACTTCGAGATAGATAACGGCACCTGTAAAATGAAGTGTAGCGAAAAAATTTAGCGACACAACAACCTCAGCAACAAAAAGAACACACTATTTTAATCCTGTTATTCTCATAGAACAAACTAAATTGATTAAATACATAGTACCACACTATTAGTTTGAAATACTTACAGTCAAAATGCCAATCAGATTAGATATCACTGTAATTGCAAGAGCCAGAGCGGTGTTCCCACCAGCAAGCTGCAAATATTCATGATCCATTTGTTAACTTTAAAACTAAATACATTAACTCAATATCTTACATCACAGAGCATTGACCCGGCGTACCTGTGTCAATGCCACACCACTTGACAATGTTGTTGGCATGCAAGAGAAAACAGCTAGCCCTGCAAGACTTTGACATATATTCCAGTATTAGTAGACTAACAAGAATATCTTTCTTTACCCGCAGCTCCAACCTAATAATGTTCAGCAAGCTTGCCTGTGACAAATTCTTGTGGTACCAGCTGAAGTTGTAAAATAACCTTTGAAAAGAAGGGCGTCAAAAGTAGAATAGAAACCTGCAACAACAAAATAGAAATAATTACAAATCTATATGTAAAAAAAAAAAAGGTCCGTTATTGCTATAAAAGTTTGCGGCTACTTATCATCTATATGCCAACAAGAATTCTAGAAACCGGTTTCAAAAAACATACAGAGTAAAATAGAAACTCAAATCAAAAGAGCATACAACATACATAAGGTGATTCAAGAAATTAAGGTCATACTAGTCCAAACAATCCTGCTGGCCACGCTTCAGTGGCAGCTCCAATTTCCTCACTCCGCAACAACAGCCCTAATACATCACAAAACAAGAAGGTATTCTATGAAAAATGAAACTAAAAAAAATAAATGTCCAACAACAAAGTAAGTATTAAATACCAGATATGAGAAAAATCCCAAATGTGCTGAACTTGGATACTGAATATTGATGTGCAAGACAACCAAGAGTAGGATTAACAAGCCCTAAAGCTACTCCACTCACAAGAGCTAAAATTACACACACAAAAAAAAAAAAAAAAAAAAAAACAGATCAGAAAATTATTCACAATCAAATTGCTTCCAATCATTTAATTTGCTAAGTCCTATTCTGAATCTAAGCTAATGATTTGAACAACATTACCTAATGGAAGGAAATTAGTTCCAGCAAAATCCAACAAAGATTTTTCCCACAAAACCGTCTTCTTCAAGGATATCTTATCATGTTGACCTCCATTATCATTTACCTGATTGGAGCTTTGATTGGCTTTGACAACCGTATGTGAAGAAATCGATCGATACAACCGAAGTGAATGTGAATTAGGGCAAGAAATGAAGAAATTAGGGGAGGATTTGATAAGATTAAATGATGATGATGATGATGATGATGATAGTGGTGGTGGTTTGAATAAGATTCGATGAGAAATTAAGGGTTTGAGATTCAAGGTGTGGAGAGTTCCCGCCATTTGTAGAGAGAGATCTCCGGAAAGAGAGAATGTTTTTGCTCTGATTTTTGTGTTTATCCGGTCCGGATGTTTATAAGCCAAGGCCAACCGATCCTAGTCATATATCCAACGATTCCATCTTTATACATGTTTAACCGATTTGAGTTAGCCAAGGCTAGAAAATCACTCACATGTCAATCAACATTTTATTCTACGCGCCTGGCGGTGGACTAAAAACATGGTCTAATCGTGGACCAATCCTCCCCACTGTTGAGATCTCTAGGGGATGGATTCGCTAAGTGTTACGAACTAGATTTGGCTGCTAGATTAGACAAAAAGTGTTGCAATTCAAAAAAAAAGTGTTGTCTATTTGTTAACACTAGTTCTCTCTCCTAGCATTTGCTCGCATGTAAACTAGCAGCGAGATAGTTGCGCTGAATGGTTCAGCGCCACAAAAATCACCTATTCGCTGAATAGTTCAGCGCTTCTAAATTTATTTTTTGGTCTGACGGCTGAGATGGTTACGATGAACCAAACAGCGCTGACGTGTACTGCTAATCTAGCAGCTAGATTAGCACACCGTAGGACTTAGGAGGTTGTCCTAGCTAACGTGGAAAACTAATCTAGCTGCTAGATTAGCACACCATAGGACTTAGACTTAAAAAGCCTATTACAGGGGCTCCAAGTTTTTGGTTTTGAGGGATCCTATAGATTCAAGTGCTCCAAACGTGGATAAGAGGATATTTCACCCATAACAAAAATAAAAAAATATTCTTTAATTATATTTATATTTATTATTACCTTATTACCCTTAAATAATTAACCTAAAGCCAAAAACTAAACCTAAACCTTAATCAATATTGCCTCTTCTTCTCTTCTTTTTCTCCATCTTCTTCTTCCTTTTTTATTTTTTTTATTTTGTTGTTCTTCAACGGCGATTAATCATCGATTCTCGGCAAATAATTACTTCAATTAGGTAAGAATCGAAAACCCACCCTTTTTTGTCGCTTTTGATCGCATAATAGGTTGGATTTGATCAAATTAGGGATTTTGAAATAGTTTCAGAATTACATACGGTTGGGAAATATTGGTTTTCCCAACCGTAAATCAAATATACGGTTGGAAAAATATTAACTTCAAACTACATTTGAAACTGGGTTTTTCTACGGTTGGGAGTTCCAACCGTATATGGTAGTTACGGTTGGGAAAATATAAACTCCCAACCGTATTTTAACCTTTGTTGTTTTACGGTTGGGAGTCCCGACCGTATATGTTAGTGACGGTTGGGAAATTGGAGACTCCCAACCGTATGTTAAATTTTAAGTAAAATTGATTTTGATTTTGATTTTGATTTTAAAACCCTAACTATAAATTAGTCTAACTTAATCACTAATCATACTTAATTTAGCTAATCTAATTATTAGCACTAACTAATGGAGGATATTACCATTAACAAAATCACTAGATAAAGGGGTTTTGTTGATTACTATTCCATAACTATCTATTTTGTCATTTTGTAATCCCTAAAAGCCAAAAGTTTGGAGCCCCTATAATAGGTTTCTTCTTAAAAAGATAATGGGACCTCAAAACACCAATTAACAGTTAGATTTTATTGGTTCATCAATTTTATATCACCTTTAGCTTTTTCCCATTTTATTTATCGAGCAAAGAGAGTCCATATACATTTCGTGCATGCATACGACCCAGTAAAAATGAGCATTTTATTTTTCTTTATTTTTGTCTAAAAATTATTGATTTTGTTGCAGTAGAATAAGGGAAAGAGAAAGAGGCAAAGAAAGAGAAGGATTCTATTGATAAGAGAGTTCTATGGTTACATGGGTACAATATACTTTATATACATGGAAAAAGGGAAACGGAAGTCTTACATGGGTACAATATACTTTATATACATGGGAAAGGGGAAACCGAAAAGACTTCCGTTTTGGACCGCACATCCATGGGCGTAGGCATGGGCCCGTTAACACTCTCCCTTGTGCGGTTCAACAATGGAACTCCAGATGTAGTGCTTCACATATAGTGCTTCGAATGTAGGTCTTCAAATATCATCCTTTCCTTGATAACTTGTGCCGAAATCAATTTCTTCATTAAGACTTTGACAAGGAAAAACCCAGTGGGACAAAACCTTGGTACAACTATTCACGTGTAGTACTTCACATGTTGTCTCGTACTTTACATGTAGTTCATCACATGCAATACGATCTTCAAAGATCGACGAGTCTAAGTTAATTGCCTCGTTAAAACTTTGTCAGGAAAAACCCAGAGGGACAAAACCCGAACTAAAGAAAAAGAGTACAATATTAATTAAACTTAGAACATACTTGGATGCGTGTACGTTGCCTCATTAAAACCTTGACAAGGAAAACCCAGTGGGATAAAACATTGACAAAGGGAAAAGAGTACAACGTGACAGATGCAAGTAAAGGTGATCTGTTGTAGATGATCACTTTACTCCGTTGAAGTTGACTAGTTGCTTCACAACTCCTAAGGCATAAAATCCTCGTGGGAAAGACAATAGCCTTAGATGAGAAATTTCATTCCCGGTGTTTGTTGTTGTCTCATTAAAAACCTTGCGGAGTGTCAAAACCCTGTGGGAAAAAGGAACCTCGGTGAAGGAAAATAGTTCAATACACCATTAGATGCTCCCCCTGATGTCAGAAAATTTTCATTAGTCTAATGCAGTCAAAAGGAGTTTATCACACTTTACTTTGGTGACTTGAATTTTATAAGATCATGTTGTTGATTCTGGAAGTTACGTTGCTTAACAGACTATCGCATTTCATTTCTTTGATTCAGATATTTTCAGTAATATCTACGCGATCTTTATGTCTTCAACGTTTAACATACTTGATGTTTTTAGTGTTGTCTCGCTAAAACCTTCTCGAGTAACAAAACCTTTGGGAAAAACTATTCTCGATCGAAGGGAAAAAGAGTACAACAAAGCTTCAATTTCGAAGTAAAATATGTCGATATCATATCCTTGGACCTTCCCCTTGATGTCGGCATCTCCCCCTGATTATTTTCAGAGTTGTTCCAGACAGTTCCTTTAGTCATGTACTTTTCGAAACTAAATATCGGTAATGACCTAGAAAATAGTCAACCATATCTCCCCCTGATTACTTTCGTTGGAGAAGAGATTATTGTTCCTTCATAATCAACAACTTCTGGATTGCACTTTCATTAGCATTCCTTTTAATGTCTTTGCAGGGATAAAACAAATTTATGTCAATGGTTACCTTTAAGTACATGATTACATTCACTATACAGTTCTAATGACGTTGCGTTGGCGCTGAGCTATATCTAGCTAACAAGTTCCCTGAGGATGTAAAATTTAATCGAGTACACTACTATACTAAGTACAACAATGCGTTTATTGTACTTAGGTATTGGAATTTCATCTCCCAACACATCTTCGTCATCTTCCTTTAGACGAAATGGTCACTTACTTACATTTGAACCTCGACTAATCATGGGAGTGCTATCAGGATGCATGTCCTTGTTAAATTGCCCGACAACTTTAGACATATGCAAACTGGTGGAATAATATACCACAATCTCAGTATTCGGTCGAGCTTTCCCCAGATTTTTCATCTCAAATTCGGATTTCAAATAGCTATTAAGGTCTCTTATTACATCAAGAGTACCCATCATGTCTGTACCATCGACATAGATAGCTACAACTCCAAATAAGTAACTTTCTTGTGAATACGCAAGTAAAAATAACTTACTTGTCTATCCCCTCCAAATCAAATATCCACTTAGGCGGGTATACCACATCCGCCTGATTGCTTCAATCTATAAGTGATCGTTCTATATAACTGTAAACGCACTTTGTGGTTTAGAGTCACTTGATTTGGGAAACAAAAGGCTATCAAGCCCTTTTGTAAATATCTTCTACCTATTGATTCTTTCAGAGATACGTAATAACCACATACATAGCTGCATTTCAAGTTCTTTTGAAATTACCAAGCTAACTAAGTAGTGGAACGCTATAACGTTCATTACAAGAGGACAATTATAGGACTTTGTGAGAAACCTCGCGCCACAAGGAGAGTCTTTCTACTTTAAAACTTCATTCTTCTCACTGCGGTTGGTGACAAATAATCATGTATGTCCTATAGGCTTTACACTTGGTTGGTTAGCACTACCACACCAAATACCTGTATATTTGTCAAAGAACCAAGTTCTACCTGGATTGTATAGGCCAAATATGCTCTTCGTTGACATTAAACAATAAGAAGCATTGTTCGATCTCATCGTTCTCTATTTTCTTGAGCAACTATATATAAAAATAATCATTAATATGCTCGCACGATCTTTCCATTGACTCGTGTGTGTTCTCATAATCCTTTAGGATTTCATTGTTCTCTTGAATCATTAAACTTCAGAGCGTCCTCCAGTATTGATTCATGGACATAGTCAAATACAATCAGATGATATGAGTTCATTAATGATATAAATTAGGTTGTGCCTTACTCATCTACTTCCTTTCTATGTGAGCATTGATCGAAACTAGTGGCATCTCCATTTTCCTTTATGGAGCCACGGCTTTAACTACACTTCCACCAAGTGTAGTTGCAACACCTTAGTCTATGGTATACCCCATACTGAGGATTTCTAACCTTGTAGGAATATTTGCAGCTGATATGTATGATCTTGTCACATTACCGATATCAGTGTACTTTCTGAAAATCTATTATTCTTTTCACTTCACATTTACATTTGTGGAGTACAAGAATCAATATGAGACAAAGTGGGAACACACCACGACAATTCCTGTCGTTCCTTTAGGAAATCCTTTTTCTTATCTCCCCCTAGTGACGGGAAGACAGACTCATCAAAGTGACGATCTGTAAATGCAACGGATAAAAGATTGCCTGCTAGTCCAAAATGTAAAAACATTCACCAGGGCCATAAGTCACTTTAATGGTCCGCATTCTGCATGAATATTTTTCTAAATTTCACCTTGTTTTCTTTGTAATATGGATTGGTTACCATTTGCATCTTAGGATGGTCTCAATCCTGTTTTACTGAAGACTTTGTGAAATGATTGATATACTTTCTTACTTAAAAGAAATGGGGTGTGGGTGTGGGTGTGGGGGGGTGGGGTGTGTGTGTGTATGTGCATCTATTACTTTAGAAAACGCTTATTGAGAGATATGCCGTCATTTCATATTCTGTCAATATTTCACCCGTTTTTGGTCACACAAATAAAGTGATGTTCGAATGAGTCATTTCAAAACGATCATCATGTCACAACCAAAGTGGCTTTATGGTTATGCCCAAAGCCTGTATGAGTCAATTCCCAACATTTCATCGTCGGAGTCAATATGGATTCAATAATCCAAATACTATAGTGATTTACATTTCACTAGATTGACTAATTGGTTTCTCTAAAAATATATTTCCTTCCAAATATATTAAAGACTATAAAAGATGCAATCAATTACATTCTCATCACTGTGAGGTTCCACATGATATCCATTTGCATGGGTTTCTTTGGAATTTAACAAAGTGTGATTATCTCTCGGTACATAGAGATTTTGTGTCATCTTTGTTCTACATTGAAAACAAATTTTTGAGCAGTGCTGCGCTCGATGATCCAATCCTCGTAGTCACATTATAAGGAAATAGTTCAACTCCTTAAGCTAGTGGGAGGGAAACCACTATCTGTTAGACATTGAGTCTTGAGATATTAAATAAGTGGTGTGGCCTTATTAGTAACAAAAGTGAGATTCAACTCAAGTACTTTGGAGTGAATATATGTTACGTTTCAGGGGGATACTATATTTTTCATCCAGATATATCTTAAGTGTTGTAGAAATTTATGTCTCGTGGGAATGATGTATTTTTCATTCCATAAGCGCAGACATTGGATCTAGTTCAAATAAATAGTCAATTGGCCAGGCAAAGTTCTTCTTGTTATTAAAGTTGATGTCTAAAGTATGACCTTCTCATGGAAATTGGTTGCTACCATGGTACCCGCAATGCATTGTTTGTACCAATACCAGTAAGAAGATTCATTCCCAACTCTTTGGTGGGAGCTAGAATTACATCTTAGCTTCATCCCATGTTCATTACTACCGAGGGAAAAGATACATCTTTGTCTCATGATATATATGTCCCTTTTCACATGCTTTATATGAGTCGGTACGTCTAACCCTCATTACTTCGGGGTTCTTTCAATTTTCAATTTTTGCTACATTTAGCTTAATTTAAGAAATTTCTTTATCTCAACAGGCCAAGAGAATATGACTACACATGTCAACCACTTACTTTAGGTTGAATATATTACTAAAGATATTTCTCTTGTTGTCATACTTAAACATATACCGGTTCGTTAGTATCATGGATGAAGTAGAGAAATTGAAATTTTCTGACTCATATCATCTTTTGTGAGTTCTTCCACAAAAATTAGAATACATGTAATTTTATTTGAACGTATCTTTTGAAACTACTGATAGATTAATAGTTGAGCAAGCGGATTATATTCCATGGAACATTCAAATTTTGGGAAGAAAATATCAAGTACGCAATAGTGGTGTTCAAGTACTTCTAAACCCCAAATAAATATATTTGAATCGAGTTGGTACAACCAATTGAACAAAAGACACCATTCAACTATAGCTAATATCATATTCAAGAGAACAAAATAACATTAAGATCAAAATTCTTAATGATCGAATCAACAATCATAATTTAAATTGTCCGTTTATATGTTATGGACTTATCTTAAGAGAAAAACAATAGAACTAAACATGTTTTAAAAAAACAAATAAATAAGCCCAACATTAGTTACATACCTCAAACTTTGGTTCCCGCTGACCGCATCCTTGGTCGCGCACAACCCAGACCCATATCGGAAAAGCGACAGAACCTAACAGAAACCCGGCTGGAACAGGGACAGAACCGAACAGAAACCCGAGTGGAACAAGGACAGGAACCCGGAAGGAACATGACAGGAACCCGGGTGGAATGGGAACTGAACAGGACAAAGACCCGGCTGGAACGGGAACTGAACAGGATGGAACTCCGAATGCGCTTCCAATTCACTCTAATCACTTAATATTTTAAATCTAATTTTATCCAGAGCATGAATTACTACTGATCAATTCTCTTAAGAAGATCTCTTTGTTATTGTAAATAGTATTGATTATCAAACTCAACAACTGATTGATCTCAGCTTGAAACGTGAATGTTTCTAGTGCTTCTCCTCCCATCTATACTTCCGCCATTAAAATCAACCAGATTCACACACAGTCTCGTTTGATTGAGATGAACAGAGAGCGTGTTTTTTTTTTGTTGAGATTACGGTGGAAAAAAAAAATCCTTCTTATTTAATCAAAATATGAAAAACAAATTTAGCCATAGCTTGGGTTGATCTTGTGCTGATAACGTGTTGCAGTAGAATAATAGGGAAAGAGAAAGAGGCAAATAAAGAAAAGGATTCTATTGATAAGAGAGTTCTATGGTTACATGGGTACAATATATTTTATATACATGGAAAAGGGAAAACTGAAAAGACTTCCGTTTTGGACCGCACATCCATGGGCATGGGCCCTTTAACATATTTTTCTTTTTATACTCCTTATGTCTAAGTAGATGACTTTATTTTTAAATTTTATCTCATTAATACATGACTTGTATTATTAAATGAGGGGATAATTCCAAAACTACCCTTTTAATTGATTATTGTTAATATAAGAAATATGTATAGTTTGATAGTCATATTTATATACGTTACGAAGGTATTTCAAAATGTTTTTCAATGGTATGAAATTTACGAATATCGTTGGTATAGTTTGAGAGATAATTGTTACAAAATATTTGAAAACACTCCTTGCCTTAGGAATTGTGCAAACTTGAACTAGACCATTTATGTAGAGACGGAGAGGGTATGTTATTTTTCTAACTAATTTGTTTAGGCTAAGCAAATATATTTTATTAGCGCCAAAAGATTTATAGAAAAAAAAAAAAGAGTCAAACAAGACCTGACAAATCAGTCAAGTATAATAAGTTATCATCTAAACCTAAAATATGATCTAGAAGGAATTTCAAGGAGAGTTATAAAATGAGGCGCAAAAGAATATAAAATTGACTGCCATATTTTTAACCTAACCCTTCCCTTTGTCAGTGGACTTGTAGAAAAATTGACCTATGTATAAGCATGTTTGAAATCTAAACAGGCAAACTTATCTAGACTCTTCTCCATCTTGCTACAAAAGACCAAGGGACGTTATTCACAATGAAACTATGAATGACAGAATTTGAGTCAGACTGCACAATTATTTTAGATTTAAGATTTTCAGGAGCCCATTCCGGACATTTAATAATGGCAAGGAATTTTGTTACATAGTTCGGTGTTGCTACAAAACCACCACTCTTGTTCCTTCCTAAAAATTCATTACCCATTTTTCCAAGATTACCTCTCGAAGCTCCATCACAATTGAAGAGAATCTGAAAAAACGGGGGTCTAAAAACCACACATAATATTTCGTTCGGCAATCTGTATGGACTAACTCCAATATAATTCCAAGAGAATCAACTAGATAGTCAGACTCAATCAAGGAAATATATTCAAGAGTTATATCTCTGTTTCTCAATGTAATCAAAAAATCAAACAGATAGGAATCCGTGAGCTAGCCTGATTATTATGAGAAACAACTTGAACGGTACCAAAGACCAATGTTCAAGTGTCAATCAATTTCAATCAACAACCAAAGGTTGGATTTACCAATTGATTGAACTATGCACAACCTGTGATATTTCAATTATATAAACAAATATAATGCGGAAAAGAAATAACACAGACACCAGAAATTTTGTCAACAAGGAAACCGAAAATGCAGAAAAACTTCGGGACCTAGTCCAGATTTGAACACCACACTGTATTAAGCCGCTACAGACTCTATCCTACTAAAAGTTAACTTCGGACTGGAATGTAGTTGAGCCCTAACCAAGTCTCACACCGATTAAGGTACAGTCGTGTTCCTTACGCCTTTGAATCCCAATAGGACTCTACGCACTTGATTCCCTTAGATGATCTCACCCACAACTAAGAGTTGCTACGACCCAAAGTCGAAGACTTTATAAACAAATCTGTCTCCCACAGAAAAGTCTATTCTGATAGATAAATCTGTCTCCCACTGAAATACCTACGAAGTTTTTGTTCTGTCTTTTGATAAATCAAGGTGAACAAGAACCAATTGATAATCCGGTCTTATATTCACGAAGAACATCCTAGAAATATCAATCACCTCACAATAACTTAACTATATAGTAATAGAACAAGTTATTGTGGAATCACAAAGAATGAGACGAAGAGCTTTGTGATTACTTTTTATATCTAACCTATCGGAGATAAATCTCGAGCCAATCTTATAGAAGATAGTACCCAATACGATAGAACAAGTAAGATCAGAACACGCAACTATAGAGAAAATAGTTGGATCTGGCTTCAGAATCCCAATGAAGTCTTCAAGTCATTAACCTATAATGGTTTTAGGAAAAACCTAGGTTAAAGGAGAATCGATTCTAGTACGCAACTAGTATCACACAGATTTGTGGGGATTAGGTTTTCCAGTTGCTAGAGTTCTCCCTTATATAGTCTTTCAAATCAGGGTTTGATAGCTTAGAAACAAAGCAGTCAATATTCTCCGTTAGATGAAAACCTGATTTAAGATTTAAGCTAAGTTTGCTTAAAACCAAAGAAATATATATGTCTCCACAGTTAGATGGTCTTAGCTTGTTACACATAAATGAAATATATCTTCATTTAGATATGGGTAACCGTACCTAAACGTCTATATTGAGTTGGCTCAACAATAGTTAACCGAAGTTAGCCATATGAACACTTTTGTATATTAACCACATTCATCTAACACTTCTAGATCAAATGATAATGAAATAAATCTAATTGTGTTACTCATATAGTTGTTCAATTTTTTATATTCTCATAGAAGTATACAAGACACAATTGAAGCAAAATCGGATTTGATTCAAGAGAATAAATTTATGAACATTTATCCACGGTTTGCAAGGATTGCATTCCTTAATATATAAATGTACTTGTTCATGAGTATGAAATCATACTTAACCGATTTTAGAACTTAGCCAACTAAGTTTGCAAATGGGTACGCAAACTTAAGTTCCGAACTTTGGTCTTATCCGACAGTTCGCGAATGGGTACGCATATTGTCGTCCCGGACCTAACTCGGGGGAAACCGTTCGTAAACCGGTATGCAAACTTGGTTCCCGGACCTGAATCATACCATAACGTATACAAACTGTGCTATATATATCCAGACAATGCTTAATTATTCTAAATTCCCATTCAATCGTTGAAACAATTTACATTATACACATTTGATATTTCGAGCTGAGTATAACTCGCTTATATCTTTCTCGAAATATGTGTTGGAAAGCTTTTTGCTTTAGCTATGTTCATCATTATTCTTGACGAGTTTAGTTGGAGACAATCTATTTGTTGGAAATCAAATAATGAGTCAAAAGATGATCATGTGAAAATTGCCTTGAAACATCTTACATGATTTGTGTGAGACAGTCATTTGATGTCGACTCGGAATGTTTCGTATTGATCATTCGATCACTTGAAAATTACTTATAAGCTAATAGTTTGTGTGAGACAGCTACGATGCTACACGTGCCAACGTTTTCTTCTGCAAAATGGCCTGAGAGGGAAATTGACGGCTTATGGCGCATTCTCATAATTGGGATTATCAATGGTAAAAATGGGGACAAGGCGTACGATTAAACGTTTGAGGCGGGATTCCCCCGGGATTCCATCTCTTTATACATGGCCAGCCAGTCCTCGTCACAACCACCGATTCAATCTTTTTATACATGTTTAGCCGATTTGAGCATGCCCAGTTATCCGGGGCTATAGTATCGATAAATACTATCCCACACGACTTTGCTGGATGATTTTTTGTTTAAGCGTCTCCTAAGACGTTGGATGATCAAATGAACGGTTGGATTCACATTCAATCTAGGACCCACCACTTTCAGTTCAAGACCCACCACTTTCCCTAAAGGGTTCAAAGCTTCTAGATCTGGGTTTTAAATGTGGGACATAATAATCTAATGATTTAAAAGCCACTTGACATCCCGCAAAGTCGTGCGGGATAGCACTTCTCGATAGTATCTACTTTCGCTCACTTACAGTACTCTCTTTGTACACACCCACAAAAAATGAGCATTTTTATTTTTATTTTTGTCTAAAACCCGGACCGGACCGGACGGTCCGACAGGAAAACCAGTAGAAAATCTGGGTTGGGTCAACAATGATCCGGAAACTTCTTCAAAAAACCATTAACCCAGTCAAACCGGACGGTCCAACCGGTAACTCAACTGACCCAGCCGGGTTTTTC
>JAJJMB010004716.1:0-215678 GCA_023531105.1 Papaver atlanticum | reverse complement strand
GAATATAGAGTAGCCCCAAAATGAGATTTTGCGAAAATTCTCTATCTTTTGAATTTTGATTATCCTATAATCGGTAGTAAATAAAGTTATCTTGACTCCTGATTAAAGTAGACCTTTGGAAAAAATGCTACCATAATCGGTAGTGAATTTAGGTTATTTAACTCCCGAATACAGAGTAGCCCCAAAATGAGATTTTGCAAAAATTCTCAATTTTTTGAATTTTGGTTGAGCCTATAATCGGTAGTAAATGAAGTTATCCTGACTTCCGATTATTCAGTGGCCCTCTTTGCAAATATCCTACCATAATCGGTAGTCAAGATAGTTCATATAACTACCGAATATAGAGTAGCCCTAAAATGAGAATTTGCCAAAATCATCTATTTTTTGAATTTTGGTTGAGCCTATAATCGGTAGTAAATGAGGTAAAATCCTGACTTCCGATTGTACAATGGCTCTCTTTGCAAATATTCAACCATATTCGGTAGTCAAAATAGTTCACATAACTACCGAATGCAGAGTAGCCTCAAAATGAGATTTTACAAAACCCCCTTTTTTTGAATTTTGGTTGAGCCTATAATCGGTAGTAAATGAATTTATCATTAACTTCCGATTAATAGTAGCCCCAAATACGCATTTAGCACAAATTCATATCAATCGGTAGTCTCCGTGCGTTTCTTAACTACCGATTTACTCTTAACAATAGGTTCAAAAATAACTTACGATTACGGAAGGGCATTAACGTATTATACTATCATTTTGGACATCCCTTAACCTTGTCTATGGGTTGGGAATAAAAAAGTCTCCGCTAAAAATGCAAGGTTTCATAATAGTCTTTTTGTTTTTTTATTGTTTTCAAATTCTCTTACCTAAAAAATATTGTTTGCTATAGCTATTTACAAATGTCAATGACATATTTGTTGTGGTTCAGAATCATTTACACGTGTTGATCCGGCAGAAACGAATTAGCCAAAGAAATCCTAAGTCTCTAAAATTGCCCTATGAGAAAAGAGAACATAACCGCATACAACTCATGAACAAGACCGCCAACTAAGTACACACATATTTAACGTGGTTCAACAATATACACATATGACAATTTTTCGATAACAGGAAAGTGGAAAGTGATGAGAGAGAAAGAGCGAGAGAGCGATGAAGGACGGAGAAAACTTGTTCAACTGGAGAGGAAGAGTTTCGACATCTCTATGAGATTTTCGGTAACAAGGAGATGATAAAGATATTGGAGAGGGGTTGAGCGGAGCTACAACATGGATTGCGTAAAGAGATAATCACCTGCTTGGTTGAAAATCTGAAAATGATGTATTAGGGAAAAAAATAAGGAGACAAGATTTGAAAGGAAGATGGAGGAAATCTTTTATGATTGAAATCCAATCAAGCAGTGGATGATGAAAAGGAGAGGGTACTAAGTTGTTGATGGTGGTTTTTAGTTCAAGGATAAAACCATAAAATTCCATATTTATGTGCCTCTGTTCTGCAAAGAAATAGAGCGATTTAAAGTTGATGAGTGCATACGCCTCTTTACTTACTTATGTACTGAGAAATTCAGTATATTTATATACGAAACTTATTTAGAATAATGTTGGTTGCAAAAATCCCAGGTATTCTGTAAATTTTATTGAACTCCCACCTGCATTATTCACTAATGCATGGCTTGCTGAGTATTATTCCTATGCTATGTTCCCAGCCGAACTCTTACATGGGGTTAGTCAGTTGAGATTTGTGGAGATGTTGAAAGAATTTTAGAGACTTCTAAAATCTCTTGTTAGTTAATAGAGAGTTCTTTAAAATCTCAAATAATCTTTATTATTAGATCGTGACTTTCTAAAAGTCTTCATAATTCTCTGCTATTGGATTTGGAATTTAAAATCAATGATTTATGGTTTTGAGAGACTTTTAGAGATTTTTATTACAAAACATACCATAAATGGATGAAAAAAAGTCTCTCCTAAGTGGGTGATATTTTGAGAGACTTTCTTCTTTCTTTTTTCTTTTTTCTTTAAGGATTAAATATCAAAATATTAAATACAATAACCAAATAAGCTACAATTAAATTCATAAAAAATGAAAAAAAAAAATTGTTGTCTTCCAAAACCCAATAAGTTTACTAGAGATTCAAATCCCTTATGTTCGTCTCGTTTTGATTTTATTGGAAAAATGGTTACAATTTCTGTTAGCCATGCATGGACTAGTACATTTTCATTGAAATATTCATATATTCATTTTGTAAAATAAATAAATACTATATTATTTGTCTCATGTGTGTAAGCTGAAATTCATATACGTTTTATTTTCTCAATGAATCACCACAATTCCTTGAAAATCATTCAGAGAGTATCTCAAAATTTCTAAACTCACAGAGAGTCACCCAAAATCTCTTGCATAAAAAAATCTCTGAATGTCTCTAATATTCCCAACAGACTAACCCCCTGTTAATATTGACATGATATAACAATTAATGTTCACTCTCAGCCGAGTAGCATGAATTTCCCGAAGTTTCAACACTAAGATGTGCATGAAGGTACTCAATCAAAGGCAAGCGAGCTGCGCTGCTCTCCGAGATAAAAAAAAATTAGTGATTTTGTATCAACGTGCAAAATTCACCAAAATTGATTAATTTTGTGTTGAATCACAAAATTCATTTTTTTGACCTAATTTTGTCAATTCCCAAAAAATGGGTTTTTGCCTAAAAACGGAGCCTGCATGATATCTCCATCCCTACTGGTCGAGACTAAACCTGGGCAAGCCAGGAAATCGGCCCATCATGGAGCCAGTAGGAGTAAAGTCCTATCAAAAGTTGGAAATAGGGAAAAGAGAAACCATGATTAACATGGGCAGTAGCAAAAAAGGCGCGTATGCGCCACTTGGCCGGTCGTCTACCCTAGCTGGCGCCTTCTATCACCGACCGACCCTGCTCCATATTGTTGTCCGTCGTCCCCTCTTTCCCATCGACCAATAAAATTGCCTTAAAGCTGTAAGCTGCGCTTTTAATTAAAGATGGAAGTTGGTCGGTCGACGTGTTTAATTTCTTAAGGAAATATATCTTGGCCGTCCAAGCCAGTCGCAAGCTAATCACAACCACACGACTTGGCAAGCTCCACTACCTAACCCTAGCTCTTGCAAGCTACGCAAAAAAGGTGTCGTTATGACAACCGTCAACCCACCTATTATCTCAACCAATTACGTCGCTCCTAGCCTACCTGCTTCACTCCAAATCATTGGCCAAAGTAGGCTAGTCGAGCGGCTTGTTTATATAAGAAATTGAATCTAGACTTTCCATGGAAGTCATAAAACGATCACGACCGTACGACTTGGTCGGTCGATTCAACAAGCTTGGCCCCTTCCTGGCGCGACCGAGCAAGCTCTATGATACTCACCGACGGGCCCTCTATTATTTCAGCCAATCAAAGCTCTCATAGCCTGCATGCAACATTCACAATTGCTGACCAAAATAGGCTAGTCGATCGGATTAAATCAGTCAAGACCGCCCTTCGCAGTCTTAAATTAATCACGGTCGTCCAACTTAGCCGGCCGAATTGATCGGCTTAGATCCAAGCTTGGGCAACCAATGAGGTGCGGTATGTTCACCGACGACCCATCTTTGGCCTTGACCAATCACATCGCTCCTAGCCTACCTGCTCTGCTCCGAATCATTTGCCAAAGTAGGCTAGTCGCGATGCGTATAAAAGCCTTAAGTAAATTCAACGATAATTAACAACTGCCGCAAATCATCTCAACCATCCAACTTGGCTAGCTGATTTAACCGGTTTAAATCTAATTTGAGTCGACCAATGAGATTCCATAATGGCTACCGGTCGTCCTCCTCCTATGAGAACTGGTCACCCCGTCCTCAACCTACACAAACAGCTCCTGGCAGCTGCTCAAAGATAGCCGGTCATACTCCTTTATAAGACCATGAAATCCGCGACTGGTTCGGGCAGGCTATGAACAATGATGCTTTACATGCATCGGTTATTTTTAAGATGCTTGCTTAGCAGCGATACTATACAAGCATCAATTACAAACGATATTTCATAAATATCGATTTCATAAATAATTTGATTGTTTAATTATTTGTTTAACCTAAAAGCATCATATGCTATTTTTTGAGTACTAACTCACGGTAAGTCTCATTCATATGATTTGACTTATCACTTATGGCTACATGTTGCTTAGCTTGCGCATGATTGGTCGAAATAATTTAGTTTTGCAAACAAGACTTACTCAACAATTACCATGTAAAAATTATTTTCATTCTTCATGAGACTTGATCAATATTTTCTACAAAAATACTCGAGACATCAAACATGTCACAAACCGTGGGATGTTCATCAGGGTATTGGTATGGCGGTTTACAGCGTGTGGTGTGCAACACGCCCATTATGAGAAAGTGTCAGGAAAGGCGGACAATTAATAGCAGTAAAGAAGTAGTGGGTGTAAAACCGACCAGTCCCTTCACAATAGGGACATGGTTCTCACCATTTTTACATGATCCCCACTTCTCCATTACTCAACTACTTCCACTTCCTGCGAAATCAGGGTGTTTATTATGACTTGTTGTAAATAGATTTTATCTATTGAACAACGACAAGTTATCATTAACGCAAGTATCCATAGAATACAGAGAACTTACAGCTTCCATCATATAAGCAAGTTCCATTTTCTGAAACAAGTCGTAAACAATCACACTTTACAGAATTCATTATTCTGATCTCAACACCTTCTCTGCTTCCTTCCCCAAGATCAACCCTTCTCCTTCATTTTGTGATCGAAACAAGACTGGAAAGACCATCTCTTGGTTTAGGACAGAGTTGTACAGATTGATCTCTCGAATCTAAAGTACTCCTGTACAGTACATTTGTTTAGGGTTTAGGATTATTTCTCATCGACACACCCAATTTACCATTTTCAGTAGAATCAATTTTAACCCTACTACATAAGTACAACACCAACTTTTTGTTCGGCGACCTATATGGACGAAACCTAATACAATTGCAAGTATATCTAAATTAAAAATCCTTGAACAATATGTATATAGGGTGTTTCTCTTTCTCTTCCACAATAAATATGTGTAGACACAAAGTACGTGAACATGATTGTTGAAAACACTGGGGGTACCAAAGTGCACCACTAACTTTTTAGTAGGCAACCTGTATGGACAAAACCTAAATACAATTCCGAGAGTTCAACTTAATGAATCTCAATCAAGGAATAATATTCAGAGTTATATCTCTTTCTCACAATCAGAAAGTTTACAAAGACTAGTCCGTGAACCTGATTTACGTGTGAGAGTACTTGGGTGATTCCAAAGATCAATTTCCAAATAATCAATCAAGTTGTATCCAACAAACACGGATGAATATATCTACTTTGATTGATTTACGTACAACCTGTGATATTTCAATTATAAATATAAACAATATAATGCGGAAAAGAACTAACACGGACACCATAAATTTTGTTAACAAGGAAACCGCAAATGCAGAAAAACCCCGGCACCTAGTCCAGGTTGAACACCAAATTGTATTAAGCCGCTACAGACACTAGATTACTACCAATTAACTTCGGACTGGAGAGTAGTTGATACCGAATTAAACCCTCACATCAATTCAGTTACAGTCGTGCTCCTTATGCCTCTTGAATCCCATAAGGAATCTGCGCAAATGATTCCCTCAGTTATCGTCCTTTACAGCCTAAGAGTTTCTGCAACTCAATTGAAGACTTTAAACCAATCTTCCTCCAGCAGATAAGCCTATATGTGTGATTTCCTTTTTGATCGTAGATCAAGGTGAGACTGGAAATCAATAGCAAAAAACAAAGTCTAGCTAACCTCAAAATCCAGATTTTCAAAGCATAGGTTGCTTTAGGTTTAAGCTAAGATAGCTTTGGAACCAAGCAAACAACATCCACCGTTAGATGAATTTTTGAATATAGATATACACTCTGGTTAGGTTGAACCGTAACCGAACCGTGTACAAAGACGACGCTCATGAATGGCTAGTCGAAACTAGCCAACTGAATTATAAGATTGAGCATTTTCATAAACACTTAAGACTGTAACTTGAGTCACAATTATGTGATCAAATATGTCTATAGTGCCTTTATAGATTATTCAAATGCTAATTATCTCAGATAAATAATTTTATGTGCATATGAATTTAATCGACATGGTAAGTAGATGTACAAGGTACAAATACTCAACCTGTTCGTGAACAGTTAAGTCAAAGTACATGTACCGGTATGTATACCTTATGATATGACCGAGTTCCGGAGTTCACATAAATTTTCCGGTACATGTAGTGGTATGGATACCTTAAGACAATTAACCAGTTCCGGAGTTCACAGAACTTTCTGGTACGTGTTCCGATATGGATACCAAACTGGTTCCGGGACCAACAGTTCTTTTCTAGTATGCGTACTAGTTTGCGTATCGATTCGGGTTCACGAGTTCACTGACTTTTTATGGTGTGCATACTAATATGCGTACCAATAATCTTATACATATAGCTACTTTGTTACGTGTACTAGGTACATGTACTACGGTTACGGACCTATAACAGTTCTCCCAGTTTGAGACTAGTATGCATACTGTCTTGTATCCGGAAATAATAGAAGTTCTATATTTCTCTCTAAATCGATTCGAAACATTCCCAAATAACATCAATGACACATATCACTATTCCAGGCTATTTTCGAATGATAATATTGAATCATTATTTAGATTGCGAACAATAGAATTGTCCATAACCGAAATTCATCAAGTATGAAAAATGTTCATTAAGATTAGTCATATATTTCGATATTTTCCTTAACTTGGTAATTAGTTCTCGAAATTATTGATATGCTTATGATAGTCTAATTAATTACGCGACATCGTATCATAGGTACAAAGATGAATATAACTTAAGATATAGGTGGTTAAGTCTTCACTTACCTAATTTTGTTGAAGAAGTTCTCCAAAAGCTTCGGTTAATCTCCGCCTTCAAATGGTAGAGCGCAATGATGACTGACGTTATGTTCGTTTCTCAACTACATCTTCTATCCTACTCCGAGACTTAACTAATTGTAGACTAGAAATCAAGATATATTCTGACAACTAAATTTGACAACAAGCTTGAGATAGAAACACTTGTGAGTTCGACCGAGCAATGATCTAACAATTGTGTAATAGAGTTCCTGGACGATCTCACAAATCAATATCCAAGATAACAAGTATGAAACTTGCGATCTATATTTCAAGATACGAATTATGCAAGAGAAAATCTTGTTGTTGATCTCAATTAATAATGACCTAAACTATCTAGATTGAATACGTACTACTTGTGTTATTCCTATTATAAAGGTAAAACAATATAATGCGGAAAATAAAAAACACAAGGCACTAAAAGTTTTGTTAACTAAGAAAACTGCACCTGCAGAAAAACCCGAGGACCTCGTCCAGCTTCGAACACCAAACTTTATTAAGCCGCTATAGACACTAGCCTACTATCAGACTTCAGACTGGAATGTAGTTGAGACCGAATTAACCCCTCCAAGCAATTCAGTTGTAGTCGTGCTCCTCACGTCTCATTAACCTCGCAAGTCTCTACACAATTGATTTGTTTAACTGACGTCCTTTACAGCCTAAGAGTTGTTTTAACCTAGGTGAAGACTTTTGATACCTAACTGCCTTTTAACTGATAAGCAAATTTGATTTCCCTTTTGATCTTTCGATCTAGGTTTGGAAATCTGTTTGTAATAAATAAAGTCTAGCAAACCTCACAAATACTTACACTCAATTGGCTGAAAAGCCTGGATTATTAACGATCTCTCAAGAAAAATACAAACAAGTCAAGAAGAGTTTAGATATCTATCTTGAGGAATCACAAAGTATGAGACAAAGAGAACTTTGCGATTTTTATCTATCTTGTTCCTAATCAGAGATAACAAGAGCCTCGAAGATAGTTAAGAACAAGATCATGATATAATAACTATCAAGTAAAAGATAGTAAGACATGGCTTCAGGAATCCCTAAGCGAAGTCTTTAAGTGGCAACCTAATTATATTTCTTAGAGGAGACATAGGTTCAGGGGACGACTATATCAAGCAACTAGATGAAATTCTTATTAGGAAATCATGAATGCATGTGAGAAGCTCGTCTTGATATTCCACAGAAGAATATAATTATGGTATATGGTTTTGGAACCGTATACAATGTTATAGTCGTATTTGCAAATATGCCTTTGTGAACTTCAAGCATAAGCCGTGTTCATTAACACTCAAGACTTAAACAATGATTCACAAGAGTGATTTAGTGAACACAATTGTCTTAGAAATGTTTATGAAAGTTGTAGCAATGCCAAATATAAATATGAAAATAGTTTATGAGCATCTGCTTAGTTATGTGATGGAATGGGCCAGTCCGTGAAATCAGGTTTTTGGGGTACGTGTACCGGAGTATATGTACTCTTAGCCATTCACGAACTCATATACCAGAGGTATGCGTACTGGCTAGGCGTACCTCCCTCCCATTCAAGAACTTAGAATGTACTGAGTATGCGTACCTATCTTGTGTCCAGAACTCAATAAGTTTTAAAAATTCTCTTTAAGCAATTCGAAACATTCCCAATCGTCATAGATAAATGTTCAACTTGAAGCAAAAATAGTTCATGATTAATAAATTGTTCTTAATCAAAATTGTTAAACATCTATGAACATCCATTGCTTGAATCATATTTCGAGAGATTTATCAAGACCAGCTCGACTCGAAATTTATTTTTTGTAATATTAAATCTAATAAAATCATACGAAATAGTCTCATAAGATAAAAATATTAAATATCGTAAGTGCGTATATAGGATGGTTCAGTCTTCATATGCCTCTTTGTCAATGAAGTTCTCCAAACTTTTTTGTTTGTTCTTTAGTCTTCAATCTTCGAGGGTATTCAGTGATGTCTGATACTCAACTTATCACACTTTGATCCTAGTCCGAGACTTGACTTTTTAGTAGACTATAAATCAAGATATTGTTTTGTGCAAATATTGACAACAAACTTAAGATAACAAAACTTACGAGTTCGGCCGAGCAACGCTCTAACAGAGGAGATTATATTAGGACATCAAGGCATAAAGAAGATCTATTTTTGGAGAGGGATGGTTTAAAGAGGTGCTAAAGTCATCTTTAAAGATCATAAGTCTCCGGATAAAATTGTTGTTATGAAAACTAGATTTCAAAGAATGGGGTGTGGAACTATCTAGGAAGATCAGCTGGAATCAGGTAGTTGTTTTTGCCTATTTTTAGGCAAAGTGATACTTTCACTTTTTTAATTTGGCATATTTTTAGGAAAAAAATAAATTATGAAAGTATCTCTTTTTCTGAAATAGAGGTAGTATATGCCTACAAATAGCATTCCAACAAAAAAAAAAAACGAAACACCGCTGATTACGAAAATCGGGAAAAGTGATACTTTCACCTAAAAATACTACACACCGCTGACATATAACGCGTCATGCAATCAGCGGGTGTTTCGTTTTTCTTCGGTCGACCCGCCCCACCGTGGCAGCGGTGGTCTAGTTAAAAACAACTAGTTACGAGGAGCTGAATTTTATTTTCTTCAACCAAAAGAACTACGATAGTAAAGTTGGGGTACAAACGAAACAAGACGAACGGACACAAGGATTCACAAAATCATGATGAAACTCTTGTTAGCACGAATTAACTAGGGTTCATCTTCACTAAACCCTCAAATAACAATCCACAATAATTTCGAATTCTCTTGAGCCATGCGAATAAACGAATTTAATTTGGGCATTAATTAATCAACTTTAATCAAGAAAATGGATACAATTAAGCATCCCAAAAGTGGATGATCTTCGCTCTTTAACATTGCTTCATCAGCTTTAAGATCCCATTGGATTGGTGGATCCAAACCAGTATCAGACTACTTAATACCTGTTGCCTAATACAAAACAACAACATTTAAGAACAGCCGTAGCCCCTAGGCACTAGTAATCAGAGAGCAAGTAATCAAGACACTCAAATATACCATACCACGTAATGTGTTAATCTTCTTATCCAACTCCTTCAATTCTTTCTCAGTTGTAGATATAATTGAAGAATACGGTTCCAAACTCTACCATTAAAAAAAAACACACCGGATGCATAACAATGGAAGTTTATGTGTACTCTGAAATCTTGTTTTCTGAAGCGTAATTTTATAAGTAACATTAGAGATGGAAGCATGATGCTCACCTTATTCATTCACTTCATAAAATTTGAGAAAATAAATACACACTCTCCTATGCACTCCAACAATATTTGCTTTTGCAGCTGTTAACAACCAAGCCGAAAGGGAAGTACCAACGATGTGCCTCTTTTAACTCCTTGTGTAAAAACTTTTATGACAACTAACTTGTGAACACCAACTAACTTTTGAACTCCTTGTTTACTGCAGCAACGCATATTGTTTTGAACACCAACAATGACAACTAACTTTTATGTTGAAATGTGTTGCGCTCTATTACCCTAACAAAATTTGTTGTTCACACAACTTCATTAATAATTTCATTCCAAAATATAAGTGTATTTAGCATTTATTTCTTAGAGTGATGCTGTTCATAAGACTAAAAAAATCACTCCACTGTGTCTTAACCGAAAAACGCAAATTAATGTGACCATTTTTAATATTATTATTACTATTTTTCTCGGTTACCATTTTCAATATTATATACTTTTACTTCTATTGCAGGTGGATTAACCGTTGATTATTTAATCTTCGAAAAAAAGATTAAAAACAAAAATCCCTTGATTATTTAAAAGAAACATACAGTTTATCAAACTTATAAAAGAAACGTACAACCCTTGGAGTTTGTCATTGAAACTCTCTTCAACCATGTACAGTTGATGTTATTATTAAGTTCTGTTTATGTGAATTTCGTTTGTTGAACCTGTAACTTGCACATTTTGTCACACATGACTATGTTGCGATTATTATTAGTGTTCTTCCGGGAGCACTATCACACAAAGAGAACCTCCTTGTTCCAAAGGAGGCACTCTTAAAGTTTCTCTTTTCTTTCCCTCTTATTTTCTTTACAAATTCTTTCCAGTTGGTCGTTATTTCCTTGTTCGATTTCTTCTCGTCCTGATCACAGTTTGTGTATACTTTCGTTTTGGTTAATATACATCTCATTTTCGAGAAAATAAAATAAAATAAAATAAAGTATCTTTTGTTGCATTACCTTGTGATTGTCGATCCAACTGATGCAAAATTTCCATAGAAGTTTGTTTTTTCACTTGGTTAGTCGTTGCGATACGTGCCTACTCATCTACTTGTTTCTTTCTCTTTTGAAAGCAGGTACAGTCTGCAAATTACAATCCCACATCCCTTGCATTCTCCACCCTCTTTCTTATCGCTATCAATTGGTCTTCCAAAGGCATCCAAGGTCCTGCTACGCAGGAGAACGAATTCTAGAAATTCCGTTGCGAGATAAACAAAAGAACTTATTGAAGGAAAAAGACCACAGAGTCATTTCAGATTGGTGTGTATTTTATGACTCTAATCATCCCGTGGGTACTGCCGTCAATGGTTGTTTCCTATACAGGCTTTTGCATCTTTTCTTGGATAACCTCTCTCGCGGTTCATATTTTTACTGGTTCCTGGTTCCAATAATTCTCAATATCGTCGGCATCAAATAGGATTTTTCAAACCTATCGTTGTAGCCATTCAGTTGGTTGTCCCGACTCATAACATGTTATTCAAGTATTGTGACTCCGATATTTCTCTATGTACTCATCTATTAACTCTTATCAGTGTTACTTATTGTACCAATCTGGAATCTCCAAACCTTCTACTATTGTCTTGCCAAACAATTTTGCAAGCAGGTTATTCTCATTAACATGTTGGTTATTGATAAGCACGTAAGTGTGACGCATTTTCACCCATAACTACATTATATAGGACTCATTTTATTTCTAATAAAGTTGTTTTAAGTCTTTTCTAGGGAATAAGCTCTTGCGGCAAAATTGGCTCAAAAAGTGGTGTTTTACACCCCAGGATAGAGTACTAAAGGCACCCCAGAAATGCACCGGAAGCACCCAAAAATGTGTCGGAGGAACCCCGGAAAAATTACTATCTACGCCCAAAAATTACTATTTGAACCCCATAAGACAAGTGCTAAAGGGACACCCGTGCAGGATTAGGGGGAGGACATGTTCTTCTCAAATTCAAAAGAATATTTTTGGCGGGAAAATAAACTTATTTCTCTGTCAGATTTTCGATCGATTTTCTGACGTGATTTAGTGAGATTCAATCCCTGAAACTTAATGGGTAGACGTGATATGACCATAGAAAGCTGTTATGGGTGTCTGTTTGGATTAGAATTGGCTGTAATCATCGCATGGAGCAAAACAGAGTTACACACATTTTCACGGGATAACATGAATTACAGTGAGTTTGATGCCTGTAATGCACGAGTTTTTAGTGTGTTGGACCGTAATGGATACAAATAAGGAGATTTGACTTCTAAAAACGCGTAGAGGAGCTAAACAGAGAATGAAAATCTTGATTATTCCCGTACCATGAATAAAAGATATTGTGAATATTTTTGAATTAATGGAGGAGATTCAACGCCTGTTATTGGTATAAATAGAGTCCCTGGGAGACTTAGAGAGGGTGTCGAGAGTTTGGGGTCGATAGAGAAGCTGCAGAGGTGGAGAAATCAAGTTACAGGAAAGTACCCTGCTGCTGCTGAGGAAGATGAACACGAAGAACATAAGACGCACATGAAACCGTCGTTCTTCAACAGTGACAGCGACAATAGGGTGAGGGTCGTATTGCTACAGTGACAGCAGCACTACACTTGTATCGTTCTTTGGAACAGTGATTATCCGACACTTTATATGCATCACAAAATTCTGTTTGTAATCATTTTCTTCCATTTCATCATTGTAAACACCATTTGAGCTATAAATAAATCTTTTGAGCGTGTTTTCATCATGATGAGGTAAACCCCAACACTGGGACGACGGAGGAGGCCGAACTTCATACATGGGTAAATTTGTTTAATTTTTTTATGACTTTTGCACTAAAATTAATTGAAATATGATTTGATTAAATTGGTTGTCATTTGATTAGATGGGTCATGCTTAGCTTAGGTGATTTGATGTCCCATGCTTAACATTTACAATCAATGTTTTGAGAATCTACCTTGGCAAAAATAGAGTCCATGTTTACCTTATGTTATGGAGATTGGCCGATTCCTTAGTTCCAGTATCTCTAGCACCAATTGTAATATCATTGTATATTTCTATTAAATTTAAAAACTCAAATCTTCACAAGTCTTAGAGTTCGAATCATTTTTACTACAACTTCAAAATCACATCAGTTATAGACTGAATAACTTGTAGATACATAATGGAAACCACAATTGCCTCTTTCCAAAGAAGCTCCTAACAATTGGCTATTATTCTTTTAATTTTTAGAAAAACTGAGTTCTTTTTTCAGATTTCTCTCCTAATCCGAGGGGCAGAATATGATTGCAGTGAAGAACATAAATCTCAATATCAATAGATGGTGAGGAATATCTTTCAAAAAGAGGTTTTCAGGAAGAGATTTCATTGAGGCGGATGAAGGTAAATCCATTATCTCCTATATTTGTAGTGTCTGAAAAATAACCATAGGAAATGCGTCGTTTGGACTTTGGAGAACTTGGAAACAGAAATGCAGCGTTTGGAATTAAAGTATAAACAAATTAGTGTCGGTTAAGATTTTCTTTGATAAAGCAACTGTTGGAATTAAGATGTATCTTTTGGGAAACTTTAGTGTCGGTTAGGATTTCCTTAAGAAAGCAACCTTGGAATTAAAATGCATCCTTTGGGATGAGTTGGCAATGATGACATGGAAAAATAGGGTGACATGGTTTAACCACAAAGAAGAAGAATTATGGTGACGCCATGTGTCGCTTTTGGGGTCTCTTATTATAAAGAAAGAAAGATTATTCGATACAGAGAGAGTGGAACAGATGAGGATGTACATAGGTTTTGAGGAGAGCGATATCATCTACGTCTAATGGAGGAGGGCTTTTCTTGTTGTTGTCAGCGGTGTTATGATCATCGTCAGCCATGGTTATTTTCTTTCTTTTGCAACAAAGTTTTTTTCTTGGGGTGAATTTTATGTCAGGTATCTGTGGTCTGGTCTATTTATATAAGGATTTTTTTTTCCATATCCCCTTATCGTTCGGACCTGGCTTGGGGAATAAGTTGAGGAGATCGATTCGGTTTTGGGAAACTACCAGAAGCATGGGGTGTTCGATGTGCATCTTTCATGAAGTGCTAGATTCCTTGATTTGATGCGCTTTTTGACTTAGTCAACTCTTTTCCCGCCTAAATTTTAAAGCTTTTAAAAGAAAAATATGAATGTTTTGAGGGGAAATCAAACACCCCACCTACTCACCTGGAGTAGGCTGAACCAGTGTGACCACGTTTTGTTTTTGATAATCATTAGACTTATATATAATTTATATAGATATTATCTTCCTAAATTTATAATTACTACTAGTTACGGCTAATTTATTTATAAGAAAGCATCCGCTTCAAACATCAACCATGAAGCGACGCTTCACGCTTCGACATACGCATCACTTCCTAAAAATGAAGAACGCTTCACGCTTTCAATACCTTGACCAGTAGTAAGGCTGCACAAACCCGCCCACACCCGTCATATTAGCACGTCCCGCTCAATTTTACCAGCAACCACACCCGACCCGCTCAATTTTAGGTTTTCACACTTGCCCTCTGAATCTCAGTCCCGCACACTCTCTTTTTTCTTTTTCTTCTTCTTCTTCTTCTTCTTATTTTTCTATTCGAGCAGTGCTATCCCACACGACTTTGCGGGATGGCTTCCCGCAAAGGCGGCTTCTTTACTTTTAGATTATGCTGAAACCCAGATCTAATAGCCTTGAACCTTTAAGGAAAATGGTGGGTTCTTTCCTGAAAATGGTGGGTCCTTTCCTGAAAGTGATGAGTTCTTTCCTGAATGTGAATCTAATCGTTGATTTGATAATCCAACGGTAAAGAAGCCGCTTTTGCGGGAAGCCATCCCGCAAAGTCGTGTGGGATAGCATTTATCTTTCTGTTCTGGCGAAAGGCAAAAATGTATCGATCTTTGTGGTGTAAAGTGGGAGTATATCTGAAGAGGACGGCTGCCATCATCAATGGAGTATCTTCTTCTTCATCATTAACACCAGCAACAGCTAAGTATTTTCTCTTCGTAACACAAAATCAAAATGTTTCAGTAATTTCAAAATCTAGGGTTACTTCCTTCTCTACTGCTACTGCTACTGCTACTGATGGTAATCTTACTACTACTTCTTCTGATTCTTCCTCATTTGTTGTTTCCTATCTTATAAACTCATGTGGATTGTCTGAAAATCAAGCTATTACTGCTTCTGAAAAACTCAATTTCAAAACCGCTTCTAATCCCGATTCAGTCTTAGCTTTACTGAAAGCAGACGGATTTACTGAACCCCACATTTCTAAAATGATATCTAACTACCCATCCATCCTCTCATATAAACCAGATAAAACCCTTAAACCAAAATTAGATTTTTTCAAATCCAAAGGGCTTTCTGGAATTGATCTTGCCAACTTGATATCAGATGACCCAAAGATCCTCATGCAGAGCTTTAATAAAGGAATTATCCCTTCCTTTGATATCCTTAAGAGCACTGTTCATTCTGACGAAAACGTAATTAAAATGATTAAACGAAATTATTGGATTATCAGTACAAACCATGTTAAAAGATTGATGGTTAACCTAGAGATTTTGAGAAAGGAAGGTGTCCCCGCAAGTAATATTTCTAAGTATCTAATCCGAAACCCAAGAATATTTGCTGGAGATGCGGATAGATTTAAAGAGATTGTAGAAAAGGTAAAAGGCATGGGTTTTAATCATTTACAAACCACATTTCTCAAAGGTATAGTTGGATTGGCATCAATGAGCGAAGCCAATTGGAGAAAAAAGATGGATGTTAACAAGAGATGGGGTTGGTCTGAAAATCACATTCAAACTGCATTTAGGAAATATCCTCATTGTATGGTGGCGATTATGAATTTTCTTGTGATTGAAATGGGTTATAATTCACTAAGTATTTCCAGAACCCCAATAGTTTTTGGCTATAGCCTGAAGGACAGGATTTTCCCAAGGTGTTCAGTTATCAGGATTTTAGTCTCCAGAGGTCTGATCAGGGAAAACATTTGTATTAATTTACTTTCAACAATGGTAGACAAGTCTTTCCTAGAGAAATTTGTCAAGAAGTACGAGCAAGAAGTTCCTGAAATAATGAAGGTGTTCCAATGCCAGCTTAAGTACCAAAACCTACTTCAAAGGTGAAGGATCTGATGAGATGAATGTGTGGGTACAGGTACGTAAATTATTTGAAGTCACATATTTCACTGTACACAGTGTGACCAAATTATATGTCACGAAGTAGTTGTTTTATTCTTTATTATCACTATGTTAATTTACAAGACTGCAACTACTGTATGGGATGTATGGATTTGGGTTTCACCACCGAAGGTAGTATGTTTTGAGCAAGTTATGCATGTTTAGTTGTTTGGTAAGGAAGTTTATCTTCTAATGTGGACTGTGATGAAGTTGCGTTGGCAAGAATCAAGTTGGTTGCTTGTCGTATGAGTTCTTTGTCATGGGGGCTTAGTAATGGCAAAGAGAGGTTCTGCTATTTTCCAAAGTAGGAAGGAGAAAATTTGTGCTTTAAAGTTTAAAGTTAGCTTATTCATATGGGCTATTGCTTAATCAATATCGTGGAACATTCTTTGTTTTTCCATCTTGAAATTTATAACTGATTTATCAAATACTATTCAAATGATTTACATAGTCGAAGCTTGAACTTCCCTAGTTTAGTCCATTCCAGCCTTGAAACAGGCGATCAGTAACTCAGGGGAAATCCAACTCTTGTTTTTACAGTGACTGCAAATTGTTTCTTTTTTTCATCCTGCTATTGATCTGGTCATATACTTCTGTCTCTTGCTCTCTCTGTTGGTACGTGCTTGGGTTTGTGCAAGTTTTCTTCCAC
The DNA here is from genome assembly GCA_023531105.1 of Papaver atlanticum. Classification (NCBI taxonomy): domain Eukaryota; kingdom Viridiplantae; phylum Streptophyta; class Magnoliopsida; order Ranunculales; family Papaveraceae; genus Papaver; species Papaver atlanticum. Next base: position 198,594 of record JAJJMB010004716.1, on the reverse strand, counting down.
ATGTTAAATGTGGATGTCATGGTTACAGCATTTCACCATGTCATACATCATCTAATTTATTACCAACTTTGTTGCTTGTTTGATGCATACATTTTAGTTTTACCCTACAAGCTCTTGATCCATACATGTCATGCATCATCTGATTTATAACCAAATGTGTTGCTTGTTTGATGCATAGTGTTGGGTTTTACATTACAAGCTCTTGATCAGTGTTACACAAGAATGAGATTTCAGTTCTCAGAGTAGATTTATAGGTTTAGAGACTTGGTTTTTGTTTGTAAATGAACGACTTGTCATTTCAGTTATCACAATCCATGGTTCATCCCTATGATCCTTCAGGCAGATAATGGGAAATGATGAGTGGTCAAAACTCACGATGTATGTGAGAGTTGGGTGTCCGGCCTAGGCCTGGTTACAATAATTTGGCCACTCCCCTTGTTTCATCCCTTTCCGATTGATTCGTGGTAGACAGGTTCACCATTTTTTTTTATTTTTTTTGCTTTTGTGATTGATAGAAGTAGTATTCAGAGACATGATTTTGCGACAAGATGTGATTTACATGGGTTAACCATTATACAAGAAATTGTTGAAGCTGACTGTGAGAACTCGACGTCTCATGGTATGTCTGTTACCACATTTTCTCTACAAAGGGAAGTGTGTTATTTAGTTCTCATTATGGATATGTTGGCTTAATATATCAGTGCTGCCTGTCTCATGAAAATAGAATTTACGAAGAGTATTCCCGAATAACGATTTTACGTGCAGTAGGTTAATAATTTTGTTTCGAGGATAATTGAAGTTCTGATGTCCTTTCCTTCTCTGGTATTGCTTAAAGTTTTTTTTTTTTTTTCAAGAACTCTAGTCTATGACGTAATGCAAGATGCATAAGTGTTCACATGTTTTTGTAACAGTTTCCTTGGGACTTCCTTTCAAAGCCAAAGCAATGCTTAAAAGCAGCAGCAAGATTCTGAAACCAAGTGCACCAGGTCCCAGCATTCATCAGTTATGGTTGGACCCACTCCTTCCAGTGGAGGAGAACCCTCTCAATAGCCCAAAATCCGCAAGAAGATATGGTGACACACAATTAGATATCTTTAACTACCGACATGGTATGCCAACTTTGCACCTTCTCGCCGCCCTCATGTTTGCCCCATCACTTGTTGCTTGGCTAAAGGTATGCATCCTTGTCTGCGATGTGATTATAACAATAAAACTTTTCCTGCAAATTAGCCGAAATATTCTAGTCTAGGAATTACCTTAGGTACAGCGCCTGATTAATTGGTGTATAATATTGAAAACATAATGTACGGATTAATCGTAGTAAACACGCGTGTTCATGGTCATTATGTTCCCTACATGCCTGATGCCTTATCAATGAAATGTGCACCTTATATATGAGTCGAGTTTCTTATACATGGATCTGTTTTAATTCTTACAGAGAATTGGGCTTGGTCAGAATCTACCATGGTCTTGATATTCGGGTGTTGTATATGTGTCATTTTCCACGGTCTAAGTAACCCCGGGATTTTATTTCCCCTACCTGGTTTTCAAGGCAGGGAAATTGGTTAGAGCTTCGTCTATCTGCTCGGTCGATATTGTTCTTTTCTCTGCTATTGCTTTAACTCCATACAGATCCTTCACTCCAAGTCCACGGCTATAGTTGGTATCATATCTACTGCTTTTGAGAGTAATAGAGAAAAAGAGCAGAGAAAAGGGAGAGGTTCATTTAACCTCCAGCAGGAAACATTCTGACAGACATTAACAAACTCCTTATCAAAAGCGATACACATACCAAAAACTTAGATGATAACAAGTTCTGTTGTACATTTTTCTTTGTCAGGTTATATTCTCTGATATAGTGGTAAGTATCATTATTTATCAAGTTTTTGAGTGAGAGATCTTTTAAACCGAGAGACGAGATTGAAGTAGAGAAAGATGGGGGTTCTGACAGCGATTAAGCTAATTGTTTCTGTCAGGGTTTGTGTTTCAGTATTATTTTTGATTGTACCGTTATTATTGCAAAACTTTGATGATTCGAACCAACTACTGCGCAGAGTATTTGTAATCATCTTCAGTATAAATAAAGGTTTTGATTCTGAGCTCTTTTATACCTAAATCTAGGCACTGAAACTCATGGTAAACATCAATTGAAAAAACTGGTAAAATCAAGATTATGTCCCAGAGTCAAAGCTTCTCATTGAAGACTCAGGCTGAGTTTCCAGAGTATTTTTTGGGCTACGTTTCTTTCTCTTGTTGCATCTCAATTACTTGTACAGTTATACTTCAGGGTTTATTTGTCCTAGTCGCCGTGAGGGTTATTGTGCCGGAAAAGAGGACGAAACTGCAACCCTTGTTAACATCTGTTTTAACCACAGTGCCGAAAATATGGACTTTACATGAAAAGGCTACAAGAGAAAGTAACCACCCTCACCATATCCTGCTAAAGCGCATTTTCTTTTTAGCATTTTTTGCTCATAATCGGAATTTAGGTGTCTGATATTGTTTTTTCATTTTATAATGTCTGAATCGAGATTATTTTTGGCTTGCGATTTAAGTCTGACACGGCGGGAGTCTCGAGATCTAATTCGGCTCGTACATCCGACTCGGGGCTAGTTCAATCAGGTATCATTTTATACGAGACTTTTAGGTTTTCATACTTCTCTCCAAAACTCAGCCCTGCCGCAGGGTCTCTTTTTTTTTTCCGGCGAAAGGCATTATGTATCGATCTTTGTGGATTAAATTGGGAGTAAATCGTAAGAGGACGGATGCCATCATCAATGGAGTATCTTCTTCTTCATCATTAACACCAGCAACAGCTAAGTATTTTCTCTTCGCAACACAAAATCAAAATGTTTCTGTAATTTCAAAATCTAGGGTTACTTCCATTTTCTCTTCCTTCTCTACTGCTACTTCTAGTGATGGTAATCTTACTACTTCTTCTAATTCTTTCTCATTTGTTGTTTCCTATCTTATAAATTCATGTGGATTGTCTGAAATTCAAGCAATTACTGCTTCTGAAAAACTCAATTTCAAAACCAGTTCGAATCCCGATTCAGTCCTAACTTTACTCAAAGCCTACGGATTCACTGAAATTCACATTTCTAAACTAATCCCTAAATACCCAGCCATCCTCTCATTTAAACCAGATACAACCCTTAAGCCAAAATTAGATTTTTTCAAATCCAAAGGGATTTGTGGACTTGATCTTGCCAACTTTATCTCAGATGACCCAAAGATCCTCATGCAGAGCTTTAATGAAGGAACTATCCCTTCCTTTGATATCCTTACTAGCATTGTTCAGTCTGATCAAAACGTAATTAAAATGATTAAACGAAATTATTGGATTCTCAGTACGAACCATGTTAAAAGATTGATGGTCAACCTAGAGCTTCTGAGAAATCAAGGCGTCCCTGAAACTAAAATATCTTGCTATCTAATCCGAAACCCAAGAATATTTGCTGGAGATGCAGATAGATTTAAAGAGATTGTAGAAAAGGTTAAAATTATGGGTTTTAATCATTTACAAGCAACATTTCTCAAAGGTATAGTTGGATTGGCATCAATGAGCGAAGCCAATTGGAAAAATAAGATGGATGTTTACAAGATATGGGGTTGGTCTGAAGATCAAATTCAAACAGCATTTAGGAAGTATCCTGGTTGTATGATGGCGTCGGAGAAGAAGATTATGGCAATTATGAATATTCTTGTGAACGAAATGGGTTATAATTCATTAAGTATTACCAGAACCCCAATGGTTTTTGGCTATAGCCTGAAGGACAGGATTATCCCAAGGTGTTCTGTTATCAGGATTTTAGTCTCCAGAGGTCTGATCAAGGAAAGAATTTGTATTAATTTACTTTCAACAATGGTAGACAAGTCTTTTCTGGATAAATTTGTCAAGAAGTACGAGCAAGAAGTTCCTGAAATATTGAAGGTATTCCAATGCAAGCTTAATTACCAAGATCTACTTCAGAGGTGAAGGATCTGATGAGATGAATGTGTTGGTACAGGTATGTTGATTATTTGAATTCACATGTTTCAGTGTACACACTGTGACAATGATTATGTCACTAAGTAGTTGATTTATTATTTATTATCACTATGTTAATCTTCAAAACTGCAACTACTGTATGGGATGTGTGGATTTTGGTTTCACAACCGAAGGTAGTATGTTTTGAGCAAGGTATGCATGTTTGGTTGTTTAGTAAGGAAGTTTATCGTCTAGTGTGGATTGTGATGAAGTTGCGTTGGCAAGAATCAAGTTGGTTGCTTGTCGTATGAGTTCTTTGTCATGGGGCAAAGAGAGGTTCTGTTATTTTCCAGAGTAGGAAGAGGAAAATCTATGATTTAAAGTTAGTTTATTCCTATGGGCTATTATTGCTTAATCAAGATCTTGGAACATTCTTCGTTTGTCCATCTTGAAGTTATAAACTGATTTGGTCAATTTGGCTATCATATACTTTGCAAATGATTTACATAGTCGAAGCTTGAACTTCCCTAGTTTAATCCGTTCCATCCTTGAAACTGGTCAGGGGGGAATCCAACTCTTGTTACTGCAGTGACTGCAATTATTCTTGTTTCTTTTGTTCATCCCGCTTTGGGTCTGTTCATATGCTTCTGTCTCATGCTCTTTACTGTCATACGGCTCTCTGTTGGTACGTGCTTGGGTTTGTGCAAGTTTTCTTCCACATGTGAAATGTGGCTGTCATGGTTACAGATGTAATACGGCATTTCACCTTGTCATACATCATCTAATTTATTACCAAATTTGTTTCTTGTTTGATGCATACATTTTAGTTTTACCCTACAAGCTCTTGATCCATACATGTGCATCATCTGATTTATAACCAAATATGTTGCTTGTTTGATGCATAGTGTTTAGTTTTAATTACAAGCTGTTTAGATTTCACTTCTCAGAGTAGATCTGTAGGTTTAGAGACTTGTTTTTTGTTTGTAAATTGACGACCTGTCATTTCAGTTATCACAATCCTTGGTTCATTTTTTTCGTGTTGATTCGTGGTCAACAGGTTCACCATTTTGTCTTTTTTTTTTTCTTTTTTTTTTTTTTTTTTTTTTTTTTGTGATTGAGAGAAGTAGTGTCCAAGAGACATGATTTTGTGACAGGATGTGGTTTACATGGGTTAACCATAATACAAGAAATTGTTGAAGTTGACTGTGAGAGCTCGACGTCTCATGGTATGTCTGTTACCACCCTTTCTCCACAAAGGAAAGTGTGTTATTTAGTTCTCATTATGAATATGTTGGCTTAATATATCAGTGCTGTGTGTCTCATGACAATAGAATTTACAAAGAGTATTCCCGAATAACGATTTTACATGCTGTAGGTTAATTATTTTGTTTCAAGGATAATTGAAGTTTCTGATGTCCTTTTATTTTCTCGTATTGCTTAAAGTAATTTTTTTCAAGATCTCCAGTCTATGAGATAATGCGAGATCCATAACTCTTCACATGTTTTTGTAACAGTTTTCTTGAGACTTCCTTCAAAAGCCCTGCTCGAATGGGCAGCAAGATTCTAAAACCAAGTGCAACGTCAGGTCCCAGCATTTAACCATTAAATCTGATGGCGAGCTGTGCCTGATACCTTAATAATGAAATGTGCCCCTTATAGATGCATAACCTAAATGAATTCTGCATCTTGTTGCATTATGAATCGAGTTTCTCATACATGGATCTGTTTTAGTTCTTGCAGAGAATTGGGCTTGGTCAGAATCTACCATGGTTTCTATATTCAGGTGTTTGTATACGTGTCATCTTCCACAGTCTAAGTAACCCCCGGATTTGATTCCCTCTCATTAGTCATTTCCTCTTCTTGGTTTTCGAGGCAGGGAAGTTGGGTTGAGCTTGGTCTATCTGCTCGGTGGATATTGTTCCTTTCTCTCTGCTCTTGCTTTAACTCCGTTCAGGCTATAGTTGGAATCATATCTACTGCTTTTGAGAGTAATAGAGAAAAAGAGCAGAGTAAAGGGAGAGGTTATTTGACCTCCAGCAGGAAACATTCTCTCCGACATTAACAAACTCCTTATCAGAAGCTATACACGTCCCGAAAACTTAGATGGGTACCAGTTCTGTTGTACATTTTTCCTTTGTATTTTCTGATAATCTGATAATTGGCATCATGATTTAGCAATTTTTTGAGTGAGATGTCTTTTTAAACCAAGAGACGAGGCGTTCTGACAATTATTAAGCTAATTGTTCCTGTCAGGGTTCGTGTATTTAAGTATTATTTTTATTTCTACGGATATTATTGTATTTGTTGATTCGAACCAACCACTGGCACGGTATTTTTAACCGTCTTCAGGCCGGTTCTTATAGGGGTGGCTAACCCACCCATTTGCCATGCCAGCTGGCCTGGCAAACTGGCCGCGCCACTATGGGAAAAAAGATCAGCGATCGAGTCTCCACCGCTCGATCGCCCGGTCTAGTTTGCAGCGCTAGCGATTTAAACTCGACCTCCTGCGGTCGGTGCTCCACCGTCTATAAATACCACCATTCAAAAAAAAAAAAAATTCTTTCCTTCTCTAGAGAGCAGACCAGAGCGATTTTTTACTTAAAAATGAGTAGTTCCAAAACAAATAGACAAAGGAAAAGAAACAGGAAAGACAAAGGAAAATCTGTTGCAGACAGTGATATCGTATGGGTCCAGGATAAACACCAAGAGTTCACAAATGTTAGGCAACTAGTTGGACCTGGTGTATTATTACGCATTTATGTAACCATCCCGAGCGAGTTCTCTTACCTAAACTAAGAGGTGGGTGGTCTGAGCTAACCGAAGTGTTTGGGTTACTCCCCGAAGCTGTTCAAGAATCCTTGAGAAGATATCCTTGGCAACGTTTATATTTCATGAAAGGCAAAAACAACATGACTTAAGTTGTGCGAGTTATTTGTGAACGTTGGTGGAACACTGCAAATATGTTCTTTTGCAAGGATTTCAAGTGTGGTAAGTTCTATTTTTCCATTCAATAGTTTAATTTTTAGTTCAGAAACAAATTTTAATTTTTAGAGATTCAATTTTTTAGTTTGATTCAAATTTTAGTTCCACATACAAACTTTAGTTTTCTGACCATGTTATTTTTAGGGTTCACACCGTTAGATTTGTATATGTTGACTGGAATAAAAAGTGAGGGTGAAATAGTACAATTTAACCAATTAAAGTTGATATTAGAAGGAAGATGGAAATAACTACTTCCCTTGTACTCAAATGATACTGAAGGAAAGCCAGAATCCAGACAATTACACTCAAATGGATTAAGAGTGTCTGGGTTGAAGGCTTTTTTGAACCGTTATGCTGGCAAGGGGATACACAGAGTCGAAGATTATCCCAAGCTTGAACGTATTTTTGTATTGTGGATGTTAGGCCAAGTTTTTTTCCCTAATGCTAGCTCAGTGGCATTAATTGGTTTTCTGGACTCTTTAGAAGATTTAACTAATGCGCCAAATTATGAATGGGTATCGGTGAATGCTCATGTAAGAACTGAGAAAGCTTCAATGGATTTTGGGTCGTATTGGAGGTAAAGAACCACAATCCCTTTTTATTATTAGATTCATTATCGATTTAATTTCCAAACTAGTGGTGAATGTACTAACACATCAATGTTCGTCAATGTTATTTTTCAGTATTGGTGGTATACTTACTTTAAGGTCGGCGAACCTGATCTTCACGAAACACGATTAGTTTTTCCAACGTGTACAAGTACAAAGCTGAAAATTGGATTAATCAAATTAATGATGGTCAAAATAAAACTGTGTTCAAAGGATGCAACAACTGTGCAGAACTAGTATCAACATTATGCCAATGCCGTATACAGAAATTGACGAGTTCCATGAACCAATGGCACAAGCCATGCTACAGTTAATCCTTAAGCGACTTGTGTTTTACAGTCCAATTAGGGGTGAGGGTATTTGGTACTACAGGGAAAGATGAAAAAGCGGGGGTACAACAACCTCACCCAATATTTCGCTTAGCAATCTGTATGGACTAACTCCAATATACTTTCAAGAGAATCAACTAGACAGTTAGACTCAATCTTAAGAAAAGTATATCAAAGAGTTATATCTCAATTTCTCGATTCAATCCGCAATCAAACAAATAGGAATTTGCGAGCCTGGTTGAATACAAGAGAAATAACTTGAACAGTACCAAAGACCAATGTTCAAGGATCAATCAATTTCAATCAACAACCAAATGTTGGATTTACCAATTGATCGATTCAACGCACAACCTATGATATTTCAATTATATAACAAAATATAATGCGGAAAAGAAATAACACAGACACCATAAGTTTTGTTAACGAGGAAACCGCAAATGCAGAAAAACCCTGGGACCTAGTCTAGATTTGAACAACACACTGTATTAAGCCGCTACAGACACTAGCCTACTACAAAGCTAACTTCGGTCTGGACTGTAGTTGAACCCTAATCAATCTCACATTGATTCAAGGTACAGTTGCGCTACTTACGTCTCTGACCCAGCAGGATACTACGCACTTGATTCCCTTAGATGATCTCACCCACAACTAAGAGTTGCTACGACCCAAAGTCGAAGACTTGATAAATAAATTTGTCTCACACAAAAAGTCTATTGGAATAGATAAATCTGTCTCCCACAGAAATACCTACGAGTTTTGTTCCGTCTTTTGATAAATCAAGGTGAACAGGAACCAATTGATAACTCGGATTTATATTCCCGAAGAACAACCTAGTATTATCAATCACCTCACAATAATCTTAATCGATTAAAGAAACAAGATATTGTGGAATCACAAATGATGAGACGAAGGTGTTTGTGACTACTTTTCAATCTTGCCTATCGGAGATATAAATCTCAAGTGAATCTTACGATTGTACTCAATCACGATAGAAAACAACAAGATCAGATCACGCAACTACAGAAGAAAACAGTTTGGTCTGGCTTCACAATCCCAATGAAATCTTTAAGTCGTCAACCTACAGGGTTTCGTGAAAAAACTAAGGTTAAAGGAGAATCGACTCTAGCTTATACAACTAGTATCACACAGGAGGTGTGGGGATTAGGTTTACCAGTTGCTAGAGTTCTCCTTTATATAGATTTCAAATCAGGGTTTGCAATCTAAGTTACCTTGCAACAAAGCATTCAATATTCACCGTTAGATGAAAACCTGATTAGATTCAAGTTTATATCTTTCAACCGTTAGATCGAACTTAGCTTGTTGTACACAAATGAAATGTACCTTCATTTAGGTTTAAGAAACCATACCCAAACATGTACACTTAGTCGGTTCAACAATAGTTAACCAATGGTTAGCTATATGAGCACTTTCATATCAACCTTATTTATCTTTACCATAACTAGTTCAAATGACTCAAATGAACTAGTTAGAGAGTTGTTCAATTGCTTAGATCTCATAGAAATATACAAGATACAATCGAAGCAAAATCGATTTTGATTCACTTGAATCAATTCATGAACATTATAGCCACGGTTTGCAAAGATTGCATTCCTTATTATATAAATGTTTTAGTTCATGAACAAGCCGATTTTAGAAAGTAACCTCCTTAAGTATGCAAATGGGTACGCATACTTAAGTACCCGGATTGAGTTTGTTTTTTACTTCCAAACTCCAGCAGAAATTCACGGACGTGAAACTTCCGCCAGTACGTACGGGTACGCATACTTACCCAGATTTCCAATAACCGCCAGTACGCGTACGGGTACGCATACTTTAGGTTCCCGGTTTTGGACTTTTACACAAATGTGAGAACACACTATGTTTATATCCAAACATGGTTACTTGTTCTAAACTCCCATTTCAATCATTGAAACTTTCTTAGAGGATGTTAAAATAGTTGTTATCCACAAACTATTTTCATCAAAGCGATTTTCAAGTTATTGAAATAATATGACTTTCGTCACGAGTAAAGATGAACTTGGCTAAAGCGAAAGCTTACCAACACATATTTCGAAATAGATAAACGGGATAAACTCGGCTCGAAATTGCAAATGTGTATAATTGAAGTCTATATAGCAATACGACTTTTGTCTCAAAATAGGAGATAGAATAGATAGACTTTTGAGTGATAGATAAGTTCAAGTCTCCACATACCTTTTGTTGATGAAGTTCCACAAGTTCCCTTGAGTAGTTCTTCGTCTTCATTCGATGAACGCCATGGAGTCTAAAGCTTAACTACACTTACTGTCCTAATCCGAGACTTAGCTATAAGTAGACTAGAAATCAAGACTTATAGTTTTGGCAACTAAACTTAACAAACAAGCTTGAGATAGCAACGCTTGCGAGTTCGACCGAGCAATGCTCTAACAAAAGACATTTGTTTCAGCTACAAGGAAGAAAGGTAAAAGCAATCAACCTGTTTCCAACTTTAATAATTTCACATGATGATCGGATAAAGTTGATAAATAATGGACAACCTTGGGAAGAAGATTTGATCCAAATCCCAGATGATGACTTTGATTACTACATCTGGTTTCAAAAGGTATGCAAGCTAAATATTGCTGTTCATCCACAAAACTTAGGTAGTGTTGATTTTCCATCAATTGGCAATTTTCCACTTACAAATCTTCCATCCCAACCTCCACCACTGATGGGCGAAGCATATACGTATCCTAGCAGTCAAATGGGGTCGTCAAATATGCCTCCAATATCTTGGGAAGTCCAGACTTAAGTGGATATATTGTTACAGTTCCACTTACTAGTGAAGGTCTTGCAATAGAGCTATCCATACTATGGTGTGGTGGCATCACAAGAAGAATATCATAACCAGTTGAACAATTTTTCGCTTTTTATCTATCAATTCCAGAATTTTCACTTGAGCCAGATGCAGATACAAAGGGAGAATATGAGTTATGAATTGCCTGAGACTCTGTTAGGGGAAAGTTCTCAAATGCCCGGTGATAGCAGTGTAAGAAGTCGTGGAAGTCGTCATGACACTCCAACTATGGTGGAAGAGACTCAGCTACCAACAGCAGCAGGAACAACACCAACAGCAAACGTGGAGACGGATTTCCAGTTTCCTATTGGTTTCATGCCCCAAGGTCCTGTACTTACTCCTGGTGGTGGTCACGCAAATATGGATGCATTAAGGAAATCCGTAATGTATACCCCAAATTCAGCATTTCACCGATTCCAAGCACTTCCAATTCAACCATCTCCGGTACCATATCAAGGTTATGAATCACCTGATGCTACTCAACCACCATCTTAGACTCAAAATAATGAGTTTTCATAGGTTCAAACAGGCTTAGGGGAATATATATTTGGTAATCGTTAGTTTGATAGATAAATGTTAATAGTTAATATGAATCGTGGTTTGTTTAAATCGTTAATGTAATTGCACTTTTGTTTGATAAATAATAATCTTCATTTAAAGTTTTCTATTAAGTTAAATTGAGATTTTTAAATTGATACATTAGATTAAATTTGGGCAACACTTTTAAGATTTCATAACAACTTGCATATTGGAACTGCTTTCCGTTGTCACGGAGCCACTTTGCACGACATCTTTGATCAATCTCCAGCAGGGTTTCACCACTTCTCATGTTTCGAGCCTCTTCCCTTATCATACCAATATACTTGTTAACATTCTTAGAAATTATGGAGAACCGAGCACTCAACACCATCGAATCACGATTGTTGAGGTTCGTTGTTTCTTCTTCAAATTTCAGTAAAACGCATCCCCAAAACGGAATCGCCTGTAATGCACCATCAACGATTGGATGATTAATGAAGAAAACATAATTCCTGCAGATGCATTCATCTTCTAACGTGCTAAATTTGCACTGTTGTGCAACTCTCCAACTATTTGCTCTTCTTATTTCATTTTGCACACTAGCTCGAAGTTCAACTCTTTGATTTTCGGCCGCATGTTGCTCTTCTATGAATTGAGCCATAGACATGTTTTGAGCCATTGATAAATCTAAGAAAATAGGAAGAAGGTGTGAGTTAAAATGGAAGAGGAATTTGGTATTTATAGGGGGAGATTTATGGCCGTTGGATCAGATTCTACGTAGCGGTGTAGACTAGACCGGCCGGTCTTATAAAAGCCGCTAACGGTGTAAACAAAACCGGACGGTGTAGTCTTGACCGAGCCGTAAAAACTTGACCCGGCCTGGCTAAATGGGTGCAAAAATGGCAAACTTAAGAGTTTGCCATGCCCATAGGAACTGGCCTCCGTATAAAAGGTTTGGATTCTGAGCTCTTTTATACTTAAATCCAGGCATTGAAACTCATGGCAAACGTTCAATCGAGATAACTGGTAAAACCAAGTTTAGTGCCGAAAAAACGGACTAAATACGAAAAGGACCCTTATTTTCAGAAGCTGTAAATTCTAGGTTTTACAAGATTTTAGGTTTTCATACTTCCCTTTGAAATTCGGTCTGGCAGACTCTCTTTGTTCTTCTTCTCTTTTTTCCTGCAGGGGGAAATGTTTCGATCTCTGTTTAATAAATTGGGAGCAACTCTGAAAAGGAAGCTCATCAATGGTGAATCGTCTTCTTCTTCATTAGCATCAACAGCTAAGTATTATCTTTTTACATCACAAAATCAAAATGTTCTCCAAAATAAGTCTAGGTTACTTCTATTTACTCTTCCTTCTCTACTGCTGCTGCTAGTAATCGTAATCTTACATCTTCTTCTGATTATTCATTTGTTGTTTTGTATTTGATTAATTCATGTGGATTGTCACTAACTGAAGCAATTACTGCTTCTAAAAAACTCAATTTCAGAACGAGAAAGAATCCTGATACAGTCTTAGTTTTTCTGAAAACATATGGATTCACTGAACTTCACATTTCTAAACTAATCAATAAGCATCCATCCATCCTCTTGTCCAATCCTAATGAAACCCTTAAACCCAAATTAGATTTCTTCAAATCAAAAGGGCTTTCTGAAATTGAACTTGCCAACTTCATCTCAAGTTTCCCAGGAATACTGAAGCGAGACTTGCATCAAAAAATTATTCCTTCATTTGATACACTTAAGAGTGTTGTTCAGTCTGATGAAAACGTCCTTAAAATGATTAAACGAGATGCTTGGATTATCAGTGCAGACCGAGTTAAAAGAGTGATGGTCAATGTAGAGCTTTTCAGAAATCAAGGTGTCCCTGAAGCTGATATTTCTAACTATCTAATTCTACATCCAAAATCATTTACGGCGAATAGATTTGTTGAGGTCCTAGAAAAGGTTAAAGGAATGGGTTTTAATCATTTGGAGAGCACATTTCTTAAAGCTGTTCATATATTGACAGCAATGAGCGAAGCCAGTTGGAGAAACAAAATGGATGTTTACAAGAGATGTTGGGGTTGGTCTGAGGATCAAATCCAATCAGCATTAAGGAAGGATCCTGGTTGTATCAAGGCCCCTGAAAAGAAGATTATGGCGGTTATGGATTTCCTTGTGAATGAAATGAATAATGATTCATCAATTGTTGCTGAAAACCCAGTAGTTTTTTGTTGTAGCCTGGAGGATAAGATTATCCCTAGGTGTTCTGTTATCAGGGTTTTAGTCTCTAGGGGTTTGATTAAAGAAAACATTTCTTTAGGTACACTTGCTACCTTGCCAGATGAGTCTTTTTTGGAGCAATTTGTGAAAGAATTTGAACAAGAAGTTCCTGGACTGATGAAGATATTTGAAGGTCAGTTGAATTACCCAGAGCTACTACAGAACTAATGGAATTGCTGACATGAATATGTGGGTAGCGGTATGTACATCATTTAAGTTCACTTTACTCCTTGCGTATCTTTTATGTTTTACTCTATGTTTGCTTTGTTATTTCGGAAATGAAAATTTTGCATCCTCTTATGTACAAATAAGGTGAAAAATATATTTCATGGAGTAGTAATTTTATCTTTTATACTTTTGTCATGGCTATAAGTTATCTAGAACTACTGTATCGGATGCCTGATTTTTGGTTGTGAGGATGTTGGTTTGTTGTTTTGTTAGGAAATTTATACTAGAGTGCAATCATGTAATCCAAAGAATCAAAAGTAGCTGCTTGTATGAGCACTTGTGAGTTCTTCGTCTGAAAGCACATTAGGCTTCTGTCTGCACATTAATATTCTAAAACCAAGTGTAATGTCAGGTCCCAGCATTCAAACATTAAATCTGATAGTGGGCTGGACCCACTTCTTCCAGTGGAGGAGAACCCTCTCAGTCTATGGTGACACACAATTAGAGATCATTAACTTCCGACATGGTATGCTAATTTTGCACCTTCTCGCTGTCCTCATGTTTGTCCCATCACTTGTTGCTTGGCTACAGATATGCATCCTCGACTGCAGTGTGAATTCACTTTAGCTCGCTTTATGTGGGTAGCAGTCTGTAGATTATTTGAATTCACTTTAGTTCTTGCGTATCTTTAATCTTTTACTCTATGCTTGCTTTGGTATTTTTCGGAAATGAAAATTTTGCATCTTCTTATGTACAAATACAAGGTGAAAAATATATTACATGGAGCAGTAACTTTATCTTTTATACTCTACTCTAATTATCATGCCTAAAGTTTATATAGATTCTACTGTCTTGGACGCCTGATTTTTGGTTAGGAAACGAAGGATATATCTTTTCAGCAGGATGTGTGGTTTGTTGTTTTATTAAGAAATTTGTACTGTTAAGTAGACTGCAATCATGTTAATCCAGAGAATCAAAATTAGCTGGTTATACTTAGATGCCCGATACCTTATTAATAAAATGTACACCTCATATATGCACAACCTAAGTGCCTTCTGCATCTTGCTACATTATGAATCGAGTTTCTCATACATGGATCTGTTTTAATTCTTGCAGAGAATAGGGCTTGGTTAGAATCTACCTTGGTTTGGGATTCGGGTATTTGTATATGTGTCCTTTTCCACGGTCTAATTAACCCCCGGATTTGACTCCCTCTCATTTCTCGTACCTGGTTTTCGAGGCAGGGAACTTGGTTTAAGCTTCGTCTATCTGCTCAGGTGGATGTAGTTGTGTTCTCTCTGCTCTTGCTTTAACTCCACACAGATCCTTTTACTCCACGGCTGTACTTGGAATCATATCTGCTTCATTTGAGAGTAACAGAGAGAAAGAGTAGTTAAAAGGGAGAGGTTCATTTAGCCTCCAGCAGGAAACATTCTGACAGACATTAACAAACTCCTTGCAGAAGCTGTACATTTTTCTTTTCCAGGTTCTGTATTTTATGATATAGCGATAATTGGCATCATGATTTAGCAATTTTCTAAGTGAGAGATCTCTTAAATCAAGAGACGAGATTGTAGTAGAGAGAGACTAGGGGTTCTGACAATGATTAAGCTAATTGTTTCTGTCAGGGTTTGTGTTTGGGTATTATTTTTGCATAATTCGTTGATTCGATCCAACCACTGCAGATTATTTCCAATCATCTTCAGTTTAGAAGTTTGGGTTCTACCTCTGAGCTCTTTTATGCTTTAATCAAGATAACTGGTAAAACCAAGTTATGTACCAGAGTCAAAGCTTGACTCAGGTTGACAAGTATTACTTTCAGATGTTATTTATCTTGTTGCATCTCAAAACTTCACCGAACATCGTATAAATCAGCCGTGCTAGACTGAACCGCGTTACATCTGTTTTGCCCATAGTGCGGACATACAAAATGGCCGCTTGATTTACAGATGTTCTAGGGTTTTACAAGATTTTAGGTTTCATACTTCCCTCTGAAACTCAATCTCGCAGACTCTTTTTCTTCTTCTTCATTGTTTCCGTTTTGTTTCCGTTGAACGGCGAAATGTTTCGATCTCTGTTTCACAAGTTGGGTTCAACTCTGAAAAGGCAGCTCATCGATGGAGAATCTTCTTCTTCGTTAGCCCCAACAGCTAAGTATTATCTTTTTACATCACAAAATCAAAATGTTTCTGTAATTTCAAATTCAAGGGTTACTTCCACTTTCTCTTCCTTCTCTACTTCTGCTGCTGCTGCTGCTGCTAGTGATGGTAATCTTACTTCTTCTTCTAATTCATTTGTGGTTTCTTATTTAATTAATTCGTGTGGATTATCTCAAAATCAAGCTATTATTGCTTCTAAAAAAATCAATTTCAAAACCACAACCAAACCTGATTCCGTCTTAGCTTTACTCAAAGCATACGGATTCACTGAATCCCACATTACTAAACTAATCGATAGGGATCCATCCATCCTCCATTCCAATCCTCATGAAACCCTTAAACCGAAATTTGATTTCTTCGTATCTAAAGGGCTTTCTGAAATTGACCTTGCCGACTTCATCTCAAGTTTCTCAGGAATACTGAAACGAGCTTTAAATAAAGAAATTATTCCTTCATTTGATGCACTTAAGAACATTGTTCAGTCTGATGAAAACGTCGTTCAAATGATTAAACGAGATTCTTGGATTATCAGGGCAGACCGAGTTAAAAGAGTGATGGTCAGTGTAGAGCTTTTGAGAAATGAAGGTGTTCCTGAAGCTAAATATTATTAAGTATCTAATCCTACATCCAAAAGTATTTACAGCGAATAGATTTGTAGAGATCCTAGAAAAGGTTAAGGAAATGGGTTTTAATCATTTAGAAATCACATTTTTTAAAGCTGTGTATATGCTGACAGAAATGAGTGAAGCCAGTTGGAGAAACAAAATAGAAGTTTACAAGAAATGTGGGGGCTGGTCTGAGGATCAAATTCAATCAGCATTTAGGAAGGATCCTAAGTGTTTTAAGGCCTCTGAGAACAAGATTACGGCGGTTGTGAATTTCCTTGTGCATGAAATGGATTATGATTCTTCAATTGTTGTTGAGAACCCAATAGTTTTTTGTTGCAGCTTGCAGGATAAGATTATCCCAAGGTGTTCAGTTGTCAGGGTTTTGGTTTCCAGGGTTTTATTAAAGAAAACATTTATTTAACTACACTTTGTGAAATGGTAGATGAATCTTTCTTGGAGAAATATGTGAAGAAATATGAGGAACAAGTTCCTGGACTAATGAAGGTATTCGAACGTCAGTTGAATTACCAAGAGCTGCTGCAGAACTGAAGGAATTGCTGAGATTAATATGTCGGTGGCGGTATGTAGATTATTTGAATTCCCTTTACATCTTGTGTTTCTTTAATGTTTTATTCTATGCTTGTTTTGTTAATTTGGAGAAGACATGGAGTAGTATCTTTTATACTTTTATCATGGTTATAAGTTTATCTAGAACTACTGCATCAGTTGCCTGATTTTTTGTTGTGAACCGAAGGATATAACTTTTCGGTGGGATGTGTGGTTTGTTGTGTTACTAGGAAATTTATACTGTTATATAGACTGACTGCAATCATGATAATCCAAAGAATCAAAAGTAGTTGCTTATATGAGCACTTGTGGGTTCTTCGTCAGAAAGCTCATAGGCTTCTGTCAACAAAGTTAGTCAGTGTGAGGAACTTTTTGGACGGCATTCAATGCATGTTGGAAAACTAAGATAAACCAATGAGTGCAGTGGGTTGCTTGTCATATGAGTTCTTCCTTTCGTCATGTGAGCTTAGTAATGGCAAATAGTGGGTAGGAGAAAACCGATCGTGATCATTGTATAAATTACCGTATGGAGTTATATGTCTTTCTCATGTAGGTTGGAACTCAATTTGTTTTATTTGATGACATTATTGGCCTCTTTTCTCTTTGCCTTCTGACTCCCTTCGTTGAATGTCAAGTCTTGAGAGGATAAATTCTTAAAGAGAGATGTTCAGGTGCAGGTGGTCGTTTCTTGAGATTAAAGACTAACGGAGGATGCGAGATTTAGATTGGTCTGTTTTTGGATCTGGCAGATGCCAAGAAGATGACAAGGACTCGACGATTTGTTGCTGCCTTGTTAGACACAATATCTTATAAAGAGGTTTCAAATTCACAACAACGAACCCGGTATGCATGTACTGTCGGGTGTTCCAAAACCAGTAATGTTTGTTTGTGAAATTGCTTTATATCTGAAAAAAGCAAGGATACAACTTTGCTGGAATTAGAAAGTAATATGCAACCTCTGTACAGTTATATTTCTGCAAGTTATTAAAACGCCTGTTAAGTCTATACTGCAACTATTATTTGAATACTAGTATAAAGAATGTCAATTCCATTTCTACCAGACTGGTGAGAACTGTAGCTGGAAATTACATGCACAATGGTCTTGAGCTACAAATTATAGAAAATAGTCTATTGAACCTAGAGCTACAAATTATAGATATTAGTTGTAGAAAGACTTAGATTTGTGTTTTGTTTCAAATTGTTTCGAATTCATTTGAAATGAGTTAGTTTTTTGGCGCGTTTGTAAGTTTCAGCAGTACTTACTCCTCCATGTGAGTCAAAATATGCACGCATGAACACCCAGCATCTGATCGCATCAAGGTCTCTACTTGGGGTTGCAACTTCCACATGTAGACACATATCCAATTATCCAAAGACCCACTTTTCGAGCGGATGTAGTAATTTTATCCAAAGAAGTGGGGCTTCTACGAAAAAAGCGGCTTGATTTGCAGATTTTAGGTATTCATACTTCCCTCTGAAACTCAGTCTCGCAGGAGTAACTCTGAAAAGGCGATATGTTTCGATCATTGTGTAAAGTAGGAGCAACTCTGAAAAGGCAGCTAATCCGTACAGAACCTTCTTCATCATCAGCAGCAGCAGCAGCTAAGTATTTTCTCTCTACAACACAAATTCAAAATGTTGTAATTAAGAATTCTAGGGTTACTTCTAGTTTCTCTTCCTTCTCTACCGCTGCTGCTATTCATGGTAATCTTACATCTTCTTCGAATTCATTTGTGGTTTCTTATTTGATTAATTCGTGTGGATTGTCACAAGATGAAGCAATTACTGCTTCGGAAAAACTCAACTTCAAAAACACTTCTAATCCCGATTCAGTCTTGGTTTTTCTAAGAGCACATGGATTCACCGAACTTCACATTTCTAAACTCATCAACAAGCATCCATCCTTACTCCAGTCCAATCCTAATGAAACCCTAAAACCGAAATTTGATTTCTTCAAATCAAAAGGGCTTGATGACATTGGCCTTGCCAACTTCATCTCAAGTTTCCCACAAATACTGGCGCGAAGATTAAACAAGGAGATAATTCCTTCCTTCGATACACTTAGGAGCGTTGTTCAGTCTGATGAAAACGTAGTTAAAATGATTAAACGAAATACTTGGATTGTCAGTGCTGATCGAGTCAGAAGAGTGATGGTAAATGTAGAGCTTTTGAGAAATGAAGGTGTTCCTGAAACTAATATTTCCAACCATCTAAGCATGCGCCCAAAAGCATATACGTCCAACAGATTTGTGGAGATCCTAGAAAAGGTTAAAGAAATGGGTTTTAATCAATTGGAGACCACATTTCTGGAAGCTGTGCATATGTTGACCATGGTGAGCGAAGCTAGTTGGAGAAGAAAAATGGATGTTTACAAGCGGAGATGTGGTTGGTCTGAGGAACAAATTCAATCAGCAATCAGGAAGGTTCCTAGATGTATGAAGGCGGCTGAGAATAAGATTATCGCGGTTATGAATTTCCTTGTGAATGAAATGGATTATGATTCATCAAGTATTGCTGAAAACCCAATAGTTTTTTGCTGTAGCTTGCAAGATAGGATTACCCCAAGGTGTTCTGTTATCAAGGTTTTAGTCTCTAGGGGTTTGATTATAGAAAACATTTCTCTAAGTACACTTTTAACCTTGGGAGATGAGGCTTTTTGGGAGAAATTTGTAACAGAATATGAGCAGGAAGTTCCTGGACTAATGAAGGTATTCGAACGTCAGTTGAATTACCAAAAGCTACTGCAGAACTGAAGGAATTGCTGAGATGAATATGTTGGCAGCGGTATGTAGATTATTTGAATTCACTTTCATTCGTGCGTATCTTTAATGTTTTACTCTATGCTTGCTTTGTTAATTCGGAAATGAAAATGTTGCATCTTCTTTCGTACAGAAGGCGAAAAATATCTTTTATACTTTTATCATGGTTACAAGTTTATCTAGAACTATTGCATCGGTTACCTGATGCAATAGTTCTAGGAAATTTATACTGTTATGTAGACTTAAAAGAGGGATGTTCATGTCCAGGTGGCCGTTTCTTGAGATTAAAGACTGTATTAGCTAGAAATTACGTACTCAATGGTCTTGACGAGAGGTTCCTAGAAGGCTAGAACCCTTAATTTAGTGCCACCGAGTCCTAACTTACACATTCCATTGTCAAGTTTACAAATGAGAATACAGTACCGATGAATAGTTCAACATTTTAGCTGGACAGTGGTGTCTCTGGACGACCTTGTTGGCTAGTTGTTCTTTTTTCTCTTTAGTATACTAGGTTGTTTATGTCTATAAAAACCATCAATATCTTGGAAATATCGCTAGGACACGATATGTGTACAAGGTTTGGCGCTGATTTCACACATATGCTACTTTTGTTAGTTTAAATATGCATGACCTGTTCTAGTTGTTTTTATTGGGTTGAGGTACCCTTTAAGTACCTCTATTTCAATGAATCTTCTCCTTTTGACCGATCAAAATAAATAAATATGCATGACCTGTTCTAGTTGAGTTCATACTATTTTTGTTCGTATGAGTATGCATGTAACCAGCCGATCAGTCATTGTTGAAGTAACAAAGAAAACCAATTCATTTTCAATGAATGAAAAGATGGTAAACCATTCTCATGTCCCCATAGTCATTTTTTAAAGCCATTTTTATGTCCAAATATTTGCTTACCAGAGGGGAACTATAAGAATCCATATACTTCGTGAAGCAGATTCTGGATAATCCGCAGAAAACCGAAGTTAGGAAATGTTGTCAGAATGGATGCATGGTGGAAAAGAGTAAAAAGTGTGGTCAAATATGAAAATATCAAATGTTTTTCGAAAGAACAACCGAGATGTTGAAGAAAACTAATAAAAATATGAACTAAACACAAAGGGTGGATATGGGGAGGTTTCATTGTAAAAATAGTGCTTGCACTGCAAAAATATAACTTGAATATCAGCGTAGAGTTTAGTTTAAAAATTTGAGATGTATGAGGTGATAAAGATCAACTTTTTTTCTTTGCTTAAAATATTTGTAGTACTTTAATTTTAAGAAATACTCCCTCCATCTCACAAAAGTTTTCTTTTTTATTTTTGTCACAGCTAAAGTGACACTTTTTATTTTTAAAAGCTATTTTTCCAAATATATTCTTACCAATTACATATGTTGTTATAATTTTCTCTAGGAAATATAAAGAATTTGATAATCATGTTTATGTTCGCCGTGTAAATAATCAAGGAAATTTTTTCAATTTCTATGTTTGTATTTTTTGTTTCTCAAACCACCTGCTCATTTATTTATTTATCAAATGTGATTTATGCTCCAGAAAGAAAGAAAAAATGTAAAACAAGTGTATGCGGTGGATGCATCTAATTAAACATCGCCTTAGATTATGTTTGGCATGCCACTAAAATGGTTAAATTCTTGGTTCTACAACAAACATAGAGGACGAACTGTAATGGGATGAATTCTGTAGTGTGCATGTCGTGATATGCTTGGAAAGTTGGCTGTGATAAAGTGTTGATCAACAAGGACACGCTGAACAGCCGCCGCACAACGGCAAACATTGTTAAATTCATTAGTTGTTTTTTTTACATCGAAAATGCTAAAATGACCGTGGATTGAATCTCACGATCCCATTCCCAAAAAAACTCCGCTAGACCACGGATTGGGGACAATAGACTGCGAAATTTAACCAGCGGTCAGTACCGTAGCAGTGCCCTTCTTACATATTAATTTGGAGAAATATAATCTCAAGGTGGCATTTTTAGGGGCCACTCAAAAGGATTTAGGGGCCAACAATTTATAGCCAGCCAAGGGCACTAGTTAAGGGATACCCTATATGACATTGAAGTTACCTAAATGCCCTTCCAGTAAAAAGAAAATAAAAACCAAATCCATTCCAACCCATTTCAACTCTTCTTCTTCTTCTTCTGCTCTTCCCCTTCACTCCCGATTATGGAGGTAAATTTTTTTTTCCTTCTTTTTTCAATTCATCGTCGTCATCGTGAATCGCCAAATTAAAACATTAGTGATTCGTTGTTGGTGGCGATTCTGATAGTCAAACACTCCGGCAACTTCAAATGGCCCCAATTAGGTAAGATTCAATCATTTTTTGGGTTTATGTCGCTTTAATTCGACGAATCAAAAAAAAAATTCTAGGGTTTTTCTGTTTTTTCCCAGATTCGGGAGATATTCATGATTTTAAACTCCCGAATGTAGTCGTGTTCTTCATTTCTCAAGAACATCGACAGTATTCGGGAGATAGAATTATAGGTTAACTTTTGAATATTGTTGGTCATATCTTCCTGTGAACAAAATGGATATAATCGGTAGATTAAAGAGTTTTTTGACTTCCGAATATATTGATGTAGAGACACAGTAATCGGAAATACACTTACTACCGAATATATATATTTTGAAAAATTCTCTAAATTTTGATTTAGGGAAAACCCCATTTTGGGGACAGTATATATTCGGAAGAGAATATAATGTTCTATACTTCCGATTGTAAAATGTTAAACTGAAATAGTTTTGGGGCCATATATCATTCGGTAGAAATTATTATTAATGACTTCCGATTATATAGGATGAAAAATTTGGAGTTTTTGAACTCCAATTGATGAATATTCGGTAGCAAATATATTAACAATGGCTTCCGATTGTTCTTTATTCGGAAGCTAAATGTTTCCTTTTACTTCCCATTTTGTACTTTTGGGTTTTAATTTTGTAATTTGTCTTCCGATTGTATAGTTTGTAAACGTTGTTCCTTATTTTTTTGTTTAGGCAAAATCGAGCTAAGCAAGTACCCAAAACAGGCGACTTAAGGCCTCGTCAAAAAGGGAGTCAGAAACTTTCAGCTAGTGCTAGGAGAGAAAGGGGTGCCAAGGGAAATTCAAGTTCTAAACAAGGTGTAGAACCAATTCATCCACAAGGCAGTCAAGGTGGAAATTCAAGTGCTGAACAAGGTGTAGAACCAATTGCTCCACAAGGCAGTCAACAAGGTGCGCAACCAAGTGCTCAACAGGCCACTCAACAAGGTGCAGAACCAACTGCTCCAGAAGGCCGTGAACAAGGTGGTGTAGAACAAAGTGCTCCACAAGTTACATCCCAACATGAAATTGAACCAATTGATCCAACTGAAGATGCTCGAGATGAAGGTGCTGAAGCTGCAGGTGCTCAAACTCGTGGTCGTGCAGGACTTGGAGGTAGTCACGGTCGTAAAGTCAAATCAAAGAATAAATGAATGATAAACTTCCGTTTCATAGTATTTATAGTTTGTGTTGGATTATGTCGCTTTTAAGGTTTGGATCGGATTTTAAGTTCTTAAATCACGCTATGGTTTGTGAATAGTTAGTTTGATGGATTATGAATGGTTAGTTTTATGGATTATGAATGGTGTATGAATTTAACAATGGTTTCTGAATTTTGAAGCACAATCGGGAGATTTATTAATTTAAATATCTTCCGAATGTGGAAAACAATATATTCGGAAGCCATACAATTGAAATTACTACCGAATATAGTAGTTGAGCATTTCGAAATTCCAAGGATTATGGTCGTTCCAAAATGCCAAAACCTAAGGATTTTGGCAGGTTTGGATTGTTGAGCCACTCAATAATCGGAGATTTTGTTAACTAAATTTACCTCCGATTATTACAAGTTCAAAATTTGAAAAATCTCTGTTTTTCCAAAATTCTGATTTTTGGGCCATCGTATATTCGGGAGTTTATTTAAATGACATATCTTCTGAATATTACTGTGGCAGAACCTACCATGCCATGGCTCTAGGTGGTTCCAAGGGCCATTTTAGAAGGTTAGGCAACATACATTCGGGAGTTTATGTAAATTATATTACTTCCGATTATTACAAGTTCAAAATTTGAAAAATCTCCGTTTTTCCAAAATTATGATTTCTGGGCCATCGTATATTCGGGAGTTTATTCAAATGACATATCTTCCGAATATTACTATGGCAGAACCTACCATGCCATGGCTCTAGGTGGTTCCAAGTGCCATTTTAGAAGGTTAGGCAACATACATTCGGGAGTTTATGTAAATTATATTACTTCCGATTATTACAAGTTCAAAACCAGAAAAATCTCCGTTTTTCCAAAATTTGATTTTGGGGCCATCGTATATTCGGGAGTTTATTCAAATGACATATTTTCCGAATATGACAAGTTCAGACTCTGAGTTCAAAATGAAAAGAAATGAAACAAAATTCATTCAATAATACTGCATCCACTACATTCGGACGCATGCTTCTTATTTTATCTACCGAATGCATTCGGAGGATAAAAATAATATATTATCTACCGATTATGTAAGGGAAATTTTGCCATTATAAATTACGCGAGATAAAGGCTGGCTACAATTTACGTTTGGGTGACCTTTTTTGTTTTATTGTTGGCCCCTAAATCTTTTTGAGTGGCCCCTAAAAATACAAGGATAATTATACTACAATCCAATCATAGCCATGAGCAACATAAAACCAATTTTTAGTAGTGCTCTGTCTCTACACAATTAGACTAGACGTCATTTCACGTGCACCATATTTGTATTGCTGTCTATACCCTCTGAATGACCCTAGCTAATCTAATCGAAGACAATTTGTATTTGCGCAATCGGGCTGCTTGGCATGAATTACCATCTACTTCCAAACGGGCATGGTTGGCATGAATTACCATCTTCTTTTATTTATATCGAAGTAGTTGAGTCACTAAATCCGTATGCCGTAGAGACACACTCCATCTCCATCCAGTTTATATAAGAGTTATAGCTAAAACATCGTGGAGGATTCTATTTATACATATTGTCTACCTGCTATTCATCCTGTTAAGTTCGAAGTTTTTTAGATGCATAAGCCATTTTATCACAGAGTTGTCAAAGAATATGCAATCATTCATGAAGGTAAGATATCGAATAATGGTTTTATATTGTGTCTTTCAACTCGAGAAAAGGGATTAAGGAAGTATAATTTGATAACACTAATTAACTGCATTTTAGGTGATGGAATTGCAAGTGAATCGAAAGGGTCGGTGTGCCTCCATGTTACTTAACAGCGTTGGGTAGGCACTGAGATATTGGTGAAAACTAAATATGTAAGTGGAGTTTTATGATTTCTTAATAGGCCGAAATGATCGCATATTGACATCTGATCCTCTGTATGTCTTCATCTTTGCATGGGTATATTTCTTAAAACTGATAATTTGGGTAAAACTTGTTTCGCAGGATGGATGAAGAAAATGCAAATCTCAAGGAGGAGTTATACTACAACCCTTTAATCCAATCATAGCCATGAGCAACACAAAACCATATACTGTCCTCCATGGCTTACAATTTTCAGTATTGCTGTCTCTACGCTCTGATTCTCTGAGTGACCCTACAAGAAATTATGTATTTGCGCAAACAGGCATGCTTGGCAAGAATTACCATCTTGTTTTATTTATTTCGAAGTAGATGAGTCACAATCCTTATGACGTAGTTTATGCCTTTATGGGCATTTTAGTCAGTTTAAAAAAAGCAGTTATACTAGTATGGGTCAAATATCCAATTAAGGGAATTTCAAAAAAATACATTTAGAAAAGTTCTTGATTGTAATAAAAATGCCTTATTTTAGTTGTTTCTAGGCAGATGAAAAAAAACCTAAAAATTATCTAATCAGTTTATCGAGATTATCTGAAATGATATGTGGACCGAATAAACCCCCGTTTTTTATCCCCCGTGTAATACCAAATGGACCCACATATGCTTTTTACAAATCCAAATGTGGAGAAGCTTTTATGTCTTCAGTTGATTTCCCAATCGGGATTTGAGATTTTTTGCGCGTGATAATATCGACATTTAGAGCAAGGGCCATGAGTACTCTCCAAACATGACTAAATTGTTTACTTTGAAGGAGATACTACCCATTTGAAGGAGGGAGGCTACTCTGAAAAAGACTTTAAGAAACACTACACGACGTTTTTTTTTTTCTTTCTTTTGAAAGGAGAAATTTTATAAATAAAATTTAAGAAGTTACATCAAGTTTATTGAGGTAGTATTTGAGACCATAATATTGAGTTTTGGCTGCTCCTAGCTTCTTTAGCTAAGAGATCATCCACCTCATGAGCAACATAAGCATCCACAGCTACTGCTGGATAACATCCTGCGCCCCTACAGACTCCTGTGCCATCAAAAACCACAAAACCAGTACCCATCATATTAGTCTCTTTACAAAATGATGCATCAAAATTTATCTTAATGAAAGGTGGTACACGCAAAACCCATGGAATTGTTGGTCTATTCTGAGAACCAGTATTACTACTTCCTGCTGAATGTGTAGAGTTTACACTAGACCACTCTGTTACTGTCTGTTGAATAAGTCTGACAGTGGTATCTATGTTCACCTGTGCATTATCAAATATCACACTGCATCTTAATTTCCAGATATGCCACGTTTTAAAAGCAGACATCGTTATTACATCAGAAACAACAGTATGATTATTTCACTTAGTCATCCAGCGGCCATAGAATATTTGTCTCCGGGAACTTTTGAAATATCATACTCAAATATTAAAATATTGGAATTTAATCTTTTAACCTGAAACGGCTGCTAGTGTGTCGTGTACCATCTTTTTGTCCAAACGACTGATACTATGTTGTCTAGCGTCCACCACTAACTATTCCTTCACTTGAAGGAGTGTAAGGAAGACATACGGGTGAAAGGGGGAAAGACCCCATATACAGTAGGACCTAATTTAAGGTAATTGATAGTTTCTCATTCACTGTGAAGGAGTGACACTACCGGTAAGATTTGTTCTTAACACCTTACAATGACGCAGATTTACATGTTGATGCTGGTGTATATCTTCTTTAATGTTTAAGCAGCACCAACTTCAGCTAGAGTTTTATTCTATTTGTACGCCAAACACTATGGTTTGGCATTTTGCTTGACTACGTACAGCTTAAATATAGACAAGAGAAATGATTGTCACATTGCACCTCAGTGTGGGAAAGGGGCTTGGCTTAGCCTATTGAGACGGAATAGAGTTTCCGTATATTGCTTTTTGTATACCTTTTATCCGGAATATTGGATATGAAAAACAGTAAAATATTTCTATAAACAGGATTTTAGTTTCCATGACCCGCTTAGCTTAAACGTGGAACAAATATGTTCCTCCCTTTAGCGAAGCCAAGGGAATTCGCTATATTAAATCCAAGAGGTGCCTCATGATACTTATCTTTCGCTATAATTGAAGTTACAGCTAAGCGAATAGGATGTCATAATGCTTGGCCTAAGAATAATTACAATTTGATATAAATAGTAAAGAATTGTGTTCAAATATTTGGAGTCGGACAGATTCTATGGTGAGTCTACGACCCTAGCGCATCAATGGCATGTTCTACGACCTAGACCCTAATTAGACCATAAACTTACAACCCTGTACAAAATATCTCTAATTAAAATTTATCTTTCAAAAATATTTTTATTAATTAAATAAAATTAAGGATTATTTAAAGAGGGAGGATCCCCTAACACTCTTGATTTCACATTATTCCAAGTTAAGATTTTGGGGATATGTTCGTCTTACAAAGCTCTACATACCAATTAAAAATGAGCACATTCTGAAATACCAAACCTCATCATGTAATCTTAATTTAAACGGTTGAGAATTTGTTGACTTTCGATGGCTGATTTTTGGAGTAGTAGATAGTGGAGTTATACGTTTCGGATTGTGCTCATTTTTAGTGGGTATGTAGAGCTTTATAAGAAAAATATATCCCCAAAATCTTAGCTTCGAATACGTTATCGTTTGGTTTTCATTCACAAAAAGGATGAGATAATGTGATAATAGGAGTGTCAAGGGATCCTTACTCTTATTTAAATGATGCTTATTTTTTATTTATTTATTTGCAATACTTTTGCAGTAGAATATAACAGGGAAAGAGAAAGAGGTAGAGAAAGAGAGGGATTCCATTGATAAGAGTTATTTGGTTACATGGATATCATATCTTTGTATACATGGAGAAGGGAAAACCAAAAGACTCCCGTTTTGGACCACACACATCCATGGGCATGGGCCCTTTAACACTCCCCCTTGTGTGGTTCAACAACAAAACTTTATACATAGTGCTTCACATATAGTGTTTTGAATGTAGTTCTTCAAATGTCGTTCTCTCCTTGATGACTTGTGCCGAAATAAATTGCCTTACTAAAACTTTGACAAGGAAAAACCCAGTGAGATAAAACCTTGGCACAACTCTTCACATGTAGTACTTCACATGTTGTCTCTTACTTTACATGTAGTTCATCACATGCAATATGATCTTCACAGATTCTAAATTAACTGTCTCGTTAAAAATTCGCCAGGGAAACCCAGAGGGACAAAACCTGAACTAAAGAAAAAGAGTACAATATTAAGCAAACTTAGAACATAGTTGGACTCGAATATGTTGCCTCATTAAAACCTTGACAAGGAAAACCCAGTGGGATAAGGCATTGACGAAGGGAAAAGAGTACAACGTGACAGATGCAAGTAAAGGTGATTTGTTGCAGATGAGTACTTTGTTCCGTTGAAGTTGACTAGTTGCTTCACAACTCCCAAGGAAGAAAATCCTTATGGGAAAGACAATAGCCTTAGTTGGGAAATTACTTCCCGGTGTTTGTTGTTGTCTCATTAAAAACCTTTCCAAGCAACAAAACCCTTTGGGAAAAAGTAACCTCGGTGAAGGAAAAGAGTTCAACACACCATTAGATGCTCCCCCTGATGTCAAGCAATTTTCATTAGTCTAATGCAGTCAAAAGGAGTTTATCACACTTTACTTTGGTGACTAGGATGTTTATAGAACCATGTTGTTGATTCTGGAAGTTACGTTGCTTAACGGACTACCGTGTTTCATTTCTTTGATTCAGATATTTTCAATAATATCAACGCGATCTTTATGTCTTCAACGTTCAACATACTTGATGCTTTTAGTATTGTCTCGCTAAAAACCTTGTCGAGTAACAAAACCCTTTGGGGAAAACTATTCTCGATCGAAGGGAAAAAGAGTACAACACAGCTTCAATTTCGAAGTAAATTATGTCGACATCATATCCTTGGATCCTCCCCCTGATGTCGGCATCTCCCCTTGATTACTTTCAGAGTTGTTCCAGACTGTTCCTTTAGTCATGTACTTTTCGAAACTGAATATCGGTAATGACCTAGAAAATAGTCTACCGTATCTCCCCCTGATTACTTTCGTTGGAGAAGAGATTATTGTTCCTTTATAATCAACAACCTTTGGATTGCACTTTCGTTAGCATTCCTTTTTATGTCTTTGCATGGATAAATTTTTTTTATGTAAATGGTTACTTTTAAGCACATGATTACATTCACTATACCATTCCAATGACGTTGCATTGGCGCTGAGCTATATCTAGCTAACAAGTTCATTGAGGATGTAACATTTGGTCGAGTACATTATGCTAAGTACAATAATGCGTCCATTATACTTAGATAAGGAAAGTTCATCTCCCGACCCAACTTCGTCATCTTCCTTTAGACGAATTGGTCATTTATGTACATTTGAAACTCGACTAATCATGGGAGTGCTAGCAGCATGCACGTCCTTGTTAAATTTCCTGACAACGGACATATGCAAACTGGTGGAATAATATACCACAAGCTCGGTCTTCTAGTTTAGAACATAGATAAGATCGAGATTTCCCAGGATTTTCATCTCAAATTCAGAATTTAAATAGCTTGTAAGATCTCTTATTCCATTAAGAGTACTTATCATGTCCATACCGTCGACATAGATAGCTATAATTTTGAATCAGGAACTTATTTAATACGCATGGCACGAAACCTTACTTGTTTATCCCTTCCCAATCAAATAGTCACTTAGACGGGTATACCACATCCGCCTGATTGTTTAAATCAATAAGTGAGTGTTCCAGTGTAACTGCAAACACACTCCGTGGTTTAGAGTCATTCGACTTGGGAAGTAAAAGGCCATCATGCACTTTTGCAAATATCTTTGAGTCTAAATCTCCAGAGATATAACCACATCTACTATGTTTCAAGTTCTTTTGAAACTACCAAGCAAACTAATTAACTGAACATTATGATGTTCAAAAGAGTAAGCGATCCATGGGTTTTTGAGAAACGTCGAGCCACAAGGTGATTCTTTATACTTTAAGACCTCATTCTTCTCACTACACTTTGTGACAAATAACCACATATGTCCCACATGCTTCACACTAGGTTGGTTAGCACTACCACACCAAATACCCGTAAATTTGTTAAAGAACTAAGTTCTACCTGGATTGCTTAGGACAAATATGCTATTTATTTGAAATTAATCAAAATAAAGCATGGTTCGATCTCATTGTGCTCTACTTCTGGAGCAACTATTTATGGATTATATCATCATTGTGCACGCATGATCCTTCCATTGTCTCATATGCATTCTCATAATCCGTCAGGATTTCATTGTTCTCTAGAATCATTTAAAACTTCGGAGCGTCCTCCAGTTTGATTCATGGACATATTCAGAGACAATCTTATGAGATGATTTCTTATGATATAAATAAGTTGTGCCTTACTCACCTACTTTCTTTCTAGGTGAGGATTGATCGAACCAAGTGGTATCTCCAACTTCCTTTATGGAGCCACGACCTCAACCACACTTCCATTGAGTCTAGTTGCAACACCTTAGTCTATGGTGTATATCTCGTATTGAGGATTTGTAACTTTACAGGTAGGTTCGCAGCTGGTATGTGTGATCTCATCACTTTAGCAACATCAGTATACATTCTGAAAAACGAATATTATTTATCACTTCACATTTACATTTTTGGAGTACAAGAATCAATATGAGACACGGTGGGAACACACCACGACAATTCCTGTCGTTCCCTTAGAAAATACTTTTTCTTATCTCCCCCTAACAACGGGAAGACTGTCCCATTAAAGTGATAACCCGCAAATATAGCGGTAAGAGATCTCCTGCCAAAAGTTTTAAAATGCGGATAATTGTTGGGAACTCATTTCCAACATAACTACTTAACAGTTTTGAAGACCCATCATAGTACGATGTGGAGTCGTAATGGCACATATATAGTGTAACCAAAAATGCGTAGGAACACGAATGTCAGGCTTAAATCCAGTTACCAACTGGTACGCAGAAAAGGTTGACTAATATTTGGTTCTAAAAACGAATTAAGTAAGATGCGTGTCATATTGCATATCCCCAAAGCAATAAAAGATAGTTTGGTACGCATAACCTATTCCTTAGGCACCATCTGTAACCTTTGATGGTAGCCTCTGCGAGACCATTGGGTATAAGATGCTCTATATTGATCCTATTAAACATGCAATATTCATCAAGTCTTTTTGATGTAAATTCTCTAGCATTAATAAGGGTGGTCAGCCTTTGCACTTTGCATTGTATAATATGTGCTAGGAGTTTTTTAAACACAAATTTCTTGGGAACTATAACTAGTCCAAAATGTCAAAACATTCACCAGAGCCAGAAGTCACTTTAATGGTCCGCATTATGCATGAATATTTTTCTAAATTTCACCTTGTTATCTTTGTAATATGGATTGTTTACCATTTGTATCTTAGGATGGTCTCGATCCTGTTTTACTAAAGACTTTATAAAATGAGTGATATGCTCTCTTACTTAAAAGCATAATGGGAGGGAGGAGGGGGTTGTGCATCTGGTACTTTAGAAAACACTTATTGAGAGATATGTCGTTACTTCGTATTTTTTCAATCTTTTTCCCGTTGTATCGTCCACTCAAACACAGCGATGTACGTATGAGTCCTTTAAAAACGAAACATCATGTCACAACCAAAGTGCCTTTATGGTTATGTCAAAGCCTGTATGAGTCAATTTCCAACATTTCATCGTTGGAGTCAATATGAATTCGAATAATCCAAATTAATACTATAGTGATTTACATTTCACTAAATTGACTCATTAGTCTCTCTAAAGTATGTTTCCTTCAAAATACATTAGTGACTATAAAAGATGCAATCAATTACATCATCATCACAGTCAGGTTCCACATGATATCCATTTGCATGGGTTTCTTTGGAATTTAACAAGGTGTGATTATCTCTCGGTACATATAGAGATTTTGTGACTTCTTTGTTCTATCTTGAAAACAAATTTTTGAGCAGTGTTGCGCTCGATGATCCAATCCTCATAATCACATTATATGGAAATAGTTCAATAACTAGTTTAAATTCCTTAAGCTAGTGGAAGAAAAACAATTATGAGTTAGACATTTGGGTCTTGAGAGTTTTAATAAGTGGTGTGGCCTTATTACGTAATAAAAGTGGGATTCAACTCAAGTAATTTAGACTGAATATATATTACGTTTCATCCAATATATCTCAAGTGCTTTTTAGAGAATTTATGTCTCGTGTTTTCATTCCATAGGTGCAGATATTGGATCTAGTTCAACTGAATAAGATAGTCAATTGGCCCGGCAAAATTCTTGTTTCCATTAAAGTTGATGTGAAAATTGGTTGCTACTATGATACACACATTACATTGTATATATCAACACTTATGACCAGGTGCATTTCCAACTCTTTCATTTATGATGGGAGCTAGAATTACATCTTAGCTTCATCCCATATTCAGCTGATACCTATACTTTGGTGTCATTACTACTAGGGAAAAATACATATTTGTCTCATGATATATATGTGCCTTTTCACATGCTTTATATGAGTCATTACGTCTAACCCTTATTACTTCGGGGTTCTTTCCACTTTCAATTTTGCTACATTTAGCTTAATTTGAGAAATTTCTTTATCTCAATAGGCCAAGAGAATCTCACTACACATGTCAACCAATTACTCTAGGTTGAATAGATTACTAAAGATAGTTCTCTTGTTGTCATATTTCAACATATACTGGTTCGTTAGTATCATGGATGAAGTAGAGAAATGGAAATTTTCTGACTCATATCATCTTTTGTGAGTTCTTCCACAAAATTTGGAATACATGTGATTTTATTTGCAACGTATCTTTTGAAAATACCGACTCTTAATAGTCGAGCCAGTGGATTGCATCCCACGAAACATTTCAAATTTGGGAAGAAAATATCAAGTACACAATAATGGTGCTCAAGTACTTCTAAACCCCAAATAAATACATTGGAATTGAGTTGGTACAACCAATTAAACAAAAGACACCATTCAACTATAGCCAATATCATATTCAAGAGAATAAAATAACACTAAAACCAAAACTCTTAATGGTCGAGATAAACAGTCATAGTTTAAGTTGATCGTTTATATGATATGGACTTATCTTAGTAAAAAAAGGAAAAGTAAAAGTAGGCATATTCTAGAAAAAAAAGCAAGCCTAGCAAGTATTATTCAATGTAAAAGCCCGTATTAGTTACATATCTCGGGCTTTGGTTCCCGCTGTATATACACAAATCCAGAACAACCTTGGTCATGCACAGCCCCGAACTGGGACTGGGACTGGAACTGGATCGGACAGGACAAGGCTGCAACGAAACCTGGAACCGGGTCGGCCAGAACAAGACAGGCTGGATCGGGGTCAGTACAGAACAGGTTCGAGTTGGACAGGACCGGTTCGGGTTGAACTGGACCGGGTCGGCTGGACCGGATTGGAACGGGATAGGATGGGAGCCGGATCAGAATGGCTGTTCTTTTCCACTCTTTTTCCTTTCGCGGACAGATCCAGATTTGCAGACGCAAAAGAAAAAAATTCCTTCCTCTTTTCCCCGAGGACGACAACAGCCGAATCTAACTATGAAAGAGATTGCCACACCCTATTTCTTGATTCCCATTCATAAGCTCGGCATATATTTGATTAGTACATACATACACGGTAGGACAGTACGGTACGACAAAGATTAGTCTAAATAATCCCTAATTACATATTACAAAAGATTAATCAATCAAAATAATCCCTAATTCATAATCAAATCAATTTTCACCTACAGTTTTAATATCCCAACGTTTGTGCCAAAATCAAAAAATGGGAAAAGAAAAAGGAAAAAATAATCCAACTTAGCTTATTTGATTCCGGCATTGATGGAAATCATCCATGTAGAAAAAGGAAAAAAATATCAATCGATCCCATATAGCTTTGCGGTACAGCTTCGTGCATGATAACGTTTTGCAGTAGAATATAACAGGGAAAGAGAAAGAGGTAGAGAAAGAGAGGGATTCCATTGATAAGAGTTATGTGGTTACATGAATATCATATCTTTGTATACATGGAGAAGGGAAAACCAAAAGACTCCCGTTTTGGACCACACGCATCCATGGGTATGGACCCTTTAACAAATACCACATTTTAGGTAAGGAAGGTACGATGCACTCACCCATGGTAAACCAACTCACTCATGGATCACCAATGATAAATAAAACTTGACACAAATTTTATGGGAAGAGAGGTACGAGGGTTTAGGTTGATCATGCACAAGTTAACACTCTATCCTAACCATTCCTCTTCGTATATATATAATAGCACTCAGTGTACTGATGTAGGAAGAGAGTTAGTTCATAGAGAGAGCCCAAACTAAAGTAGACGAGATATTTTGGAAATAAATGATTTTTGAGTTTATGCAGTCACAATCATGATCAGAGCATTGACTGATTTTAATTTCTATGCTCGGGCCTTTTTTGAGACATCGGCGAAAGCTAAAACTGGTAAGTGAGTATTATAGTTTATTTACATCTTTCAGGTTATTTTGCTCTTTCGCTACGAAAATCATAGAAGACTCGGTTTCTTTTCTCATCTCTCTCTATACTTTATTTTGTTTCGATAGAAACTCTCTCTATACTTTAGAGGCAAATGACTTGGAGAAACATAATCAAACGTACGAATATCAATCACCTCCTATTTTATTTTGCTGTTAATGTTTAAAAACTTGTCTGTCCTTTTCTTGTTCTTTGCATGGTTAAAATTCTTGGTTGATAATGTCGTTGAATTTGTTTTTACAGGATGGCTGAAATGATTCTAGTTCTTCGTGAGAAAACCGCACAGTTACCACTAGCAAACAACCGAGATGGCACTCCTGAGCCTGAGATAGTTTAAGTGCCACTAGCAAACACTGGACATGGCAGTACTGCTAGTGTTGAATGCAAAAATATGGAGGTATCCATTATATTTCCATGTGATTTCTAAACAAAAATATTCTGGACTCCGATATCAAGAAAGCGCTTAGTGTTGAATGCAATCCTTGTTGTATTTGCCGTGGTAGTAGGTGTTTTTGGTACGATATAGTCACCACAGTAACTTGCAAGTAAAATCATGAAGAAGTAGATTGATTGCAAGTTATGAAGAAAAGCATTGTACTTAGTTTTTATTGTTAAACTAGTTTGTAACCCTGTTAAAGGATAATATATTTTATTGCATCAGAAATTTGTGAGCTTTTTTCTTTTTTCGTTCATACTTTTTATTTATTTGTATATTACTACCTTTGTTCAAAAAAAAAAAAAGGTACTATTACTTTTTCATTTCAGCCAAAAAATAGACTAAATTGAAAAAGTAAAAGTAACTCTTTTTTAGAAACGGTAGGAGGAAGAAACTCACTCAGCAATCAGGAAGATTTCTAGATGTATGAAGGCGGCTGAGGATAAGATTATCACGGTTATGAATTTTCTTGTGAATGAAATGGATTATGATTCATTGATTGTTGCTGAAAACCCCGTAGTTTTTTGCTGTAGCTTGCAAGATAGGATTACCCCAAGGTGTTCTGTTACGAAGGTTTTAGTTTCAAGGGGTTTGATTATAGAAAACACTTCTCTAAGTACACTTGTAACCTTGGGAGATGAGTCTTTGTTGGAGAAATTTGTAAAAGAATATGAGCAGGAAGTTCCTGGACTAATGAAGGTATTTGAAGGTCAGTTGAATTACCAAGAGCTACTGCAGAACTGAAGGAATTGCTGAGATGGATATGTTGGCAGCGGTATGTAGATTATTTGAATTCTCTGTCAATCGTGCGTATCTTTAATGTTTTACTCTATGCTTGCTTTGTTATTTCGGGAATGAAAATTTTGCATCTTCTTATGAACAAATAGAAGGCGAAAAATATATTACATGGAGCATATCTTTTATACTTTTATCATGGTTATAAGTTTATCTAAAACTATTGCATCGGTTACCTGATGCAATACTTCTAGGAAATTTATACTGTTATGTAGACTGCAATCATGTTAATCCAAAGATTCAAAAGGAGTTGCTTGTATGTGCACTTGTGAGTTCTTCGTCAGAAAGTTCATAGTTCTTCGTTGAATGTCAATCCCTAAATATTCATGTCCAGGTGGCCGTTTCTTGAGATTAAAGACTATAGCTAGAAATTACGTACTCAATGGTCATGAGATTAAAGACTATAGCTGGACAGTGGTGTCTCTGGACGACCTAGTTGGCTAGTTGTTCTTTTTTCTCTTTAGTATACTATGGTTTTTTTAATGTAATATCAACTGTTAATAACTCCCCCTTTTTGATGGGCAAAAAACTATAAGAACATCAATATCTTGGAAATATCGCTAGGACACTATATGTGTACAAGGTTTGGCGCTGGTTTCATACATATGCTACCGTTGTTAGTTTAAACATGCATGACCTGTTCCAGTTGAGTTCATACTAATTTTGTTCGTATGAGTATGCATGTGACCAGCCGATCAGTCATTGTTGAAGTAACAAAGAAAACCAATTCATTTTCAATGAATGAAAAGATGGTAAACCAATGGATGCACAGTCGAAAAGAGTAAAAAGTGTGGTCAAATATCAATATATCAAATGTTTTTGGAAATAACAACTGAGATGCTGGAGAAAACTAATCAAAATATGAACTAAACATATGGGCGGATATCGGTGGTTGCATTGTAAAAATAGTGTTTGCACTGCAAAAAAAATAAATATAACTCGAATATTACCATAAAGTTTAGTTTTTGAATTGGATTATAAGCTTTGGACTACCTAAGTGAAATTTTATATAGAAGAAACAATAGCTGTGCAACGGGTCTTTTAGAAAAACTGAGGTGTAGAAATGATAAAGATCAACTTTTTTTTCCTTTGCTTGAAATATTTGTAGTACTATTAGTTTTAAGAAATACTCCCTCCATCTCACAAAACTTTTATTTTTAATTTTTGGCACACAAAAAGTGAGATGAAGAATTCAACTTTTTTATTTTAAAAGTTGTTTTCCCAAATATATTCTTACCAATTACTAATGTTGTTAAAATTTTCTCTAGGAAATATGAAGAATACGACTGTCATGTTTTACGTTTGCCGTATAAGTCTTTGAAAAGACAAAATAATTGAGGAAACTTTTTCAAATTCTATGTTTGTGTTTCTATTTCTCAAAACCCGTGCTCATTTATTTATTTATCAAATGTGATTTATGCTTCTGAAAAGAAAAGAATGTAAAACTAGTGTGGACGCATCTAATTAAACTTTGACTTAGATTATGTTTGGGATGGCACTAAAATGGTTAAATTCTTGGTTCTACAACAAACAAAGAGGATGAACTGTCATGGGATGAATTCTGTAGTGCGCATGTCGTGACATGTTTGGAAAGTTCACTGTGATAAAGTGTTGATCAACAAGGACACCTGAAACAGCCGCCGCACAACCGCAAACATTGTTAAATTCATTAGTTTTTTTTTACATCGAAAATGCTAAAAGTGACCGTGGATTTCACGTGCACCATATTAGTATTGCTGTCTCTACCCTCTGAATGACCCTAGCTTATCTAATCGTAGCTTATCGATCAAAAGGAAAATTAGAAGACATTATGTATTTGCGCAAACGGGAATGCTTGGCATGAATTACCATCTGCTTCCAAACGGGCATGGTTGGCATGAATTACCATCTTCTTTTATCTATATCGAAGTAGATGAGTCACTAAATCCGTATGACGTAGAGACACACTCCATCTCCATCCAGTTTATATAAGAGTTATAGCTAAAACATCGTGGAGGATTCTATCTACACATATTGTCTACCTGCTATTCCTGCTGAGTTCGAAGTTTTTTAGATGCATAAGCCATTTTATCACAGAGTTGTCAAAGAATATGCAATCATTCATGAAGGTAAGATATCGAATAATGGTTTTATATTGTGTCTTTCAACTCGAGAAAAGGGATTAAGGAAGTATAATTTGATAACACTAATTAACTGCATTTTAGGTGATGGAATTGCAAGTGAATCGAAAGGGTCAGTGTGCCTCCATGCTCCATGTTACTTAACAGCGTTGGGTAGGCACTGAGATATTGGTGAAAACTAACAATGGACATGGCACTGCTGAGCTTGAGATAGTTGAGGAACCACTAGAAAACGATGGAGATGGCACTGCTAAGATAGGAATCGTTCGAAAATCACTCTTTGTTATTTATTATAGTCCTCATATTGGCTTTATCAATTCCATATTTCGAACAAGTCCTTGGGTTACCAGGGGCCCTCTAGTTAGTATGGGGGTTTCCATTATATTTCCCAGTGCTTCTATACAAAAATATTATGGACTCATATTTCAAGAAAGCTTCTACCGTTGAATGCAACCTTTATTAATTGTATTTGCTGTGGCAGTAGGTGTTTTTGGTACGATACGTCATCACAGTCACTTGCAAGTAAAATCATGAAGAAGTAGATTGTAGGTTATGGAGAAAAACATTGTACCAAGTTTTTATTGTTAAACTAGTTTGTAACCATGGTAAGAATTGATCCTTCAATTCTTTTTTCATGACATCCCATGTCACGATGCCTGGACGACCAGCAGTAAGGTCATCATCAGTTCTAGTTCTCCACCACAATTTCGCATCACCCTCCAGGTACATGCTAACGAGAGTAACCTTTTGTTCTTCCGGGGTTCTGGCGGCCTTGAAGTATTGGTCCATGTCCCACATGAAATTCTCTAATGCCTTCGCATCTCTTGTGCCAGAAAACGCCTTAGGTTCTGGGACTTTAATCTTCGTAAAGTCACTGCCACTACCACCCACAGTAGCTTGATCTGAACCAATCGTACTCACCATTCTCCTTAAGATTCTTAACTCATCAGTTAGCTCTTTCAAGGCACATGTGAACATGGTCTTAACAGCAGTGATTTGGCCTTCCAAATCATCGTGCTTCTTAGTTGTTTCTTGGTTTGACTCCAGAATATCAGCAACATACTTATCAAGAGCCAGAATGCGAGCCATAACCATTACTTTATAATTGGCATCATTAGGATGGCGCACCTCTCCACCAATCCTATCTTCCAAGTTAGAAATCCTATCAGTCAAGGTATCTGCCGAACTCTTCTTACCAGACATTATCTCTAGCAATTTCAACAACTAAACTCGAGCAAAACATAAAAAATATTCCAAAAACAAAGCCAAAATAGAGAAATTTCTGATACCCGAACTGTCACACCTTCAAACACTCCAAGCAATTTTTCGTGAAGGTATAACACGACAATACAGTGATCCAGTGATTTCTTATCACCCACTCGTATTTCAGCCTTATAAGTTTTCACCTATGCAAACATCCAACTCTACCTTGAGTATGCAACGGAAGACTTACTTAGATTTTCTCTTCACCAGCAATGTAGCCCATACTACAAAGGGGTTCCTGCCATGATTATGCTTCACAGAAATTAAGGAGTATTATCGAATCAACAAGATACTAAGACCAAATGTATAAGCCAACAAACTCTCTTTTATTAGCTTAAAGGGAAGATACAAAACTCGTCCAACCAATGGACTTACAAGCTTATTCTCTAAGACTAACGCAGAATTCACTCTCTACTGCAATGTGGTTCCTCAACACTTGAACTATTGAACAACTCTCATCTGCAAGGGTTCTCTGGCTATTTATAATGCCAAGAACAAGGGCCAATCCGAATGCAACTCTCTTGCATGCCCCATGAACAACCATCTGTCCATGGGAAGTTCCCTAAACGCCACAGTTCACTTTTTAACTACTAACTTTAGTGCTGGCGTGCAGAATGGCACCACACTTGTTCCAAACGGTTAGGCTATGTCAAACTTGGTTATAAATCCACTTTATAACCTTCTCTAACTTTCTCTTTCACTTTGGCATGCGTGTGATGCACACACACTCGCAACTGACGGATTGAACTCATCTTCGACAATCACTATGCATCACTGAACTTTGTCCCTGCCAATGTTCGACAATGATTGTGCTTTGCTAACTCCTGGCCTACGCCAAGTATCCTCCAATGGTTGCGCTTCATCCAACTTGCACTTCTGCCAAGTATTCAGCAATGGTTGCGCTTCATTCATTCCGATCATGCACTTAGCTCATTTGGATGCCAACACCCAAATATCATGCCAACTGAGTATTGACTTGCTTAATTCAACTTCATGCTTCATATGCATCACTTGGATCTCTTTTGGCGATCAAAGATTACCAATGGCGCATTTGGCAACGCCATTGTTGCACATGCATCGTCCAAGCCTTGGCCAATGCTTGGAATGATGCCAAAGTCATCTCATGACTTTGCATTTCATCCTTTACTCTTTCTTGGAGATGGGATAACTCTGAATAAGGATATGCAACACTCTCGCGTCGTATTGCATTTTCTAAGTAGCCTTCCTTTTCTCAGCCATGTTGGCGCTATATCGTCGGACTGTGCAGCTCCATCTGCCAGGCTACAATCTCAGTAATGCGCAACTGTTGCGCTTACCTGTTGGGCCATGCCATAGCTATGGTTGTGAAGATCTATTTGCTACTTCAGTACCTTTGTTCAAGTGTCAATGTCCGTGATTGGAGATAGAAGTTCAACCTATAAAGTTTTGGGTTACAAAGTTCTTTCTAGAGATTTTTCAAGTTATACACTTCAGAAAACTTCCGTGTTCAACTTGAGGGGGGGTGTAGGAATATTTGTGTCCGTGTATCAACCATCAAGGTGATCGTGCAGTTTACAACACGAAGATAAGACTAAGTCATAGTGATATGTATGTAATCCAACTACCAACGGTAAACCAGTTAAGATAAATGAAAGAGTCAAAGCTTGCAAGATATGGTGGATATGCTTATAATGTAGTTAGTCATAGGTTATCTCTTATCACTCCATACTCTATAAATAAGAGAACCAAATGTAAATGTAATTATCTCAGTCTCTACTGATGATCAATACAATTTCACCCTAAAGGGTTTCTCCGTGGACGTAGACATTAGTGCCGAACTACGTTAATGATCCATCTCAATGATACCCATAATTTATTAACATGGCACTGCTGAGCTTGAGATAGTTGAGGAACCACTAGAAAACAATGGAGATGGCACTGCTAAGATAGTGAACCACTAGCAAACAATGGAGATGGTGCTCCGGAAGTTAAAAGATCCCGAAATAGTTCCTTCTTTGGTTCAGTATTTACTATGTCTTCCATACTTATATGTACATGTAAATATTCTTTCTCCCTTACTTGCTAGATCTCTTCTTCTTACGGGGGTTTACTCAAAAAATATTTTTTGTAATTTCTAAAGATTTTAACGGATTCACAAAGTATTGTGTTATTGTTTTTTTTTTTTTTTTTTTTTTTTTTTTTATGCAAAAGATGAAAGTTATTGCTTAATGAATAGGAGTTACAAAGTTTGCCTCTTCATGTATTGCACATGCAATAAAATTTGATGGAAAGTTTTGCCAAGTCTTACAAACTCTATAGATCCTAGCATGTTTTGCTAGGGAGTCGCCTGGCTTATAACATTTTCTTCTAATGAACTCGCATATTTCCATCGAGGATTATTGCGAAGCTTAGTCCTAATATCTGAAATGATAGATTGATTCTCCCATACTGCTTTGTCAGTGTCTTGAATCACTGCCTCCACCACAACTTGAGCATCTAGCTCAAAACTAACATACTATAGGTTAAGATCTTCATCCCACTCCATGGCCTGTAGAAATCCCTCACTTTCAGCATGTTCCGCACCTATATGTCTGTCTGCATATGAGCACTTTTTCTGCTCGAATTTTCCTGCACAATTTCGAAGAATTAGTCAAATGCCTGAATGGTTTTTATCAGTTTGTTTAAAAGCCGCATCACAACATATAGAAAAGTAAGGATAGTTAGGTGGTATCCATTGGTTTTGTGCTGATTCATGGCTGGTGACATCTTTGTGACACATATATGAGCGCTCTTCTTTTTCTTCCATTTGCTTGTAATTATGTTTAGTTGTTGTATACTTCGAATAACTTGTTCTGGGTTTGGCTTCACCTTTTCAAACACATACTATCGTGCTTTCCAAATTTCCAAAATCATATTAGCGATTTTAACTACCCAATCATCATCAATACCATTCATCTCATCGTCAAACCATCTTTTGATCCACCCAATAACAGTTTTTCGCTGAACACTTCTGCAAGCTCCCGGAGTAGATAAAAGAATTGCCCTTGAGAAAGGACATTCCCAAAGAATATGGGATGTTGTTTCTATGCTTTGATTGCAAAGCTTACAGTTTTCACTACTGTAATTCATAACTTTGGCCAACCTTTCATTACTAGGGACAATATCAGTGATGCATTTCCAGAGAAAATACTTGACTCTTAGCAAAGTATCTACCCCCCACACTTTCTTATACAATTTTTCTTTATCTTCATCATAAATTTCCTGCCTGTTTATTTTAATCTCTTAACAGTGAACTTTCCATTGCGAGAATCAAAGTCCATATCAGCCTATCTGAACTGGTTGCAGGAATACGTATTTGAAGTATCTTTTCTGCATCATCTTGCATGAATATCCTTCTTACTAAATCTTTCTTCCACTGTTTTGTATGAGAATCAATCAGATCACTGACCTTAGCATAGTTTCCTGCTTCCTCGTCACTGACTTCTGCAATAGGAGAATTATCTAAGCTTTTAACACAATTGTCTTTCCAAGTCTGAATATTTGATCAATATCCCACTATCCAGAATCCGTGTCTTCTAAAAAAAATCATACTACCTTGTATGCTTTTCCATGCCCAGGTAGAATGTTTTATCTTCTTAGCATGTAACGCAGAAGTAATTGGAAAATATCTCTGTTTTAGGGCAGAGGCCCAGAACTGGTCTTGTTGGTGGAATAATCTCCACGCAACTTTTGCTAGAAAGGCTTGATTGAAGCAGGCTAAGTCCCTGAACCCCATTTCTCCTGTAGCTTTGTCTCGACTGATTCTAGGTCATGCAGCAATGTAGAGACCTCCTCCATCTTGTTTGTTCCACCATTAGTCCCACTGCACCTTATCCATTTCCTTAATAGTTTTGTTTGGTAACTTGAACACTTCCATGTGATGAGATGGCAGAGCATTCAACATATGCTTTATATTTACAGACATCCAGATTGGTTTATGAACTTCCCATGATATTTTTTGAGTCGATGCTTCATATTAGTAACAAGAGAAGTAAAATAGAGAGTCTTTTTCCTCTTTAAAAATAGTGGAATATCCCAAGTATTTTTCCTCCAAACTCATCTTCTTCATCCGTAGTCTCCTCAACAGAATTCTACAATGTCTTGATGGAAAGTGTTTTGAGAAAAAGATAGTTGATTTCTCAAAATTTATTTGATGTCCCGAGACTTCACTGAATTTTTTGATGACTTGCAGCAGATTATTATAATGTTGTGCTTATCTGCCTTGAAAAAGAGCAGAAAATCATCTGTGAAAAGAAGATGTGTTACCTGGGGAACATTCCTTGCAATCTTTATTCCTTACATATCTCTTAGTGTTTCTTCCTGAGCTAGGGCTCTTGTAAAAACGTCCATTGTTATCAAGAACAAATAAGGTGATAATGGATCACCTTGTCGTATTCCTCTTGTTGGTTTAAAAGGATGACAAGGTGAACTATTAAGCAATATCTGAATTTTTGAAGTAGACAAATACTCATGAACCAGGTTGCACCATTTGTTGCAGAAACCAAGCTTCAGCATAATATAATTTAGAAAACTCCATTCTACACGATCAAACGTCTTGCTCATATCTAACTTCATGGCCAAATAATGTTTCTTAGTCTTCTTTCTCTTCATGCAATATATCAACTCGTATGCTAAAGTGATATTATCACTTATTCGTCTTCATGTATGCAACTTGAATGGGGGAGATAAATCTATCGATATGATCCTTCAATCTTGTTTCCATTATCTTAGTGATAAGCTTGTAGATAGAGTTACAAAATGCAATTGGCTTATAGTCACCTGGTGTATGTGGGAGATTTGTTTTTGGTATAAGATATAAGTTGGTCTAATTGATCATTTTCTTCAATAATCTTCCCGAAGTAAAGAAAAATTACACCATTCTGATCA
Source organism: Papaver atlanticum (assembly GCA_023531105.1). Lineage (NCBI taxonomy): Eukaryota > Viridiplantae > Streptophyta > Magnoliopsida > Ranunculales > Papaveraceae > Papaver > Papaver atlanticum. Next base: position 154,346 of record JAJJMB010004716.1, on the reverse strand, counting down.
CATCTTTTCTTACTACTGCCCATATTGACTGAAAAAACCAGTATGAAAGTCATCCGGTCCTGGAGCTTTCCACGGATGCATACACTTTAAAACAACTGTGATTTCATCTTCATCTGTTATGCATTGTGGAAACAGATCCAATAAAGCAGCATCAGTTGGAGTGTTTGAGGTACTCATTATGTTTTTGAAGTATGATTTTAAAAGCTCTTCAAGATTATTTTTTTCCAGTGCACCAACTTCCATCTGGTTTCTGCAAAGTCTCTATTCTATTCCGAGCTCTTCTCTTGTTTTCCTGTAGATGAAAGTGCTTGGTATTTTGATCAACCTCGTTGAAGAAAGTTTCTCTAGATTTTTGTCTGTAAAATTCCCCCTCTCTAGCATGCCATTCTTCAATCTCTTGTTCAACTTCCTTTACTGCTTGAGTGTTGTAAGTGACTTTGTTCGGTTGTTGAAGATCAGAAATTTGTTGTTGCATCTCCCTAAGCGTTCCTTGAATGTTTCCAAAATTAATATGTTCCATAACGATAGTGATCTTCTTGTCTCAGATAGCATTTTATCCAACTAAAAAGCAGATGACCCATTGAAACTTCTTGACCAAGCATTGTTAATCTCAATTGTGCATGATCTGTCTCTCAGCCAATATTCAAAAAACTTATAACTTATAGAGCCATGAACATCATTAGGAGACAACTCTAGCAATATGGGGCAATGATCTGACCCCAAGAAAGGTAAGTGTTTAAGACAAGATTCTGGAAAATATATCAACCAATCAGAATTTATTAGAGTCATATCTAATCTCGTACTGATTTTTCCCGTGCCGTGTTTGTTACTAGTCTAGGTGTATGGGTTTCCATGAAAACACAAATCATTAAGACCAGTATCAAACACAGATTGAGCTATATAGGAGGCATGCGAAGTTGATCCATTACTATTATTTCTCTCATTATCAAGCAGGGTGAGATTTAAATATCCAATAAGATCCCAAGGTATATTGATATCATAAGTTTCACAGATGTTTTGAAGAAAATTCGATTGAGCCTTTCTCTCTTGAGGATAAGGTGATTCGTAAACACAAGATAAAATTCATTTGGGTTTTGATGGGTTACTATTAATAAGACAATGGATCATATTATTATCATTATAAACAATATCTAATTCAAATCCATCCTTCCACAAGAGACAAATTCCCCTAGCTAGCTCTTCCTATAGATGGGACGTAAAAAGAATTAGGAAAGTTTAATGGTTTTATGAATCTTAGGATCTTATCCGAGTTTATCTTTGTCTCTTGAAGGAAGACAATGTCTGGGTTAAGCATTTTATTCAAATCATATGCATAGTTACTTGTTTCTTTGTTTGCAAAACCATTACAATTCCAAGCGATAATTTTCATGTCTAAATATGGAGGATTATGCAAAACTATAATTATCCTATTATGAAACCCTGAGTTTGAAAAATAACTATTAAGAAGAAAAGGTACATAGTTCGAACTTTTAATAAATATAGTAGAGTTTAAAGAGATTGAGAAGATTTTGTTGTATACCTTAGCAGAGTCCCCATGATAGTCACTTGTGGGATAAGGTTGCACTTGCCTCTGAATTATTGTGATCCATCTTAGTTGCATGCCGTGTTGTTATTCATACTAGTATTTGGTGGGTTGACATGAATGTTATGATAATTCATGGATGGTTCTTGATTGAGAACATAATTTCTCATTCTTTTGGACTGCCTATGTTCATCAGCTACTCCCTCATCTTCCAACTCCTCGAAAATGGAATTAAATAAACTTCCATGATCGTTGCCTTCATAAACATCACTCTCCTCTTGAAGTACAACTTCATATTCAGCAGTGGTTGAGATATCCAGATATAGTAGATGATAAGTATGCATACATGTGTTATCTTGATGATCAATTACAAAATATTTGTCACAAATCTTCTTTGGCTGTAATTTCCAGTGATAACGTATCCAGACATCTTCTCCAGTTATGGTTTTCGACCAACCTCTGTGATGTAAAGGTATTTTGAGATTTATCTAAATTCTAGATTTAACAGTACTCTCATATCTTGGTCTGAAGTTTTCTGGTTTAGTCCAAATATCTTCTTCCCCATAAAACCAATGACTTTGTCCACCACACTTCTATTTAGATGCTCAAGCTTGAGATACTTGAATTATATGTTAAAATCATGATGAGAAAAAATATAGTATTTAGCTGAAGTACCGGATACAAACTTTTGAACTATAAACAATGCTTCTCCTATGATCCATGGTCCATTTCGAATGACTTCATTTTGCTCTTCTTCAATTTTCAATCTTACAAGCATTAGGTTATATATGACCCATGACCTTATTTCTTTGTTTCTGTATCTCTTCTATAAAGAGTTAATACCCTGTCTAATGATTCTCTCAATCTTATATTTGTGCATGATTTTTCCTAACACAACATGTGACCACTCCTATGCCGCTTCATTGATTGTTCGAGAAGAACCTACAACACTTCTACTATCACTGGGTATCTCCAGGGATAGCATTCCTTAGTTGTCTCGATAGTTGGTTGATATTGTTTGCTCGGTTGTTAGAGCTTGATTTTGGTACAAAAGTTTGTTATAAGAATAATCTGCATTTATGACAATTTTAGATTTTCCTATTTTGTATGCATGTGTATTAGATTGGGTGGTATTCTTAGTTATCTCGATTTTAGGAAACAAAAAGTATTCCGAGTAACTAATTTGCTGACCATATGAGGATTTGCTAGAATTACGGCTGTTACCTAGCAAGACTTTAGTGGGGAATATACTTTTTTGAAATTTTTTGAATTCGCAAAAGCGTGGAATGATATTCTGATGATGAATATCTGCAGATTGGGTTTTGATATTGTTTGTAACGACTTGAGAAGTCTCTAATTTACTAGTATGGATCAACACAATAAATAAGATTATTTGTACCACTGCATTCCACACCATTGTTTTTGATTCAGAAGCAACCATCTGAAACTCCACCACTGGATACCACAAATGACCAATTTGGAGATCTGCACAAGATAAAAAATTACCTTTTCATAACGGAGGAAAGATTAGTTCAATCACTGATGCAATGCATAAAAAGAAAACTATAACCCAGAGGGTGTTAAAACTTGATTGAAAGAAAGTTATTAGAGAATAAAAAATAAAAGCTAACTAGTTCTAGAATAAGGAATGATCCATTACATGATTCCACAATATCCAACGATCAGAAAACTAAGATGTAGTAATTCATAAGATTAAAAGAACAAGAAAATGATGAAAGATTTGATGTTTAAAACATGAAATTCGCAAAAGTTTCAAAGATTGATAAAAAACGATTCTTAGTTGTGTTGACTCATAGCATGCTACGGATCATCTCAGAGCCTCTCTCTCCTAACTTGTATTATGTTATTGGTTGTATATTTTTAAAATTTCTTTCAAAGTTTATATTACGGGTTGTAGATTGTAAAAGTGTCTTCTAAAGTTTATATTACTTGTTAAAAACTAGAAAATTCAAAGACTTTGTATACATACCTATTTTCAAGAGTTTGAGTCACTTTTTGTATATATTTTCCTTGATTAAAGTTTTGCAAAATATTTAATATTTTGGAAGACTTTCAAAAGATTTAAGAATATTTTTTATTCTCTTTTATTTGATTTCATAAATATACAATCTATAAAACTCATATGATAAGTGCACATAAATTACTCCATGATATGATTAGTAATAATATTTAATTTTATCAAAATCTCTTTCAAATATTTCTTTTAAATTATTATATGTTAATGTGTATATATATTATTATTATTATTATTACTATTATTATTTTTAATACTTATTGTATTTTATTGCTATCCAGAAAGGTGTTGGGGTGCAAATAGTTGGTAGGCTCTCAACCAACCCTGTGTAAATTTCCATTTGATTCTCAATAAAAGCCTTGATGGCACTCTTAATAAAAATTATATTATTTATTTTCTTGCTTTTAGAGTTTTAATCTAGTCTTCAACTAAACTATTTTAATTAGTTGAAGTTAATATAATAAATAATCTATGATAAATTACCTATTTATATTTCTCATGCAGATTTCTATATAAAATTTGTTTTTACAACTTTTTTTAGGATTTTATAAATCTCTGTAAGAGATAAGATAACTTTGCATAACTCCGCAAGGTTTTGCCAAATTCTGTAGAACTCTCAAAAAGTTATTAATTTTCATGATTCTTTTTAAATCTTTAAAAATCTCCAAAAGTATTTATTGAGTAAACCCTTGTTAATATATCATATAACCTTTTTTTTTTTTGGTAGGACTAGGGCAACTTTCAATTCTCGTACGCCTTGGAGAAGGGTGGATGGACTTCAGCCTTCCTGTTAGTGGGCTTTGGGGTCATGTGTGCTTACACATCGCGACTATCTCATTCATGGGATCGAAGTTATATGGGTCTGGTTTGAAGTCGCAGATAACACTCAACCTGCCAAGACATCTAATAATAATGAAAATCGCTCTCTGGACCACTGCAATAGCTAACCAAGTACGCCTTTGCACTTGTTCTCTTAACATCCCAGCTCTGATCAGTGATTACCCCCTATTGTAAGTGCTACTACCAGATTGTTCGTAAGGGGTTCCATTGGGTCTTTGTTACTTATTATAGTGCTGATATTGGCCTATTGAATTCCATATTTCGAACAAGTCCTTATATTAACAGGATCTCTAGTTAGTATGGGGGTATCCACTATATTTCCTTAGGATTTATACACAAAAATATTCTGGACTCAGATATCAAGAAAGCGCCCAGTATTGAATGCCATCCTTATTGTATTTGATGTGGTAATAGGGTGTTTTTGGTATGATCATCGTCATTACAGTCACTTGCAAGTAAAATCATGAAGAAGTAGATTGATAGTAAGTTATGGAGAAAAACAATGCACTAAGTTTTTATTGTTAAACTAGTTTGTAACCCTGCTAAAGGATAATATATTTTATTGCATCAGAAATATGTGATTTTTTTTTCCTTCCTATTTTTTAAGCACAGTTTACACTTATGTGTTTCCATCAGCTGCATTGTATGGATCATAATAAGTCCTACAATACCCTAAAACAGCGAACACGTAAGATCAACTAGCAGAAAATCATTTATATGAAAAAAATTATTTGTTGTTGACGTGTGTCACAAGAAAAATATGGAAAAAGAAGTTTCCCTTCTTTTAGTCGAATGGTTAATATTGAAAGCTTTTCGAACACTGGCAAAATTGTAGATTCCAGATCAGGTCTACCTCAGAAATTTAAGCTTACAACATTGTAACCCAATTCAAGTTGTTTCTTCAGCCTAAGCAAGTGGCCAATCTGAAATTGACTTGTATAAAACGTCACAAAGAGGATGATAGAAGTTTGAATCCCATAAACAAACTACCATATTAGCCGTGAAACCTAGCATCTTAGTGTTTGATTCAGCCCAAAAATAAGCTTCAATCTTGATATCTCTAATTATCCTTGCTAAATTTCTTTTTTTTTTTGTTGAAGATCCTTACATTTCGTTCCTTCCAAATGCACCCCCATATCGCAACCGTAAGGTTGTTCCAAATTTGGTTGAGCCGCTAATCACCCCAGTCATATAACTCCAAGTTTGAAAAGTTGTGGCAATGTGAGTATTGTAATTCCAAAGGAAACTATATCCTTCAACAAAGTACGTCCAAATTCTTTTAATTCTCCAACAATCATAAAACAAATGAGAACTTGTTGCATCTCCTTATTCACAAAACCGAAGAGACCTATCCACATCCATACCCCTTCTAATAAGATTATCGGTCGTCATCAACTTATCATGGTAGAGAAGCCATAAAAATAAATTGACTTTATAAGGATATAATCGACTCCATCTAATCTCGTTTGGGAAATTTATATCACCGTCTCACTTAGAACGATAACACCATTTTTTACCGTATATGCCTCCAGCTTACCATTATCCCCAACCATCCATAATCTAGAATCTACAACTCCTTCTTGGATGTTAACAAATTCTAATAAAGATTTTATAGAATCAACCTCCCACATCATAGCTTGTGAGTATCTCTCATGGGACATAAACTTCCATCTGATGTTGGCACTTGATATCTTATACAACCAATCCACTACACACCCTTTGGTTCTTGAAGCCTCAAAAGCTAGCGGAACTCATTTATATAAGACAACATCTCTGATCTAAAGGTATTCCCAAAATCTAGTTTCGTTACCCACCCCAATCTTAAATCATACATGTTTATTAAAGTCTTCAAGCTCATTATATATATTATGCTACAAACTACACCCTTTTGGCCCTTTTGGTTTAAGAGTTTCCCAAACCATCGAGATTTCACCAAATTTCTCCACAATTTTTTTCTCCAAAGAGCATCTTTTTACGTCCCGAATCTCCACAACCATTTTTTAAGATGAGTCGAATTTACATGTTTAGACACTCGAATCAAGACCTCCTCTTTCTTTAGACTTCACAACCGTGGACCAACTAATATTATAAGTTCTCTTGTTATTAGAGTCGTCATCCCATAAGAAATTTCTTACTATTCTATCAAGTTTATAATTTATGGAGCATGTATCAAGAAATATTGATAGATAATATATAAGCAAACTAGCCAAAACGCTTCTTGTAAGAGTCAACCTACCTCCTCTTGATGTCGACCGTCCTTTCCACGAAGAAAGTCTGGAAGCACAAGATTCCAAAATCTTCTCCCACTTTAGTGATCCACTAACTTTATCACCCAAAGGTGGACCAAGGTACTTGAGAAATTAGATCTTTTACACCCTAGCATACTCGCAAACCCATTAATATCTTCATTAAGAGAGACACGAAACAAACAACATTAGAGAAATTAATCTTCAACCCCAAGGTTAACTCAAAAAAAAGTAGTAAATATCGGAGAGCATCCACATGCTCGTACTCCGCATCAAGAAAAACAATGGTATTATCGGCAAATTAAAGATGATTAACTTTTATTCCTCCATATATATTTCACCGAAAAACCCGATATTTTACCAACTTCTTGCGTCTTACTCAACATATGACTCAACACTTCTCCGACGATGTTAAAAATGAATGGTGAAAAAGGATCACCTTGACGAAGTCCCTTTCTACTACTAGAAAATAAATGAGTCGAGCCATTAACAAGAATCGAAAATTTCGAGTAAGATAAATAATTTCTTATCCAAGCATGCCAAACACCTCCAAAGCCCATTTTATGTAAAACTTCATTTAAGAAATTCCAATTCATATTATCAAACTCCTTTTCAAAGTCTAACTTCCAGTCTAACCCCGGATATTTTTGACGAAGTCTAGAATGCACACATTCATTTGCTATCAAAACTCCATCTAAAATTTGACGACCCTTTATAAAGCTAGATTGTGAAGGAAAAATCAACATAGGAAGATATACCTTAATCCGCTCCGTTAGAACTTTGGAGATGATCTTGTAAACACTTCCTATGAGGCCAATAAGTCGAAAATCATTGACCTCCTCAACACCGATAATTTTAGGATCGAGAGCTATATAATTGTTCTTTAAAGAGATATCAATAATATTATGATCATGAAATTCTAATAACACCTTCATTAAATCTTCTTTTAAGAACTCCCAACCAACAATATAAAATTTCATAGGAAAGCACTCGAAATAAAAAGTTATCCGAGATATAATCAGTTTTGATCAATATGATCCTACACACAAAAGCATATACAGCCAAGAGATTTGCAGAGATTGTTGAGATGGTTAGAGAAATGGGTTTCCATCACTCACAAACCACATTTCTTAAAGATGTTCGTATGTTGACAGTAATGAGCGAATTCAGTTGGAGAAACAAAATGGATGTTTACAAGACATTACAATACATGTGGGGGTTGGTCTGAGGATCAAATTCAATCAACATTCAAGGAATATCCTAAATGTTTTAAGGGCTCGGAGAATTGATTATGGAGGTTGTGAATTTCCTTGTGCACAAAATGGTACATGATTCATCAATTGTTGCTGAAAACCCAATAGTTCTTGGTTGTAGACTGCCGGAAAAGATTATCCCAGGGTGTTGTGTTATCAGAATTTTAGTCTGGGTTTGATTAAAGAAAACATTTCTCTTACTACGCTTTGTGCAATGGTAGATCAGTCTTTCTAGGAGAAATTTGTGAAAAAATATGAGGAAGTAGTCCCTGGACTAATGAAGGTATTCGAACGTCAGTTAAATTACCAAGAGTTGCTATAGAACTGGAGGAAATTGCTGAGATTAATATGTCAGTGGCAGCATGTAGATTATTTTGAATTCACTTTATTTCTTGTGCATCCTTAATGTTTTATTCTAAGCTTGTTTGTTTAATTGAAGATGAAAGTTTTTCCTTCTCTTATGTACAGATAAGGTGAAAAATATATTTCATGGAATTATATCTTTTATACTTTTATCATGGTTATAAGATTATCTAGAACTACTGCATCGGTTGCCTGATTTTTGGTTGTGAACCGAAGGATATATCTTTTTGGTGGGATTTGTGGTTTGTTGTGTTATCAGGAAATTTATACTGTTATATAGACTGAAATCATGTTAATCCAAAGATTCGAAAGGAGGTTCTTATATGAGCACTTGTTAGTTCTTCGTCAGAAAGCTCATAGGCTTTTGTCAACAAAGTTAGTCAGTGATGAGGAACTTTTTGGACAACACACAAGGTACGTTGGCAAAAATCAAGATAAATCGATGAGTGCAGTGGTCATATGAGTTATTCCGTTCCTCATGGGATCTTATTAATGGAAAAGAGTGGGTAGAAGAAAACCGATCGAGATTGTATTTAAAAATCTTTTCTCTTGTATGCTGGAACTCAATTTTTATTTGCTTGATGACTTCTCTTTGCCTTATGACTCCATTGCTGAATGTCGAATATTGAGAGAAATAAATACTTAAGAAGGATGGTTCATGTTCAGGTGGTCGTTTCTTGAGATTAAAGACTAATGGGGATGCGAGATTCAGATTGGTCTGTTTTTGGATTATGCAGACGCCATACCAAGGAGATTACAACAAGTACATGAGGTTTTGTTGCTGCCTTGTTAGTCACAATATCTTTTATCAAGAGGTTTCAAATTCACAGCAACGTACCTGGAACGCCAAAACGAGTAATGTTTGTATGTTAAATTACTTTATATCTGAAAAACAAGATACAACTTTGCTGGAATAGGAGAGGAATATGCAACCCCTTACATTTCTGCAAGTTACTAAAACGCTGTTAGGTCTATACTACAACTACTCTTTGAATACTAGTGTAAAGAATGTCGATTACATTTCTACCTATGACTGATGAGTACTGTTGCTGGAAATTACGTACACAATGGTCTTGAGTAGAGGTCTTAAAGCCCTTAATTTTGGGCCATTTTGGTGAGCATGGGCAGGTATAGACATGTTTTCGTCTCATCCGCATCCAATCTAGTTCAAGTTTGGCATCAGCATCTAATCCAGTTTCCGACAGATTTGTATCCAATGATGCATGGATGGACGGATTGGATACGGATAATCCAAAGGTTCTGTTTTGCAATTAAAGTTTGTAACAATAACAAGTTTATGGATGGTTTTAGAAATAAGACACTATTTAAGGGTTTAAAATTGGATTTAAGTGTAATGATCCGAAGTTACTCAAAATTTGAAGAGGAAGAAAACCCGACCCCTTTGAAATAAGATGTATTTGGTGTACTTTGGGACCAAGTATGTCCACCTATACATATATTGGTCTTGTATCTTGTAAGCTCATCAATGTATGACATGAAAGTAAGCTATGAAAGTAATATCTTATTTGACAAAAAAACAAATGTACTAACTTCATATTTGTACTGAAAAGTTTGATAAAAGATGTACTAATGCGTCCAGATGTCCAGCGGATTTTCAAAGTTGCACCCGGCGCAATCCGTGTTCCGCTGAATTTCAAAAATCGCATCCACATTCAATCTATTAGCAAACGGTCCGGGCACCTATCCACAAAAATACGCATGGTCCAGATCAAATTCGCGGATTCCGGGCCAAATGCTCACCCCTACCACTGAGTCCTAACTTATACAAAACAACATGAAAATCAAATTCTTGTTATAAATGTGTAATTATGTTAAGAATATCTAGGGTAAATCTCGTTTATTACTGGGATGCCCTTGTGTCTAGCCCTATAAATAGAGGCTCTAATGTTTGTCTATCGTACCGATGAATAGAATTTCTCCCTTCTTCTTTCCCTCTACTTTGCGTCTCCTTTTCTATTTTTTAGTTTCACAAGATGTTATCAGCACGCTCTACACTGAGCCCTAAAGTTATTGAAGAACTAAAGGGAAGTCGGTGTTATGATTATTCTTTTTTACACTATTTTTTTATTCTCTAACCGCTATTTTTTTCTACGGCTTAGCATAAGTTTCACAAATAGTATGATATCAATTATGATTTTATATTTTTCCACATCATGTTAACTTCTGTTTTTGTGTTTGTATGTACACAATACCTTCATAATGGTGTAAGCAATTTATCCCGCTAACGGCGCTCATAGCACTCCTTTTGGGGATCGAAACAAAATCAATAACGATGTAAACTGTGTATCCACTCACGCCTCACAGTAAGCTACTATGTAATAAGGATCAATGATACTTATTTTATTACATCTAATCACTATTAATTATATTGATATTTGTTGAGATTATTAGTCCCACATTGTTGGGAAATCTAAGATCGTGCGGCTTATAATCTCTTAGGGCCTCTAAACTCATTGCCAATTGGTTTTGAGTTGGATCACTACACCATTTTAAGGAATTAGCAACTCTGACATGCTGTTGCTAATTTTTAGCAACGGCATATTTTTGTTGCGAATTTTGCAACCGCACAACGTAGGTTGCAAATAGCAACGGCGCTGGGTTCAAGTGTGCGAAGTACGCGTGTGGTCGGGAACACTAGGACTACTAAACACGCCCTAGTCAAATTTCGGTCAAGCATTCTTTCTTTTGTTTCCACCCTTCAGCCCAATCCCTATATGCCTTATCGTTTTTCACTTCTGATTTTTTCTCCGCCACAGACTCCTCTCCTCTCCATCTCCATCTCTGAACTCCTTCCTCTTCTTCTCAATCTCTGAACTCTTTCAAATAACGAAGAACTTCATCTCTTTCAGCTCTAAAACCAACAGCCAGGTATAATCTTTGACGTAATCCCTTCGTTTCAGTTGTGATTTTTAGGGTTTAAAGATTTTGATTTCTAGGTTTCAGCTGATTCTATTTTTCCAGTTTATCGATTTAAGTTTAAGTTTATCGAATCCTAGGGTTTCATTTAAGATTATCGATTTTAGAGTTAATCTTTAATTTCAGTTTAGTTTCATTTGTGAATTAGTTTTTTTCGAATTTCAATTTTTCAATTTCTTCTTTCTCTTTCGGTTTTACAACTTTGAATGTTTGTACTGGGTGTATCGAGATAGCAGGACATGGTGTGGTACTGTAATGTCTAGTATTTCCTGCTTTATTTTTGGATTGTAGTATGACTGATTATAGTTTGGTTTAGCCTTATGGAATAAATGTAGATGGGATGCCTGGAAGTTATATTGATGAAAAGGGAAAGTTAAGACCTAGAAACAGCACCTACACTATGATGAATGTGAAATTCTTTCGTATGTTATTTGGATCTTAATTTGATGGTGTTTTGTGCTTACAGTGACTAGGATCTGTTGATGGTTAGCAGATGGGTTTTGCATATTCTTGCGTTTGAACTTTGAGCATGTTTTACTTGACATGGTGTTTCATTTCATTCCTGACTCACTAGAGTTTTATGTCACTTTTGGTCCCAATTCTTTTTCGTGTAGGTTTTAATTCTTTTTTTAATTCATGTCACAAGTTTTCTGTTTCAGTGGTTGATCGATATTTACTTGTCTGTTGCAACTTTTGTAGCTTACCTGTTTGTGAGGTCAGGATAAAAGAAAAGACTAGTTGCATAGGATGATGAAGTTGTCGTTTCTCCCCCTCCGGTGCAACTATAATTGCTCCAATTCCTGAACAAACTGTCACTGAGCATGTGAAGCCCATTGCACAGCTTGGAGGAGAAGAGAAAAGTCAAACCCACAAGTGCAGAAGAGAAGAAAAAGCTTGATGAAGAGAAAGCAATACTCGAAGCATTCATTTGGTCAAAATCCATTCCAAGCATTTAAAGGTTGAAATTGGATAGATCTTGTTCCACTAACTCGGAGATTACTTCATTTTAAAATTGTTGTTACTTCATTTTAAAATCATTCACTGACTTCTTTCACTTGTTAGTTTTTTCTTCATTTCAGTTCTCTTTGTTTCTTTTGTTTTCAGATGCCAGGAACAATTCAAGTTTCACGTACTACTAGCGCGACTGATTTTCATTTCCTTTGCATTCTTAGCAAGAACTTAAGGAACAAGCTAACTTGTGCTTTGTAATTCTCTTTTCAGTGCTTGATTTACTGGATTTTCCATCCTCTTCTTCTTCGACGATAACAATTAAAGGTATGTAATTTTATTTTTCTTAAACAATTTGAGCTTAAGTGAGTTGGAGTTTTACATTTTGTAGTCCTAGTTTAATTGGGAATGTTTGGGATTTGATATTGCAGTGTCAATGGGGAAGAGAGAATTCCGGACATGGGATAAAGGAGATTTTTCATTGTAGGTTTACTAATGCACTTGGAGCAATGATTTACCCAATCTACGGACAGGGCGAACTTCCACAAGCTTTTTGCCGTTATGCAGTAGTTAAATATGCTCTTTATGTTAGGTTTTCTGACCCTTGTCTTCCAAATAGTATGTTTGCTATCCTAGGGCGTTCAACATGAGTACTGGTAGCTTGTTATGGGAGCTTGTGCAATATGAGTACTGGTAGCTTTTTTTGACAGATAGATCTCTTCTTTGTAGATATAAGTTCTCTTCGTTCTGATATATGTTGAGAGAACTGCCTTCTCTGTAATTTGGGTATGTACTTTGATCTTTTTAGATTATGCAGGAGAGTTGTTGAATTAGAGACTTTGTAATCTTAAATAAGACTTTTCTCTCTCCAGCTTATAACACATATGTATCCATATTTCCGCTAAATTCAGGAAATTACGTCTGAAGCCAAGATTATTTCTACTAGATACACAAAGAGTGTCATCAAGTCATGTGCTGCATTATCTTACATTGAAGCTCAAGCCAGGATGGATGATAGGTGCTTTAATTTATTACCGTTTTCATTAGTTTTTCAAAAAAAAATCTCCCTCATGTTAATGTGTGAATGACCATTTTCATATGCATACTATTCCCAGCCGCCTGATGGACTCACTAACTACGGACCTGCGAAATATGAATGCATTAGGGAAGGTATGCTTGTTTAAGTAGTATTTGATACAGAGTAACATACTTTATTGTTTGAGCTTCGACATCAGGTATTTTAACGTATCCAGATATGTCTGTGCATATTATGAGGTTCAGACGTATTGAGAGAGGAGCTTTAACTCTTTCTTCTGCAGAAATAAAATTCCAGATTGACACTGAAACTCATGATCCTCTTGATATTCCTTGAGCCATCACTGTTGCCATTATCAAGACTACTACTCCATGTTTGTGGAAAACACGAACTCACCAGGATTTAAAGTTAAGATTTTCTTTTATCATGTTATCTGTAGCTGATTAAATACTCTTTACTTGATAGGCTCATGATTCCTACTTCAATAAGCTTATTTGTATACTGACGACTAGATGCACGACTCAGGTGCCTGCACTGGATACCTCTGACCACTAATTTATTATTTCTGTCTTATTTTTTTTACTCATTGCCTTCTATTCTTTTAGGATGTTTACTTCTGTAGTGGAGACCTCACTCCTCAAGAATTTCTGCATTACGGTCTTGCTGCAACTCTATATTTTACTTACCAAATTCGAATATATGCAGGTCAATTGTGAATGGATTAGAGAACCTGACCTGGTTATGCTTCATTTTCATGCAGATGTCATTGTACACAGATTGCTTGCTGCAGCTTTGGGGATTTATAAGCTTCCACCAATATTCCAAGATAGACCTCAACTTACTAGCATTGCTGACAGTAAGTACAATTTGCAAACTCACTGATTTCTTGTAGACAAGCGTGCCATACATATAGGATAGTATTTTCCAAATTGTCCGATGTAATTGCTTTTAGATGACTGAACATTTGGTTTTCTATGGCCCGAGTCATCTGGAACATGACATGTTATCACCTATTGATATGCAGTGTAATACTGATACTGGACTGGTCCTTAGATCCTTTTTAGCATCAGTTGTTACTAATTTTATGCTTCTTTTCAGATTTTAATTATCGACATAGGAATGCTCTGATATCGACATAGGAATGCTCGATCAGATGGTAGGGCGTGCCTCGGTTGAGTTGCATACACTCGTATATTTTAGGAATCGGTACTCTCTCAATGACTCAATTGTAAATTTCATCTTGGCATGCCAACAGATACTGAAGCAAGAATAGTGAAGATAAAATCCAATGCATTTATTGTATTTGTGCCCAAGTATGCCTTCTATCTTGTTGTGGCTCTTCTCTAATCATTTACACTGTAGTTAACAGATGGTACACCTGTACACCTTTAACTGCATATGAACATCTAATTTCTAGTTTGTATTTGAGAATGAGCTTGACTTTAATTTTTAACTGTATGAACTTGATTCTTGAGAATTTATATAAAAGTTTGTGAATCTTTTCTTTGCCGAATCTATCTTTCGTGGCTTAAGATGAAGCCGTGGCTTAGGATGAAGCCGTGGCTTCATTCTGAGCCTTTTTTTTCTGTTCCTAAATTTTTTTAGCAACGGATGACTTCTGTTGCGAATAAACAATTTAGCAATGGCAGCGGCCGTTGAATCCCCGTTGCGAAAATTGCAACACGGTGTTTTGCAACAGACATTCGCCGTTGCGACCCCAGTCAGCAACAGCCAGGGTCTGTTGTTAATCCTTAAAAATGGTGTAGTGGATGCTCATATTCTAACATGGTATGAAAGCAGGCTATTTGCGACGAGTCATTTGACCGCGTCTTTACTCTGCGTCACCCGATTTATTGTCCACGTGTTAGACCCAACAAGGCTACACGTGAGGGGGCGTGTTGAGATTATTAGTCCCACATTGTTGGGCAATCTAAGATCCTGCGGCTTATAATCCCTTAAGGACTCTCCACTCATTTCCAATTGGTTTTGAGTTGGATGCTCATATTCTAACATATTGATATATAAGACCAAGTACTATATGACGCTACGAGATCTCGCCCTTTGGAAAAATAATAAGACCAAGCATACTCAAGATTATTTGATGGCTATTCCTATAGAGGGTTTGGGGCAAAAAATTGGACCTCGTCAGTTTAACGCAGTCCTTGGTTATAGGATGGGTGTTCCTTTATTTGCCAAAGATAGTCTTTGTTCCTGTTGTGGGAATAATATGGATATTTTTGGTGACCATGCTATACACTGTGCACATGAAGTTGGCTTGAAATTTCTCCATGATCTCGTGCGTGACACCTTGTCCGATATTTGCTTTCATGTTGGTGTACAAGCTAGAACAGAGGCTTCTCTTGGTTTCCCTTCTAACGACGGGGGTGAAGCTAGACCTGCAGATATATTGGTTCTTAATTGGGATAATGGTCGGGACACATGCTTCGATGTTACCGGTGTTGCACCCTTTACTGGCAATAGAGTGCAGAATTTTTCACCCGGTGTAGCTATTTCTCGTGATATTGATTGTAAGCGCAATAAATATCTTAACATTTGCTCAAGACATGGTTATTGTTTTGGTACCTTGGATTACACGACATTGGATGAGCTTGGCGAAGAGTTTGTTGTTTTCTTAAAGAGACTGATTTTTTTTATTATTAGACATGATTCGACTTCTAAAGTAGGCAATTTTTTGTTTCATAGGGTAGGCGTTGCTATTCTAAAAGGGCTGGAGCTCAGCTTCCAACTATTGCCTTGTCTACTGAGATTACATAATGTATTGATATAAATTGTTAGTTCATTTGAAAAATTAAGAAATAAAAAAATATTTAAAATTTTAAAATTATTTATTTATTTATTTTTATACATATGATTATTTTCAATGGATTTTTCTTTCCAGTGAATCCATTGGTTAATCCTATCAACATATGGGAGATTAATTTCACCGATTTTTTTTTTATTCCCTTTCTTCTCTTATTTTTTCATAGAGAAAGAAAAAAAAATTAAAAAGATGGTTTACAGTTTCTATACCTTTTAATGAAACCATAATCACCAAAATGGGTGTTTTCTTTCTTCTCTAATTTTTCATAGGACAAAGAAGAAAGAAAAATCCATTGTAAGATGGTTTATAGTTTCTATTACTCTGATGAAAATATAATCACCAAAAATTGGTGTTGGTTCGGACTTGGTCACCTTTACGATAATGAATCACATGCATGGTAGAAAAACCTACGGCCAATTAATTTGGTATCTTTGTCTGTTGGACAATGATCATGTGATTGATATCTATAGTTTATAGCTTTCTTAATTACAAGATTCTATGACCATCCAATATGGTTTTATCTAAATAATAAACCATTGGTTTCTATTCTCTAAAAGAAAACCATTCATCAACCACAGAGAGTGGATTTTTTTTCTCTTCAACGAATAATGATAATGATTTCTTTATTTTTCTTAAGAAGAAATGCATAATCCAACTAGATTTGGTTTTCCCTATCGATCTTAGAGGGAAAAAGTATCATTATTATGGTTTAAACCAATTGCAAATACCAGTGAATGGAAAATCGAGCAATTTTAATTTTTCTTCTTGCTGTGATCTCCGAAATTTTGGACCGCTCCACTTATAGTTGGAATGTGGTAGGACACAAAAGATCAAAGGGTGCGCACCTGACTTCTGAGCCTATATCATTAGTCCTTGTAGTGAATAACTGGTCTTCAAAAAAAAAAATTTATACCGAAAGTGTCTATAATATCATTTTAAGGTGAATGATTATCTCGTTGGCCCTATAGGTCACGAATTTTATTTTTTGGAGATTTATTTACATATTTTTGGTTGTAACCGATAAAATCCACAAATGATGGTAAAAAATTTATGTCAAGTAGACTACAAAATTTTTGTTGAATGACATAATCTTCTATGGCTCTAGAGGTCAGTATCTGTCGTCCAACCTGGTGTTATAAAAACCCATGTATTATTATTAATTAGTATATGTCCTCGAATTAATCGGATAATACTTTACGAAATTTTTCTTCGTATATGAGATAAAAACAGATCTGCCATAATCAGGGGGAGACTACACACTACGAGAGGTTGGTGTTAATTAACTCAAAATTTATATCATTTTCTCTCCCATCATTATTAAATCAAAAAGTCTTCCATTAAATAAGCGTGAAATTATCTCATTTAGCTTTTCCATAAGCTAATGTCGTTTAAAAAGGCATATCAAATCACTTCTGGCAAGAATGTAGCGTTTTGCTACATGCTACAGATAGTGCTCCAATAGAGTCTATCATAATATGATTCACATTCTCAAAATTAATATCTCCTAATTTAAAGAGGAGGATATTATAATGCCCGCGGGAACTGGTACCAGTTAATTTGAATTTTTCAAAGTGTACATACACCAGAGAATTGTGTTGGGTCATAATAAACTAATGATTGTCGAATATTCATTTATAGTAGCTACTGGAAAAAATGATGGTGGTTGTGAACCCCTTTGCATAGGAATATAAACATATGTGATTGGTTAGAATACAATCCCATTAGGTTGGATTAATTTCTCAGTTAACGCATTTTTCGATCCAAGACTTGACACCTTAAAATTTTCAAACCTATTACTTACAGGTTGGTGTGGTCATAATGGGTTGGATGAGAAATATATTCGTTGTAACAACGATTTTGGTTCTATTTTTTCTAAGACCCCAGGATTGATTCAATTAATATTTGTTCTCCATGTATGAGCTTTTGGCGTGGTAGTCCTTGAAGGACTTGTATCGCATTTACAAAAGAAATGTGGTTGGGAACATATCCAGGCAGCCACCTTCATGTGTTTTTAGAAATTTGGTACGAACCAAAAATCCGGATTAATTAGTTGATGTTATCAACTTTATAGGTCTCTTGAGGAGTCTTTGAAAACACAAAAATCCACGCTTTAGCAACATAATATATTATTTTTTTCTTCTTAAATATAAATATTATGCTTGCTTAAAACTTGTCTGTATGATATGGACTATAGTTACGATGCTTGTTATCTATAATACTCATACAGTTGAGTTAGCATATTCATAAATCGTCAAAGGTTGTACTCTTTTTCCTTCGTTTCAGGTTTTGTCCCATGTGGTTTTCCTGACAAGGTTTTAATGAGGCAACATCTTGTTAGCGTTTAATTTTCTTTCAAAATGTTGATATTTGTGCTCTCTTTCCTTCGTCCAAAATTTTCCCCATTGGGTTTTACTGGCAAGGTTTTAGTGAGGCAATTTATTCAACATGGTGGTCATCCAAGGTGGAGTTGTGTCAATTTAGATTATTTGGTGGATTCCCACCATTAAGTAGGTCATTTTTGCCAGACCAAACCAACATAACAATCTCCTTGAAATTTGGAAGTTCTTCTGAACCACATAAGGTAAGACCATAAATACCGATTTGTTCACTTACAGTAATGTATCTACGTCTTCGCTCTTTTGTTGAAGAAACTCCATCAACGACTTCATCAAATCATCACGAGATCACATCATACAAGTTCTCAATGAGTTGAAGAAGAACGTAGACTCCACAAAAGTATAAATCGAAGACAATACTGCTTGTGTAACAAAAAAGAAGACTTCATCAACTATCTGACATCTTCATGACAGCACAGTAGCCTTCTGCATTCAAGAAATTCGTTCTTCAAAATTTGACTGAAGTATTTATCAGGGGGAGCGCCATCATCAAATTATGGTGCATTCACTGGACTTTATCGTGTTGTACTCTTTTTCCTTCATCAAGGTTTTGACCCACTGGGTTTTTCTTGTCAAGGTTTTAACGAGGCACATTTGTGTGTCCAACACTGTTTCGAGTCTTTACATGCTTATGCAATTTCAGGTTTTTCTCTTTTGAGTTTTCCTGATACGTTTGTAATTAGCTTAGACACAGTGTCATCATGGGGAGTGTTATAAACGTGTAATATGTTAAGAATATCTAGGGTAAGTCTCATTTATTACTGGAATGCCCTTGTATCTAGCCCTATAAATAGAGGCTCTAATGTTTGTATATCGTATGGATAAATAAAATTTCTCCATTCTTCTTCCCCTCTACTTTGTGTCTCCTTCTCTATTTTCTAGTTTCACAATTCTGAGTTTACATTTCATTGTCTGGTTCACAACTTACAAGTGAGAATACAAATATGAAAATAGTACATAACCAACAGGGGCTAGCCCAGTTGAGCAGGAGCCCAACTCTCATAATTGAGGTCGGTGGATCAAGTCGACGTTCTACTTTCTAAACTAGAGTAGAGTTTAGAGATCTGTTAAAAACAGTTCAACACTTTAGCTGGACAGTCGGGCAGGACTCAGTAATCCACCATTATACGAATTCCCCGGACATGGACTTCACCTGGTCTCGGGAACAGAAAATAAAATAAAATATGGATAGCCCGATAAGAATCCATAGAGTCGAAAATACGGAATATACAAAAATGCCGCTTGATTTCTAGATGCGGTAAAATTTCTAGGTTTTACAAGATTTTAGGTTTTCGTACGTCCCTCTAAAACTCAAGTCTCGCAGACTCAATTATTTCTTCTCTTCTTCTTTCCGGTGAAAAACGAAATGTTCCGATCTTTGTTTTGTAAATTGGGAGTTAATCTGAAAAGGACGACTGTTAGATACTAAAAGGGATAAATTGATCCGTTGATTGGAGATCAGCCACCATTTTAAGCAAAGCTTATTAATTATATTGATTTTGATATCTTAAACCCTAGAACAAACTATGAATATATAGTGAACCTAACTTGAGTCATAAGCTAATAAAAAATAAGGAAAGATATATTAATTCCTAAAATAGACTCTCTTAATTGGTGTTGGTGTCCCAACATCTGCTATCATCAATGGAGAATCTTCTTTTTCATCATCAACATTATTAGCACCACCAGCTAAGTATTTTCTCTTCGGAATACAAAATCAAAATGCTGTAATTTCAAAATCAAAGTGTTTTTGGGGGTTAATGTTAGTACTTCTGATTCTTCTTCATTTGTAGTTTCTTATTTGATTAATTCATGTGGATTGTCTGAAAACGAAGCTATTACTGCTTCTAAAAAACTCAATTTCGAAACCACTTCTAATCCCGATTCAGTCTTAGATTTCTTAAAATCAAAAGGAATTGATGAAATTGAGCTTACCGATTTCATCTCAAGCTCCCCACAATTACTGATGCGAGACTTAAAGAAAGAAATAATTCCTTGCTTTGATACACTTAGGAACATTGTGCAGTCTGATGAAAATGTCATTGAAATGATTAAGCGAAATCATTGGATTATCAGCACAGACCGAGTTGAAAGATTGATGGTCAATGTAGAGCATTTGAGAAATGTAGGTGTCCCTCAAACCAATATTTCTAACCATGTAATCATACACACAAAAGTGTATATGGACAAGAGATTTGAAGAGATCGTAGACAGGGTTAGAGACATGGGTTTCCATCATTCAGAAACCACATTTCTTGTAGCTGTGCATATGTTGAGAATAACGAGTGAAGCCAGTTTGAGAAACAAAATGGATATTTTCAAGAGATATGGGGGTTGGTCTGAGGATCAAATTCTGTCAGCATTCAGGAAGAGTCCTACATGTATGAAGACCTCCGGGGAGAAGATTATGGCGGTTATGAATTTCCTTGTGAATGAGATGGGTTATGATTCATCAGTTGTTGCTGAAAACCCAATAGTTTTTTGTTGTAGCTTGCCTGAGAAGATTATCCCAAGGTGTTCTGTTATCAGGGTTTTAGTATCCAGGGGTTTGATTAAAGAAAACATTTCTTTAGGTACACTTGCTACCTTGGTAGATGAGTCTTTTTGGAACAAATTTGTGAAAAAATATGAGCAACAAGTTCCTGGACTAAAGAAGGTATTCGGACGTCAGTTGAATTACGAAAGAGCTGTTACAGAACTAAAGGAATTGCTGAGATGAATATGTGGGTATAGCGGTATGTAGATTATTTAAGTTCACTTTACTCCTTGCGTATCTTTAATGTTTTGCTCTTTGGTTGCTTTGTCATTTCGGAAATGAAAATTTCGCATCCTCTTATGTACAAATAAGGTGAAAAATATATTTCTTGGAGCCGTAACTTTATCTTTCGTATACTCTTATCGTGGCTATAAGTTTATCTAGAACAACTGTATTGGACGCCTGATTTTTGGTTATGAAATGAAGGATAAGTGGTTTGTTTATTTATTAAGAGATTTATACTGATATTTAGACTGCAATCATGTTAATTCAAAGAAACAGATTTAGCTGGTTATATGAGCACTTGTCAGTTCTTCTTCAGAAAGCACATAAGCATCTGTCAACAGAATTAGTCAAGATAAACCAAAGAATGCAGTGGGTTGCTTGTGGTATGAGTTCTTTGTCATGGGAGAAAACCTTTCAAGATTGTATTTAAGATTACTATATGGAGTTAACTTATATCTCTTTTCTCTTGTATGCTTGAACTCATTTTTTTTCTTTTTGCTTAACGGCTTTAATATTCTCTGTTCTCTGCCTTCTAACTCCATTGCTGAATGTCTGAGTCTTGAGTGGTAAATGCTTGAGGGGTGGTTCATGTCCAGGTGGTCATTTCTTGAGATTAAAGACTAATGGAGAATGCTCGGTCGTCTGTTTCTGGATTAGGCAGATGCCAGGTACCAAGGAGATGACAAGTACCCCCGGCTTTGTTGCTGCCTTGTTAGTTACAGTGTCCAGTATGAAGAGGTTTGGAATTCACGGCAACATACCTGGAACGCATGCACTGTTAGGTGTTTCAAAACCAGTAATGTTTATTTGTGAAATTACTTTATACTTTTATAGCTGAAAAACAAGATACAACTTTCCGGAATGGGAAAGCAATATGCAACCCCTGTAGAGTCACATTTCTGTAAGCTATTAAAGAAAACGCCTGTAAGGTTACCCTGCAACTATTAGCTTATTGATCCTATCAATTTTGAACACTTGTATAAAGAATGTTGCTTACATTTCTACAATGATTGGTGAGGACTGCAGCTGTTAATTACATATGTTTGAAATGGCATTCGGGTACAAACTATTTCAATGTCTGGTTTACCAGTGAGAAAACAGTATTAGGAAGTTATGATTTCAGTATTAGCTTTTTTAAGATTATGGAGGTTTTGAATTTCCTTGTGAATGAAATGGGTTATGATTCATCAATTGTTGCTGAGAATCCAATAGTTATTTGTTGTAGCCTGCCGGAGAAGATTATCCCAAGGTGTTCTGTTATCAGGGTTTTGGTCTCCAGGGGGTTGATTAAAGAAAACATTTCTCTAACTACACTCGCTACCTTGGAAGACGAGTCTTTTTTGGAGCAATTTGTGAAAAACAATGAGCAAGAAGTTCATGGACTAATGAAGGTATTCGGAGGTCAGTTGAATTACCAAGAGCTACTACAGAACTGAAGGAATTGCTGAGATGAATACGTGGGTAGTGGTATGTAGATTATTTAAGCTCACTTTACTCCTAGCGTAACTTTAATGTTTTACTCTATGGTTGCTTTCTTATTTCGGAAATGAAAATTGTGCATCCTCTTATGTATAAGGTGAAAATATATTTCATGGAGCAGTAACTTGATCTTTTGTACTCTTTATCATGGCTATAGATATATGTTTTCGGCAGGATATGTGGTTTGTTGTTTTATTAAGAGGTTTATACTGTTGTTTAGACTGCAATCATGTTAATCCAAAGAAACAAATTTAGCTGGTTATTTGAGCACTTGTGAGTTCTTCGTCAGAAAGCACATAGGCTTCTGTAGACATAATTGGTCAATAATGAGGAACTTTTTGGACTGCAATCATGGTGCATTGGCAAGAATCAAGATATACCAAAGAATGTTGTGAGTTGGTTGTCATATAAGTTCTAAAACCTTTCAAGATTGTATTTAAGATTACTGTATGGTGTTAACTGATATCTCTTTTCTCTTGTATGCTGGAACTCGATTTTTTTTTCCTTTTGCTTGACGGCTCTAATACTCTCTGTTGTCTTTTCCTTCTAACTCCATTGCTGAATGTGAATCTTGAGAGGATAAATGCTTGAGGGGTGGTTCGTGTGCAGGTGGTCATTTCTTGAGATGAAAGACTAATGGAGAATGCTCGGTCGTCTGTTTTTGGATCAGGAAGATGCCAGATACCAAGGAGATGACATGGACTCGAAGTTTTGTTGCTGCCTTGTTAGTCACAATATCTAGTATTAAGAGGTTTCAAATTCACAATAACATACCTGGAATGCTGGAACGCCTGCATTGTCAGGTGTTTCAAAACTACTGTAGTAATGTTTGTTTTTGAAATTACTTTATAGCTGAAAAACAAGATGCAACCCCTGTACAGTCACATTTCAGTAAGCTATTAAAACGTCTGTCAGGTTATACTGCATCCATTAGCTCATTGATCCCGTCCATTTTGGATACTAGTATAAAGAATGTCGATTACATTTCTGCCATGAACGGTGAGAACTGCAGCTGTTAATTACATATGTTTGAAATCGCATTCGGGTATAAACTATTTCAATGTTTGGTTTACCAGTGAGAAAACAGTATTAGGAAGTAGGAACAAAGACCAAAGCACAGTTCAATACTTGGTGTACTGTGTTCAGCTGGACAGTTTTTCCAGACTGAGCAAGTCATTAAATGAATTCCCGGAACATTAACTTTAACCCTCATAGAGCTAGCAAGTACATGAAAATTTTTAACCCTTCATAGAGCTAGCAAGTACATGAGGATTTCGCATTACAAAATTTCATATTATGTGGAAAAGGATTTCGCATTACAAAATTTCATATTCAAATCAAGTTGTGTAACAGTATCTCCGTTTCAGGAAAAGTGATACTTTCATTTTTTAGCCCAGTAATGGACTCAACTACTCACACCCCCACAGGCCACATCACCCCCGTTTCTAAACCAAGATGCGAAGTTTTTCAATTCGGCCTATTACGCATCTCTAAGACGCTGCTAAGATAGTTAGGGTTTAAGTATAATATTCTTCTGCTTCAAAATTTCTCACCTCACACCAAAATCCAGATTCCCTTTCTTCTTCTGGTGGTGGTTTTGGGGTGCGATGTTTCGATCGTTGTTGTGTAAATCAAGGGGTACTCTGAAAAGGGCAACTGCCATCATCCATGGAGAATCTTCTTCTTCAACATTATCAGCACCAACAGCTAAGTATTTTTTCAGAATTCAAAATCAAAATTCTAGGGTTACTTCCACTTTCTGTTCCTTCTCTACTACTGCTAGTAAGTATAGTAATCTTACTTCTTGTTCAGATTCTTCATTTGTAGTTTCTTATCTGATTAATTCATGTGGATTATCACAATCTGAAGCAATTACTGTTTCAGAAAAACTCAGTTTCAGAAATACATTGAATCCTGATTCAGTTTTAACTTTACTTAAAAGATACGGATTCACTGAAATTCAGATTTCTAAAGTAATTAGTAAGGTTCCATCCGTCCTCCAGTCCAATCCTATTAACATCCTTAAACCTAAACTAGATTTCTTCAAATCAAAAGGAATTGACGAAATTGAGCTTGCCGATTTCATCTCAAGCTTCCCACAATTACTGACACGAGACTTAAGGAAAGAAATAATTTCTTGCTTTGATACACTTAGGAGCATTGTGCAGTCTGATGAAAATGTCGTTATAATGATTAAGAGAAATCCTTGGATTATCAGTAGAGACCGAGTTGAAGTAGTGAGGATCAATGTAGAGATATTGAGAAATGAAGGTGTACCTGAAACTCATATTTCTAACCATCTAATTCTACACCCAAAAGCATATACTGCCAATAGATTTGAAGAGATTGTAGACAGGGTTAGAGACATGGGTTTCCATCATTCAGAAACCACATTTCTTGTAGCTGTGCATATGTTGAGAATAACGAGTGAAGCCAGTTTGAGAAACAAAATGGATGTTTTCAAGAGATATGGGGGTTGGTCTGAATATCAAATTCTGTCAGCATTCAGGAAGAGTCCTACATGTATGAAGACCTCCGGGGAGAAGATTATGGCAGTTTTGGGTTTCCTTGTGATTGAAATGGGTTACGATTCATCAATTGTTGCTGAAAACCCAGTGATTTTTACTTGCAACTTGGAGAAGAAGATTATACCAAGGTGTTCGGTTATCCGGGTTTTAGTCTCAAGGGGTTTGATTGAAGAAAATATTTCTCTTAGTACACTTGCTACCTTGTCAGATGAGTCTTTTTTGAAGAAATTTGTGAAAAAATATGAGCAGGAAGTTCCTGGACTAATGAAGGTATTCGAAGGTCAGTTGAATTACCAAAAGCTGATATAGAACTGAAGTTGTTGAGATGAATATATGGGTTAGCGGTATGTAGATTATTTGAATTCACTTCAGTTCCTGCTTATCTTTAATTTTTACACTATGCTTGATATGTTATTTTGGAAATGAAAATTTTGCCTCCTCTTATTTTCAAATAAGGTGAAAAATATATGTCATGAGTAGTAATTTTATATCTTTTATCATGATTATAAGTTTATCCCTACTGTATCGGCTATCTGATTTTCGGTTGTTGAATGGAAGGATATATCTTTTCGGCAGGGTATGTGTGGTCTGTTGTTCTATCAGAACTGCAATCATGTTTATCCTGAGAATCAAAAGTAGTAGCAAAAAGGGAAACTCCATAAAAGTAATGTTTGTTCGTGAAATTACTTTTATAGCTGAAAAACGAGATGCAAGTGCAACTTTGTTGGTATAGGAAAGGAATATGCAGCATGCAAGCCTTGTACTGTCACCAGGGACGGAGGGAAGTGGGTGCAAGTGGTGTCGCTTGCACCCACTAGAATTTGTATTTCAATGAGAATTTGTATGGATTTTTTGTAATTATTATGTCTTGTGGGTGCAAGTTTTTGTCGCAAAATTGAATTTTAGGTAAAAGGATAAACACTAAATTTTCTTACGGGCCAATCCAAGCTAAGCTAACAGATAACATACGGGGAAATAAAGATTTACACCGGAAATATCTAAACACCTCTCGTGTGCGCGGGGAACTTTAGGTTATGGCCGCGCTTTCAACATGTCCGAATCTTTTTGGCTTGCATATTCTGTTATTTACAGAATCGACTGATAGAACACGACTGGTCAAGATGTTGCGAAACCAAAATGTAGATGGTTAATCCCACCTAAAAAGACGTATTTTCATTGTAAACATTTCAGCCTTCGCTGCATAATGTATATGAATTGGAACCTGCCAGGGAACATGAGTTTTCAAAATGGTTCCAGCAAATGAAAAGTTCCATTCCCCAAGTAAGAAAAATATAGAAAATCGTTTCCAGCTGATACAGTAACTAGTCTGCGACTCTGTAGAGGTGCGTAGCAAGGTGTTAGTTGCTAATGGCCGCGATGACTGCACAAGAGTGACTCATCTATATTGGCGCTGCATTATGGCGGAAACGCTGCAGATAGTTTTACTGATTTGGAGTTGTTGATGCGGTTAGCATTTCATACTTCCACTTCATATACGTATCATACACAAGCAGTCGGTATTACTCAAGAAGCATTTGTGCCCGATTGCGAAATTAAGGAAAAATGTTGGTGTTAAATGTCAGCAGTGATGTAAATGGCACTTTATAGGCATCAGAACAAGAAACATTACAGTCTTGAGATAATTTCTTAGCTAGAAAAGGAACTCGAGGACGTCCAGTTGTCCAGTTGGACCACTTTCACGTGCAAAATCAAAGCCTAAATCTCCTTGACATTATTTACCATTTGAGGAATTACATCTGCCATTAATTAGAATGAAGGTTCTTATACAAAATTCTCAGCTATGCGGAATTTTTTTCTGACCCCATAGAATTTAAGTCGTGGCTCCGTCCCTGACTATCACGTTTTTGTAAGCTATCAAAACATATGTAAGGTTATATTAAAACTACAAAAATTCTGGACGGACTACCAAAAAAAAAACGTCCAAAAAATCCCAAGACACAAAACCAAATCTTTTTTTATTATTATTTATGGTAAACCACATCAAAAACGGGACCCTCTGCTCTTTTTCCGAAGGGTTGGCCCGCCTTTATGAATCTGTGCGGTTTTTGAGTGGTTCAAATGGACGGTCTGTCTAGAACCAGTACTCCTGAAACTATTAGCTCATTGATCCCATCAATTTTCGTAGTCTTGTTAAGTGGTATCCATTCAAACATCAATAGCGACCGTGACGAAAAAAATAAAAGAGAAAAATCGGTTAAAATTAGAACAAAATCCATTTCTATTCAAATGATGTTAGACTATCCTGCGTATGTAAGCATAAAGAAATCAATAATCTGAATTTAACAGGTGATCTTTCTTATAGCTTCCGAGTTCTGATCAAAAAAGAAAGAATGATCAGCAACTCTACCTTTACTTCGGATTTCTCCCGAAGTAATCAACGAGTGAGGGTAAAACGTGGATCCCACTTTTCCACATTACCATCCCAATGCTAAGCACGTAGATGTGGACCGTCCAATTATCTTTGTGAGACTTTTCGGTGAAAAATCACGGTGTGTCCTAGCACCATTGAAGAATGATATCGAAATGAATTTTTATTTAATAAATTTAGGGGGATTTTGTGCTTCCCCCTCAAAAAAAATAGCTAATTTGCAAAACCCCCTTTTTAAATTGATAATTGGTGAAACATCCTTTAATTTGGATGTGCCGTGACTGCCTGTTAAGTTAGCACGTGTAGTGCACGTGAGTGTTAGAATAAAAGTATTAAAATTATAAGAAGACATACATACCCCTTGACCTTAGACACGTGGCGATTTAAGACCAAATAAAATTTGACCGCTGAACAAACTGCGGTGACTTTATCACTTCTTGATCTTCCCTATATCTCCATCTTCGTCATTAATTTGTGCGTCACCATTAGAGACCAATCTCTGACCAAATTTTAACATCTTTTCTCTTGCCTTGTCGATAAGTGAAATCCGTTCACTCCTCCACATTTTTCTTAACTAATAAATTATCAAATCTCTTAAACTTTGTTCTTGGATTTAATGGTACCCTAAATTAATCTCTACTGTCATGCTTCAATTGAGAATCAAGGACAATTTGGTGCATCTGAAATCTTAATCCGATTCTCACTCAAAATATTGTTGCAAAAGAGGGGTTTGTTATTCGTACAGTCGTTAAAGAAACTTTTCTGTTGGTCGGCGGATCGATAATTAATGGTTTATGTACATTTAATTTGGCTAATGATACATAGAAAACGATGGAGGTGGTGAGATTAGAAGTGTTTTCAATGAAACAGTAGATTCTAGTACTTACCAGTTTGGCTAACTTATTATGAGATTAGAAGTGTTCAAATTCCTTTGTGCGTCAATTTTGTTTTTTCAAATTCCTTTGATTTCTGTTCGTGGAGTTGCTCACATGGACATTATTAGTTGATTAAGTGAGGTCTCAAGAGTTTTAGTTTATAGGGTATGAGTATTTAGGAAATTAAAGAGATGGGTTTTCTGTTTATGGTTTTGATGTAAGTGCAGCTACTTGGATGATATTGGATCTGGGTATTATTTGTTAGAAAGACCTATTTTCTTATCTTTCTGTTTTGTAGCATTTCTGCAGGAAATATCGAAGTAGGTTCTGGTTTTCTAGTTTTGATTTCTGATGGTTATAAACATATGAATCGGTAGTTTTACTTCTTTCCTTTGGATTTATATCTAAAAGCTATTAGGTTGCAGGTTTAATGGTGACCCATAAAAGGAGACTAAATTTTCTCTCTTTTTGGTCAAAAAGAAAGAATGACGTCACTCACTGAGCATCGGCTTGGCTGAAACGTGTAAAAAGTATATATAACACGTGTAAGGGTATCTTGGGTAGTTCACCAAAAATATCTTTGTATTTGCCATGCGTACCATATCGCTGAGTCAGCTAACTGGACAGTCACGGCACATCCTGGTTAAAGGGTGTTTCACCTATTATTAATTTAAAAAGGGGGTTTCACAAATTAGCTATCTTTTTTGAAGGGGACACGCAAAATCCCCAATAAATTTATTCGAGAACTAGGAGAAGACAACATAATTAATGTTTTGAATTCTTCTTTTTTGTTTTATGTCCACGAAGCTGACACATCAGCAACTGTCCGCAAAGGCTGGCTGGGTGACAGGTGTTGGATATTGCTCTAAATTACTAACCAGTTGGAAAAACTTGTGGAGATTTCAAATATGTTTGAGTATTTTATTAGCTTTGTGCACTTCATTTGGAGGAATTTTGACTATATATTTTTGGCTTAAAATACCCGGCTAGATTGGGGTATACCCAGATTAATCGGGGTATACCCAATAAAACAAAATAGGGTTGTAGGTAAGTAAAACTCAAAACCCCTTAACCACATATTTTCAAAAATGGGTAATCTATTCTTGCTTAATTAACATTAATAAATATGTTTAGGTTAATTAATTGAGCTAGTTGATTAAAATTCTGAAATTATGTTTTATTTAGATTGAACTCA
The DNA here is from genome assembly GCA_023531105.1 of Papaver atlanticum. Lineage (NCBI taxonomy): Eukaryota > Viridiplantae > Streptophyta > Magnoliopsida > Ranunculales > Papaveraceae > Papaver > Papaver atlanticum. The sequence goes on along the minus strand of JAJJMB010004716.1, from coordinate 124,701 downwards.
TGGATTGGAGAATTTTGTTTGTAACGGAAATGAAACCATATTAAACAAACACTTCTAAAAAGGGGATAGCAAAGGCGTTGAGTGATTTCATACTCAAAATTACAAAAGAAAATTACACTTTCAGAACTGAAAGTATGAAAAGTCGGCAAGGTCGATAATACTGGAAGATAACGACCACTAGTAACCGGCATGCTGATAATAAATTATAACGCCGATTATATTATTTTTGACATACAGGAAAGGTGCTGTAAATGCTTGGTTAGTCGGCATGTTAGTTATTTTTGAACTTGCCGGCTACGGTAGTCGTCCTGGTCGAAAATGCAACACTGACGACTGTCTTTTAGTCGTCATCTTAATTCTACAAAACATGATGACTAACAAAATTGGACACAAGAAAACTTGTTTTCTGTGAGTTATTAGTCGTCAAGGTTTATAGATGAAGACCATGTAAAATGTTACTTTCAGAAACAAAACTCTTTGAAAAATTGTCACTCTATTCATCATACAACCTTGACGACTAAAAGTAAATATGAAAAATCGTCATGCTCGGCGAAGAGATACCATGACGACCGTGTAACGGCAATTCAACAATTTCAATTTTTTCGACCTGATATGCCATTTAAACAACAAACCAAAGTATTAGATAGAGTTTGAAAAATTAATCAACAATAAAAAAAATCTAATCGACGATTTTTTTTGCATTTGAAAACGATGAAATATGGGAAGGAGAAAGGAATTGATCACTAGATTGATGATGAAGGAGAAGGAAAAGAGTAAGGTTTGAATCTAAAACCAAAAGCGGAGTAGTTTTGGATATTATTAGAGGAAGGTTAATTAGGTAACTTTATACATATTGGACACCCCTTAACTCACTATTATGGTTGGGAACAAAATGGGTATACCCCAATTAATCTGGTTATACCCCAATCTGACATTTAACACCAACATTTTTCCTTAATTTCGCAATATCACCCCTTAAAATTCCTCTCTCACGTGTGGGTCTCAAATTGCAATATCACATAGCGTGAAAACTACATAGTCCTAAACATTGTTTTATTTTTTTTACCATGGGAATCGTTTGTGCACAACTGATAGTATATGTTTTTGAAGAATCTTTTTGTTATTTAAGGAGAATCAATTAATTTATTTTAGCACCGTTATTGATTTGAAATGATTGGAACCGTTTGTCTTAGGAAGGTTTAAGTATTTATCTTTAGTGTAGTCAAACTCTTAACTAGGTTCCTTTGTTACGTTATGCGGCTATGCTAATTTTTTAGGTTTAAAATTAGAGATATACAATAACCTTTAACAATATTTACGAGATGTTAGTGCTACTGCAGTTTAGAACTCAAAATTGTTTCGTCAAGACGAGCTCTCCATCTTGCAATCAATCATGTAATCATTTTCTTTCTTATGAAGTATAATACTTGACTAAAAGTTTTTTCTGAGAACGTAATGGTAGGTGTATCCCGCGTGCGCATAAACTAGTGCAAATAAAAACAACTATGTAAAAGTAATATTTCTTGCATCAATTTGTTTCTTTTAAAGAATTTTCCTTTTGCACAAGATAGCATTTTGGGTTTGATAACAATCAATTTGTTTCTTTTAAGAAATTTTCCTTTTGCACAAGATAGCATTTTGGGTTTGATAACAAATACGTCGTTTTGATCTTAATACAGATCATTTGAAGACTGCAGCTATTATACAATATTAACACGAAATATTTATTTTATGTTATATGTAATATCGCATGTGTCACATATAATATATATAACTCACATCTATATATATCTATCTATAAGAGATCTTATGGTAGATATTTTAATGTTATTTAGGAGGATATCTCAGTCATATACAAATGAAAACATTAAAACATTGTATTCACAATTAAAATCTGAAACTACTTAGTGTTATTTAGAAACTCCTAATTAAGAAAAGAAACCAATACAACTCTCTCGCACCATAGGGGAGAGTGTTTTTATCGAGTCATGTAAGCTTTAATGGTTTTTGCACGTTAGAAAAAGAGTCATTTTGATTTAACACCCCACAATACATCGTAATATATAAACACCACCAGATACAAAATAATTTATCATAAACCCTCATTCAATATATAATCGTTTATTCCCTCAGAGCTTAGAGCGGGTTTCATTCCATCAACTGATGAGTGTGTAAAAACGTATAATTGACATTAAAATCAAAAAGATTGCAACACTCCCCAGACTCATCTTTATACAGAACTTTAGAAGTTATATCATATATTCTTTATTACACTTGTAACTCCTCACTAGTCTCTAAGTCAATCTCCAACCACGGTCGTCTCTTCATTGCGCCATTTCAAAATGCCTAAGCATATGAAAACAGAGCATGAGTTTAGAGTGCTACTACAGCTTAGTATCGTAAGTCTCTCACTGTGATGTATTTTTTTTTGTTTTGCAAGAGATTCATTATCCTACAAAATCACAAAAATAAGAAATTTAGACCGCGCTAGGAGGAAGTTTAACAATGACTCAAATAAGCAAGTGGTTATCTGACCAGAGAATGGGTAGGAGATTCAGTGGACATTCGCGAAATTCACAAAGATGTAAAATCTTATGATTGATGCTTTAATAAATTGAAGAGATTTTGAGTTTTTGAAGTGCACTCATGTTAAAAGAGAGGCAAACCACATAGCAACTGAACTTGTACATATAGGGAAATAATTATTTTGAGTTCTCGGATAATATGACAAAAACAATATGCATGTTATCATTCTTTAAAATAGAAATTAAAAGGAAGGAAAAAGATAATGCTAGCTGTAAAAAGGAGAGTTTGGCTAAGAAAACAAGGATTTCATTTTTGGAGTTAGTCCGAGTGGTTAGTTTTAGTTACTTTTGATTTTCTCTTCTTTTGTAATGAAAAAAATAATATCTTTATTATGGCAAAAGATACATCCATGCCCCTACGATGTACATGAGAGAAATTTTATCTATTTTCAATAATAATTTCATCTGGTCCTTGTTCTTGTTTTGTCACAATAATAACAATTCTTACATGTTTTTTTTGCTTCTTTATAAAAAAAAATATTGTGAAGGGAAATTATTAGAACTTTAATACAGTGGTTATAGCGTTTTATCTTCCAAGGCGTAAATATTTGTCTTAAATCGTCATGAGACAATATAGAAGAATGTTATAGAAAATGGTTCGAGTACTCTATTTTTTTTTTGTCTTAATCAATATTGGATTAAAAGCCAAAGAAAAGCAAAAGTTTATACAACAACACAAAGTGCTTCAAAACTTAAAGCAAAAACAAAAAAGCAAAAAGGGAAACTCCATAATAGAGTACCCAAAAACAGAGAAACAAAAAATAAAACAGAGTCTGATAAGACTCAGCAAAACCTGTAGTAAACTTGATGAGGATTTTCCAAGCTGGTAAGGAAGGTAGGTCTAGTATTATATGCAATTACTACCCCTCTCAACAGATTGCAACCTCTTTTCGCCAATTTGTCAGCAGAGAAATTGATTTCTCTAAAGCTATGCACAAATTCCATGTGAGTTAGATTACTTCTAATAACATTCCATCCATGGGACTTTGCCAGTCACAAAAGCCTTAAGAACTGAACTGGAGTCAGATCTAATAACCACCTGCAGAAATTTGTTTTTAACTGCCCATTCACCAGTACACGGAATAGCCATGACTTCTGCATAAAAGTTTGTGGAAATACCAATCCCCCCTGATTTTGCTGTTAAGAATTCCCCATCACTTCCTCTAGCAATGAAACCATAGCATGCATTCCCTGGATTTCCTTTAGATGCTCCATCACAACACACAAGAATTTTTGGATTGAGAGGCAGACAAAATGCACAGTTAATCACCTGCATATCCTGAACACTTATACTCTTCATACCAAATTTTTTTAGTATCTGGAATATTTCTCATAGTACCGTTTAATCTGATCTCACACTCACTGACTAGCTGGATGATTCTTATTTTCAGTTCCTCCACTTTAACTCTGCCATTATCAAAAAAGATTGTATTACTTAGGAACCATAATTCTTTTAGAGTGGTAAGAGAAGCTATTAACCAAATTTCTCTGACAACATAGCTTTTGCTTCTAGCAAACTTCCAAATATCCTCAAAAGATTTAGGATTTGAAAATCCAAACAGATTACTAAGCCACAGCCATATCATAAAACTTATTTCACAAGACCAAAGTAAATGGTTTAGGTCTTCTTCAGATTTTTTGCACATACAACACCGAGAAACCATTTCAAATCCCTTACTTCTGAATTTTTCATCAGTATCACAAGCTCCATGAATAATTTTCCAAATATTACTTGAGGTTGAAGGATGCACACAGGATTTTCATATCTTTTTTCCCCCAACTAACAGTAGGAAATTTATGCCTGATACCATTTGCAGCAGAAGCAACTGAAAAATCTCCAGATATTAACTCACACCAAATCATTCTATCCTTTTGCCCATCAACCACTGGAAGCTCTTGTATAGTGAAAAATTTTAGCATGTTAGAATTGATACACCATTCACCATTTGTAAGCAAATCAGCAACCCTCATGTTTGAATTATTTTTGATAAAATCATTATCAGGAAAATAAGATACCAGAGGTTTTTCTTTAATCCATGGTGGTGAAATCGAGGACTCTACTATGCGTCATAGTGGTGAAACCTTAAGTCTTAGTAAAAAAAAATCTATTTTATTCTTTTCATTATTTTCTTATTAACATTTTCTCCTTTTGTTATTATTTTGCTCATATTTTTTTTTATAAAATAAAAGATAACAATTACTTAGTTTATGTGGTACACGATTTAGATCCCATCATTAGCCAGCAGAGAAATGCACAAAATTGTTTTCCTCAGGAATTTATCCTATCGAAAAAAAGAATGATCCATTAGTGTTTCATAAGGGGGGTGATTCTGTTGTCCCTCAAAAACCCATAAATGCCAATGTGTTCCATGAGTACGTGTGATCCTCAACCGAAAACAAAAGTACATATCTTTGTTCTTGTCTTCCTCAGATTTTTTCTTTGACATCGAGTTACTGCAAATATTTGACCGGCATAAGTTCTATTAACTCTTTTTGTTAGAAGCATTGCTCGGTTGTACCCACTGGCGTTGGCATGTCAAGTGATGAGTTTCCAAATTTAGATGCCAAAACACATTTTTGATTCAGTCTACTAAAGTTAGTTTCGGGCTAGATTAGGTTTATGTAGTACAATACATAATCAAAGGTATCCTTGGAGACTGGAGATTGAAGACTCAAGCATACATCTATGGAGAACTTCATTTAAGGTTATAAAAAATGCTTGATTCTATTGTTTATTTTATCTATCTATATACCAAAAAAAAAAAAAACTCACTCTTTGAAACATTTATTGTGACATTAAATATTGGGCTATTTAATGTTTGGTACCCAGCAAATGTCCAACACATTGCTTTGGTACCCAACATTTAAAATATTAAGGTCTGGTGCCGGGACCAACAACTGACCGTTAAGTCAAACCATTTACTCAACAAAGTAATAATTATTTTTATTAATAATATTATTTATATTGAAAACCCAATTATACCCTCTAATTCGACAGTCTTAAATGAAGATCCGGATAAAACTTGTTTTCAACAATTTAAATTTAGTCTCCAGCTCTCCGCCTCCTCTTCCTCATCTTCTTTGCGTCTTCCTCAATATCTCTGTTCTACTAGTCATATTTTACTAAATTAAGAGAAAAATCAATACTGTGACGAAAAAAATTCAACGATACATCTCTATTCTTCTTCTATTCGTTCTCTTTTGGTTGTTTTTTTTTAAAACCCTAATAAAATCCCAAATTTCAATCGATTTTGTGGTTGATTTGATCTTTCAATTGGAACAATTTCAGAAAGTTGGGCTAGTTCCAATTTGAGATTGATTTCATAGCAGATCCATGGAAGAACCTAAGTTTGAGATTAAAGGTACTGTAGTTCAGGAGGGTTATCAATTAATTTTATTTCTTGGGGTTGGGGTTTTTGCAGTAGTGATATTATGTAGGTGACATTGATTATTGAGGGTGTATTATAAAGCAATATCAAGTGGATGATGGTGATTCATGGGGACGCATTATGAAGCAGTATCAAGTTTTTTTTTTTTTTTTTTTTTTTTTTTTTTCTCTTCTTCAAGGCATCAGTTGGTTGGTTCATGGGTGAGTATGCTGCTGCAAAGAGATAATGGAGGATTTCATGGTGTAGTAACTAGTAAGTGGTTGTGTAGGCGTAGAAGAGGGTGATGTTGGCACAATGATACCCGTGTTAGTGGTTTTAGGTGAATGTTCTTAAAGTGGTATCGGATGGGTTGGTCACGGTGGAGGAACAGATGTATGGCAGCGGTGACGGTGGCTTGAACAGCACAAAGATATTTTTTCCTTTAGGGTAAAATTGTCAAACTTAACAATGGTTTAATAATAAATAGGAAAAAGAAAATAAATTCTGGTCATACGTTGACTTTGACAGTCAATGGCAGGTCTAGGTACTAACCCTTAATATTCTAAATATTGGTTACCAAAGCAATGTGTTGGACAATTACCAGGTACCAAACATTAAATATCCCTTAAATATTTATTTTGTTTATATACCCTCATAGTTTTGATCATAAGACTATTGGATATGTGTGGTTTGTTGTTCTATTAGGAAATTTATACTGTTATTTAAAATGATGTCCTGTTATTCTAGAGAATCATAAGTAGTTTCTTATATGAGCATTTATGAGTTCTTTGTAGAAAACACATAGGATCATGTCAATAAAATTAGTCAATGATAGGGAACTTTTTGGACTGCAATGAATGTGCTTTGGCAATTATCAAGATAAACAAAAAAACGAAGGGGGTTACTAATCATATGGTTTCTTCGCCGATAAAGCTTAGTAAAAATCATAAAGAGAGGATCTTTTCTCCGGATAATACTTATTTCTTCCGTTTGAAAAATATAAGCTTGTTTCGTGTGTAATAAGTACATGGGAAAAGCCTATCTTTTTGAAATATAAGGACTAGTTTGTTGGTGAATAGTATGCTTAATATGTTGTTGAATTTTTATTTTTCACTTGACACCTTTATGTACTGTTATTAAGAGTTGTTATTACGCAGTGAGGAATTTGGAGCTGTCACGAAAGCATGGCCTGCATTATTGTTTAGTATGACTTAAGTTTTTAACCCACCGTTATATGTTGTATATATATATCCTTGAGTTTGTATATTACTCTCCATGTTGTTTAAAAATGATACTCCCAGAGTAGGTAGAAGAAAACCTATTCAGATGGCAATTGAAAATATTGTATGAAGTAATATGTCTTTTATCCCGGGTATGTTTTTTCTTGGTTTAGAGTTGGATTTGGGCTTTTCCTTTGATGTTTGGACCTTGGAATTGAGAACTTTATGCTATTTCTGGTTGGGCTCAATTATCAAAAGCATCATTTTTTGAACCGATCTTCCGAAAAATACCCCATCACTAAAAAAAGTTACCAAATATAGAGAATTGTACCAACTTTGCCCCTAAACATTTTGTTTTATGACTTTTCTCTCTCAAATTAGTAAATCTTCTATTTTTTTTATTATTATTTCCAACTTTTCAAAAATAAAGTAAGTATTATTTTTATTTTAGTACTCGTATTTTATCGTTGTTTGCAAATACACTACAACAAGTTCCAAAGAAACCAGAGCATTGTATTTCTTTTCTAAAAAACATCACCTCCATAACATTACAACATCACCTAGGATTGAGATAGGAACCGCAAACAGGATTTCACAGAGGTGTTGAACATGATTGAGAAAGAAAATAAAGGAGGGTGGTGAACATGATTCCAATAAAGTTGTTGAACAAAATTGAGATAAGAAAAAATAGGCAGTGACTCCAGCACTTTCTGTAAGCTAATGTATCATCACCAGATAAGACATTACTTTACAAGGTAGTAAAGGGCTTTATAAAGGTGGTGAACAAGATTTTTGTTGAAAAACACGAATTATGGGCCATCTTTTGTAGAGTAATGTATTTTTTTTTCGAGAAATATAATTGATTGTTCACATCGTTCATGACATTATATACATTCAATTCTGTTTCCATCACGAAGAACAAAACATAACAAAGACAATTAATTATGAACAAATCACTATATTCGTTGTTTTAAGAAAACATCGGTGATGGTCACATCATTTCTCTTAATAATTTTTTTTATTTATTTTTGCCTATATATCCCCGTTCTGTTTCGACATAGTCTAACAACAAATTTTGTATTGAAAAAATAAGCCTCATTAGATATAATTAGTTACCAAATTGTTATCTTATTCTAAGGTATTTTGAATACTTTTTTTAGAAATGACTGCAAGATCGCCAAGGGGTTCTAGTAATAACATGGACACCGTGTAAAAAACAAATCTAATTTGACAAGGCATCTAAATAGGATGAAAGGGTAAGGGAAACTTAACACAAAGTTGTAGATCCTAATTGCATAATAGTAGATTATTTTCAACATTTGGATTGATAAATTTGTCCATGTGTGCTATTTTTGTGTATTTTCTTTTCATCTGGTAGGCTGTTTTTGGAAGATTCTTTAAGAATGAGGTTATCTAAGATAATTTGAGTTATCTTAGATAATTCGAGGATTAAGTTCTCTCTATGTTTATTTAAGATTTAAGATAAACCCTTGAATAATTCGAGGGTTCAATTTTATCTATGTTTGATACTTTGATGTATCAGCCGGACCCACTGCTAGACTCAATCCCTCCAAACCCCTCTATACAACTACATTAGATACAGACGTATACAGTGGGGATCGAACCCCTGGCTTCCTCATTACTGGAGTTGATGGGATACCACTGAGTTATCAACTAGTACTTTTGTATAGGTTTTCCATGTGATTTTCAACTATCCTTATTAGTATGTCTTGAGAAGGTTCAGTTGTTATTCACAAGAGGTTTGTAGATCTGTTGATCACCATTGTAGTGTCCTTTGTTTTGTATGTCGTCTAGGATTTGGGACATATGATAACTCTTGAGAGCTCGTATCACCTTTATTTTTATTTTATATTTATTTTAAAAAAAAAAGGAAGAAAAAGAAAATAATATTTTAGTGGAATCAAAGGAACACACAAAGAGGCAGAGAGTTACTTATTCATCACAGTAGTAGTGTTACATGGATACAAATATTATATATATCTATAATACAAAATAGAAGAGGTTTTGAGCCTTGGACGGGCGGATAACATTTTGAGAGACAAACGTTGCATCCGACCATCCCAGTCTCATCCAAGCAATAGACATCCGATGGATGTAAGATTTGTAACCTCTTTCATTATTAATGTAAATTTATTAGTTATTAATTAATGGATCTCCTCATAACTCAAGATATTAAAAAATATTAAATGCTAAAATATTACAAGGGGCTAGAATACCTAACCTTACATCTACTAAATTTATTCAATAGTTCAAAGTGAAAATCATTACAATAAATTCTTATATCATTAATTGGAATAATGAACTATCACGGAGAATGAGTAGATGTATGATTCCGTATCAAGGTGAATTTGATGGGAAGTGAGACATATATATATACACTATTACTTGAATAATTTAGTTGTTGACTTTTCTGAGTTTTATATGATTAATTTTATTATGTAGTGTATGCACTGACATTTTTTTTTTCTCGAAGAGAAGGTTATATTAAAAAGAAAAAGAAAACCGAGGATCAAGCCAAGGTTAATACAACGAAGATTACATACACATTAGAGTATCCCAATTACTCCAAGTTAAGCTAGGATCAACATACTTGAAAGTATCGTTGTCACAAGACCATAAGACTACCAATTGCTTAACCAAATCAATATTTTCTTGCACACTTTTGTGACGATCTCCAAAAACTCTTCCATTCCTCTCCTTCCACAAAATCCAACAAACCACATAATGAAGGTTTTTCCATACATCCTTACCTCTCCCTTGCAACACATTATTAGACCATGCTTCGAACAATTGAATCAAAGTACTTGGCAATGGCCAGGCTATCCTAAAGGATTTGATGAAATATTTCCAAATATCAAAAGAGTACTTACAATGAATGAACATGTGATTTGCTGACTCCCTGACGTCGTTGCATAAAACACACAGCTCGCTATCAATGTTTACACCTCGATGTCGCAACATATCCCTTGTAGGTAACGAATCATGAAAAGTAGCCCAAATGATAAAACTCACCTTGTTTGGAATGTTACCTTTCCAAAGGAATTTATCGAAGCCGCACTCTTCAAGGTTGCCTGAAAGTCTTTCATAACATCTTGAGGTATCAAAATTCTCCATAATCTCCAACTCATCGTCCGCTTCAACAAGCTCAGGAACACGATATAAGTCACGCCTCAAAAGATCCCATTCTAATTGCTCATTCGAAATCACAAACCCAAACTCCATTTGCTATCATGTCATAAATTGTTGCGTCCTTAACCTTCACCGTCCTGTAAACAACTGGAAACAAATCTTGCAGTTTTCCCTGTCTAGCCAACGATCCTTCCAAAAGCGGATGCCTTTACCATTTCTTACCTTTAAATTCGCCATATTTTGTACCGTCGTCACCATGTTAGTAACATTCTTCCACAAACTCCTACCCTGTGGATTATTGTCCACATCAGGAACTAACAATTCACTATTATGAGCAAATTTTTCATTTTCTAACTTCCTTCAAAGACTAGTTTTGGACTTCGAAAATCTCCAAATCCACTTAAATAGAAAAGATTGATTAATCCTCCTCAAATTTTTCACGCCTAAACCCCCATTCACCTTAGGAACACAAAGCTTCTTCCAAGAAACCCACACCAATTTCTTTCTACCTTCCACCGCACCCCACAAAAAGTTGCGCATAATCTTAATCATTCTTTTTTCCACACTCACAGGTAAGTGAAAAAAGAGACAAATGATAAATAGGTAAGCTCGAAAGACAACTCTTAATGAGAATTAATCTACCTGCTTTATTAAGTTTCCTTTTCTTCCATGACGCTAGCTTTTGCTCCATTCTAATCAAAACATGTTCCCAAACTGATGTGCTGCGCTGATATGCACCAATCGGCATCCCAAGGTAAGTAAACGGAAATTTTTATGTCTTGCAACCTTGCTCTCTAGCTAAATCATCGATCACCCCATCTTCTCCCACACTAATCATAGTGCTCTTATCTAAATTCAGTTTCAAGCCCGTAATAGTTTCAAACACAGTAAGGATGATTAAAAGATGTCTGACTTCCTCCACCGAAGCATCAATAAAAATAAAAGTATCATCCACAAATTGAAGATGAGAGATAATAGTACCGTGATCCACCACTTTGAAACCAGAAATCTGACCTCTTTCAACCGCATCATTTACTAACTTGGAAAGAATCTCTACCACCAGAAGAAACAAATACGGTGATAATGAATCGCCCTGTCTCAAACCCTTACTTGGTTTAAATTTTTCAGTGGAACCACCGTTCACAAGAATAGAAAGATGAGTAGAAGTTACACACCATTTGATCCAAGAAATCCATTTGACACCAAAATCGTGCTTCTGTAAGATTGTGAATAAAGATTTCCAATTAACATTATCAAAAGCTTTCTCCATGTCAATCTTGCAAAGAATTCTCGGTTTCCTAGCCTCCAATCTGCTATCCACACACTCATTGGCAATTAAAACACCATCAAGAATTTGTTTAACGTGAATAAAAGCCCCTTAGAAATCAGAAATAAGAAACGGCATTACCTTCTTCAGACGATTCGCAAGTAACTTGGATAAAATCTTATACACCATACCAATAAGACTTAAAGGTCTGTAATCTCTAGGAGTACATGAGTCCTCCTTTTTGGGAATAAAAGTGATGAAAGAGCAATTAAAGCGCCAATCAATTGATCCATACCTGTGAAAATCTCTGACTAGATTCATAAAGTCTTCTTTTACCGTGCTCCAACAATTCTTAAAGAACTCAGCAGTGAAGCCATCCGGACCCGGAGATTCGTTACACCCCATTTTTCTAACCAAATCCCAAACTTCTTCCTCCGAAAAATCACGCTCAAGCCATAACATGTCTGCCTCTGCAATTTTCGGAAAGTGGAGATTTTCCATATTCGAGTTCACCTCATCACCCTGTGAAAACAAGTTAATGTAAAAGCTTCGTAGTTCTTCCTTATTGATCAAAGCAATCTACCCCTCCTATTTGAAGTTTCACAATTGTATTTCGCTTTTTCCTTGCACTGGCTATACTGTGAAAATACCTCGTATTTGAATCTCCCCATCTAAAGTTGTTTTGTTTTGACCTCAATTGCCATTTCCTTGCTTCCATTGCTTCTACGTTTCTCAACTTCAGCTTACACTGAGTTCTCTCCTCCAGCTGAGAATGTTGAAGTGCACCCGTTTCCTCCAATATGTTAAGCTCGTGAATCCTACCTGTAAGCTCAGATTTATCCCTTGAAACTTGCCCAAACTCCTGAATTCTCCAAGGCTTAATAAAGTGTTTCAAGTTTTGAAGTTTCAGTTGCACTTCCGTCATAAGCCATAACCTCCCACCAGAGTTTCACATTAGGAGCAAAGTCCTTATGCTCTATCCATAACCTGTCTAACTTGAAATACGGCTTAGACGGCATTACCAATTCTGAAATAACCATTAATGGGTTGTGATCAGATATTGTTCTAGTCAAAATAACCTGTAAAGCATTCGGAAAAACCTCTTCAAAATCTTGGCTAAATAAGAAACGATCAAGCCTGCATAAAAGAGGGTTAGCTTGATTATTCGACCAAGTGAAGGCACCACCAATCAAGGGCTGGTCGATTAACTCGTGCTCCAGAATGTAATTGTTTAGCAACGCTGTGTTTCTGCTATCACCATCTCCGCGATTCATCTCCTCTCTAGCCCGTACAACATTCATATCTCCCCCAATACAGATAGGTCCAACCCACCAACTTCTCATCACAGCCATATCCTCCCAGAATTCCGTTCTAAGATTCTGCTCACAAGGACTATACACGTTTGTCACAGCCCATTTAAAACCATTTATCCTTGTTGAGAAAACTGAAGTTATATTATTAAACCCAATTCTCTTGTCTAGTTTCTCGAATCTACTGCTATCTCATATGGATAATAAACCCCCTCTGCTGCCAATAGAAGGGATATATGCCCAGTCGAAATTATCATCGTACCATAGTTTCCTTACAAACCAGACTGACATAGTTTGAATTTTCGTCTCCTGTAACAAACAAATCGCACACCTTTGAGAAGCTATCAAATTCTTAACCGATATTTGCTTGTCGAAGTCGTTCATGCCTCTGATGTTCCAACACAAAATTTTAAAATCCGTTTAAAATTACTTCTTCCCCGGCAATACGGATCTCCTCAGCACTGTTACTAACTTCATCGTTTTCATTACCATTCTCCTCCTCGTGCTCGTTATATGCATCCTCTCCCTCTAAAGTTTCCTCAACATTGTCATCCCATGCAACATTTCCAGCAGCACCATCTTGGCTTGTGAATCTCTGCCGATATCTATAGACCAACACAGTCATATTCTTTTTCAAAGTCTCCTGTTGAGCTTGGTTAATACTACCATAGCTATAGGCCACCTGAACAAGAGACTGAAAAGTGTTTGCTATCAGTTTTTCTTCCTCCGCTATATTATGTTGCTGCACTACTTCTAAGTTCTGCACCACCCTTTCTTCCATCTCATTACGTAGAGATTTAACTGATGAAGTGCTTTTCTCAGAAATCTCCTCCCCTGAATCCTCAGCGTGTTGTAAATGACCAAACCTGGATCCCGTAGTCGACTTTGACGTTGAGTTCTGAGCACCAGAATTCTCAGTCCCAGTCATACTTCTATTTCGCCTAGGTATAAAACCCAGCTCTCTTCTGTTGCCCCTAAATCCACCTTCCTGTCCCCTGAGCTAATAATGGGAGTGTCGCCGATGGCTCCATGTACAGTTTTTGTATTGTTTACACTATTTACAGCACTTGGACTTAACCTTGCAGAGCCCATCATCCCAGCTTCGAATTCTTCCACCTTCTTCTTATACTCCTGGTCTGGCCATTCCTGCACAGGAGAGTAGTGCACGTCCCATTCAACGGTTAAGACAATCTTCACTCCACCTAACTCATGCACAACCACCGCAGGTATCTTCTCGATGTCTCCCCTCACCGATATCCTAAAGAAGTGCACTCTGGAAGCTTTTTTAATACCCAGCGTTTCAACTGAGATAGCTTGCAACCCTCCTAGTGTCTCCGTAATTACCTTGAAGGTTTCCTATCCCCAATACTTCAGCGGCAAGCCTCTAATCTTAAGCCATTGCACTGCTCTAGTCACCTTCTCCATAGAAACAGTTGCTTCATTCCAGCTGACTGTCTAGCCACAGCATTTTTGCTTCCATTCTCCATGCCATTGTCTTTGCTGTTACTAGGAAACTAAGGTATGTCTTCTCCCAGCCATTTGTAAACCTTGATTATAACTCCATCCTCCTCCCATATAACCGGCATCCATAGTTTTCTCCATTCAAAATCCTCCAACTGAATTAATGCCGTTAGTTTATTGGCTTCGTCCATTCTCAAAAATCTTTCCCAACCAAATCTTCTTTTGACAAGTGCAACAATTCTTCCCCAGCCAATGTTTTTCGACACCTTCACTACTCCTTTCAACTCCTCCTTATTCAAGCTTGGGTATTCGGCAGCAGACCTCAGACTACCAATTAAGTTCCTTGATCCAGTTAAGCTTGGTGAGACAAAGTGTTGCAAGACTTGTGATAATACGTACTAGCAATGATAACTTTCTCCGCAAGGAAAGCATAGACTGTAAGGTTTTCCTTCTGCATTGTTTCTGAATCTTGAGACTCTTAAATACATTCCTTCATTGTTGTTTTAAACTTGAGCTAGGTATACATCTTCTCCTACCCTCTCCTTCCATTTATCATCGCCTGAGTCCTCCTCAAGCATATTGTCAACTACCTTTTTCAGCCATTCAATCATCTGTGGATGGAAGGCCAACCAAGCACGATAACCTCTTCTGCCTCTCTCTGTAATCTTCACAGTTCTAGTATTCCCAAAGTACTCAATTCCAATTGAATAAGTCTTGCGTTCCAACTGGAAATTTCTTACCTATGGATCCTTTGTGCCATCAAATCTTCTTGAATCTGCTTCTTTAGACGAAGAAATTCCACCATCTCTTGTATTGTTTTTCGATAGCATTCTCATAGTTCTTGCCTTTGACCGCCCGGTAATCATAGATTGATCAGAGCAAAAAAAAAAACCTAAAAAAAGAAAGAGTAAAAAGCGATAAAACGAACTCCACTAACCAATAAGTCCCGACCTTAAGGGGAAGGATCAATGATCCGTCCTTAGACGACGGAGAAGTTCAGTTAGTACACTGTCAAACTGAATCAATCAAGATTGATTCGATTGAGAGGCTGAGTTCGAGAAATTGAAATCGCCATGAAAGAGAAATAGTGTATATTTTAGTACTATTTCTAAGTTTTCCCAAATATATGAATATTATTGGTTCTAGAAAACTATCCCGGAATTAATAATGAACTATCCCGGAATTAATCGATTAAAAGGCCGAGAAAAAATTCTTACATCAGTTATATTTCAAGTTAAAACTGCGCCGTCACGGCACGGATTATTTCTAGTATATATATATATGGAAAGGTAAACCCTAGGTATCTAGTCGGGTCATAGGCCTTCCAACAAATAATAATAATAATTTTTTTTTTTTTTAAAAAGGTAGAAAAAGAAAATAAAGACAAATGAACAGTGCAGCACTGGAACAACATACCTGGGAGGGTTCTGCATTGCCGCAACTAACACCCCGCGGCACCCTCCTACCACAAACCAAGGATGCTAACATTTAGGGTTGGAAGTATGCATCTCTGGACCGGATGTTCTTTTAAATTTGTTTCTAGGGTTTATCAAAAATCTCTTTTAGTTTTACCTCTCACAGACTCGCCTTTCTTCTTCCGGTGGTTTTGGGCGCAATGTATCGATCCTTGGTGAGCAAAGTAGGAGTAACATTGAAAAGGGCGACAACCATCATCAATGGAGAATCTTCTTCATCTTCATCATTATTAGCAGCTCCAGCTAAGTATTTTCTCTTCAGAATACAAAATAAATATGTTTTTGAAATTTCAAATTCTAGGGTTACTTCCACTTTCTCTTCCTTCTCTACTGCTAATACTAGTAATGTTAATATTACTGATTCTTCTGATTCTTCATCATTTGTGGTTTCTTATCTGATTAATTCATGTGGGTTATCCGAAACTGAAGCTATTAATGCTTCTGAAAAACTCAATTTCAAAACCAAAACCAAACCAGATTCAGTCTTAAAATTGCTGAAATCATATGGATTTACTGAAACCCAGATTTCTAATGTAATCAGTAAGGTTCCATCCGTCCTCCAGTCCAATAATCCTACAGAAACCCTTAAACCCAAACTAGATTTCTACATTTCAAAAGGAATTTCTGAAATTGAGCTTCCCAATTTCATCTTAAGGTTCCCAGGATTACTCACGCTAAGCTTAAATAGACAAATAATTCCTTCATTTGATACACTTAGGAGCATTGTTCCGTCTGATGAAAGCCTCATTAAAATGATTGAACGAAATCCCTGGATTCTCAGTGCAGACCAAGTTAAAAGAGTGATGGATAATGTAGAGCTTTTGAGAAATCAAGGTGTCCCTGAAACTGATATTTCGTTGTATCTAATCAAGGGACCAAGAACATTTAATGTAGATGCGGATAGATTCAAAGAGATTGTAGCGAAGGTTAAAGAAATGGGTATCGATCCTACACAAACCGCATTTCCTTGGGCTCTGCATGTGTTGAGAGTAATGCCCGAAGCTAGTTTGAGAAACAAAATGGAGTTTTACAAGAGATTGGGGGGTTGGTCCGAGGACCAAGTTCTATCAGCGTTCAGGGACAGTCCTACATGTATGAAGACCACTGAGACCAGGATTAAGGCGGTTTTAAGTTTGCTTGTGAATGAAGTGGGTTATGATTCGTCAACTGTTGCTGAAAACCCAATAATTTTTAATTGTAACTTGAAGAAGAGGATTATTCCAAGGTGTTCTGTTATCAGGGTTTTAGTTTCCAGGGGTTTGATTAAGGAAAACATTTCTCTAGGTACACTTGCTACCTTGGTAAACGAGTCTTTTTTGGAGAAATTTGTGAAAAAATATGAGCAAGAAGTTCCTGGACTAATGAAGGTGTTCGAAGGTCAGTTGAATTACCAAGAGCTGCTACAGAACTGAAAATTGAGATGAAAATGCAGGTAGCGGTGTGTAGATTATTTGAATTAAATTTAGTTCCTTCCCATCTTTAATGTTTTACTCTATGCTTGTTTTTTTATTTTGGAAATGAATATTGTGCTTCCTCTTATGTTCAATTAAGATGAAAAATCTATGTCATGGAGTAGTAGTTTTATCTTTTTATACGTTTTTCATGACTATAAGCTTGTCTCGACTGTATCGGATATCTGATTTTTGGTTGTTGAACGGAAGGATATATCTTTTAGGCATGATATGTGTGGTCCGTTGTTCTATTAGGAAATCTATACTGTTATTTAAACTGCAATCATGTTTATCCAAATAATCAAAAGTAGTTGCTTAAATGAGCACTTGTTAGTTCTTTGTCAGGAAGCACATAGGCTTCTATCAATAGAATTAGTCAATTTTGGGGAACTTTTTGGAATGCAAACAGTGTGCTTTGGCAAGGATCAAGATAAACCAAAGAATGAAGTGGGTTCCCAGGCGTATGATCAGTTGTTCGCCATGGGAGTTTAGTAAACGCAAAGAGAGGTTCTGTTCTTCGGATAATGCTTACTTTGTTGGTTGATAGCATCCTTAATCTGTTGTTTGGGTTTTTGTTATATTTTTGTTTGATACCTTAAAGTTTTATCTTTAAGGGCTGTTGAGGGAAGAAATTGGAATTTACACTGAAGCGTGGCCTGCAGCAGGGGCGGATGCACAGGTTGACTAAACCTGCCCCAGTATTTCACCCTTAGCTCAAACCAAAAAATTAGTTTAGTCTACCAAGCTAAGAAATTTAGCCACCGTAAGAAAGAACTAAGAATAAGAACAGAGAAAAACAGGGAGGGAGCTGAAATTGAATGCAATTATTGTTCACAAGATCAAATATCTTTCAATATTAGGTAAGAGTTTTTCTTCTATACTTCCTATTATGATCCACAAGAGCAGTACCTAAATAGTTATTTTCTTTAATGTTACTCAATTAGGTTTTACAGAATTTCAAAGAACTTGATGTTGTTTAGTGTTTTCTAGAGTTTGGGTTTTTGTTTGGGTTTCATTTTGTTTAAGAGTTAGTACTTCTCTAAGATTGATATTGATTGTTGAAATTGTTAGTTTGTTACTGCTTATTACTAGTTAATAATTTTCTAGGGTTTGGGTTTGTTAGAATTGTGTGTTATACTGTTATTTGAATGAATCGAAGCTTTTTTTATCAATGAATTAGGGCTTTTTTATCAAAATTAGTGATAAACAGCTGAGGTCAGGCCGCCATCGTGGTGATGTAGATTCTTACAGTTTACAATATCCTACTAGTTGTCAAAGGCCTAAAAGAGTATGAGTTTCTTAATTTCAGAAGAACGACTACCGGGTGCGAACAAGAAGCTTAATAGCAAGGGATTCCACTGGCGACTAACCATGTGAAGTACAGCCTATACAGGATTGCAGAGGAGGATGGTGTGAAAGCTACTCGTCTCGGCATAGTCACATATAATGCAAGGTGCGGTTCTTAATCTACAGTAGACATTAACTTAGGTGCGACGAAGGCTCATTGTTGACTGATTTTTTCTTTTTGTTGATGCACAAGTGTGCGCCACAATAATCAGTACACCATTGAGATTGAGTACACCTGTAGATGAGAGTGATACTAGATAACGATGCATGGTTAGGCGAGGGGAAGGCTTATGGTGTCACTACTTTGACCGTAAATGAGGTGCCCGTGGAGGGGGACAGTCCTTCTTACGCAGTTTATGTACACCCGGAGATCGAATGATGGTTGCACCTGCTACACCATATGATCCACATGGAGGATACCCCGTGCCTCCACTGGCGATGACTGCACCAGCCCCTCTACCACCACCCGGTGGTTATGCACCTGTCCAGGTGATACTATAGTCTAATTATCACCTCCATCAATCAAGGGGCGCTTCTTGTTTATATTACTATTTATGTTTTCAAACCACATATCAATTAGATTTTCAGAAGCCGTGTTTCTCTTTTGCTAAACTCTAATTTCCAGTAGCATTAAAGCTCCAGTAGGAAGTAGTAGTATCAATTGTTTGCTCTTGCTTGCACCGAAAAGTTTCTGTTTTCTTACCTCTAAATAGAATTTGGAACTTGTCATTACTTTTGATGCCTAAACTGTGCCAGTTTTCTTTGTTCAATTGCATATTCACGTATAGTGCAAGGTGCAGTTCCTAATCTCAGCTGCACTTTTGTATGTTAACCATTCGAATATAACAATTAGACACTGATTTAGGTGCGACAAGATTTTTTTTTTAGCCTCTCCCATTTAAAAATCCTGGTTCCGCCACTGGCCTGCAGGATTCTTTGGGCCTTGTTTTCTTAAATCACCATATGTATGTTTTTAGGTTATTTCGTTTTGAGTTTGTATATTACTCCTTATGTTGCTTAAAACCGAAACTTTCAGAGTGGGCAGGAGAAAACCTATCCAGATTGTATTTACAACTACTGTATTATAGTATGTCTTTTCTTTTGTATGCTGGAACTCATTTTTGTTGCTTGATGACTTTGTTAACCTGTGTTTTCTTTGCCTTCCGACTCCCATAGTTGAGTAGAGTATCAAGAAAACATATTGTATAGAGGGGTGGTAGTTGTTTCACAAGATTAAAGACTAATGGAGCATGCTAGATTCAGATTGGTCCGTTTTTGGATCAGGCAGATGCCAGATACCCAGGAGATGACACTGACTAGAGGATTTGTTGCTGCCTTGTTAGTCACAATATCTAGTATTAAGAGGTTTCGAACTACAAGAACAACATACCTGACCTGCACTGGCAGGTGTTTCAAGATGAGTAATGTTTGTTTGTGAAATTACTTTTATAGCGGAAAAAACGAGATGCAACTTTGTCCAAAAAGGGAAAATAAAATAAAAATGCAAGCCTTTTACAGTCACATTTTTGCAAGCTACTAAAACATCTGTAAGGTTTTACTGCAACTGTTAGCTCATTTTTTCCATCTATTTTCCAAGTACTAGTAATAGAGAATGTCGGTTACATTTCTACCACGACTGGTGAGCACTGTAGCTTGACATTATGTATCATGGTCTGTGAGAAAAGGTTCCAACACCGGTAATTTTGTGCAAAGATTAAAGAGCAACAGTTCGTTGGAGTTATTGTATTAAGTGGAGCTACTCACACATCCAAGGATGCAAGGACATTTATAGGGTATTCGGACCAGAAGCAAAAAGAAAAAAACACCCTAGCGCGTTTGGATAATAAAAACACTTCTTGTGCTTTTCCAGAATTGAGAAAAAGTTTATCCCTTTCTTTTTTCTTATAAAAGTGATTTTAAAATTTATACCCAAACTGATTCTTGATTGTTGACTTCTAGAAATCCAAAAATTATTTCCGGATGCGCATCCGCTTTGCCATTTTGTCAATCTGAAATTCCAGCGCCAACCAACTTCCAACTTGCCTTTGCCATTTTGTTCATAAAGTCGGACCTCAAATTTCATAGCCAACCAGCTTCCAACTTTTTTGCTACCGAGAGTGCATCCAAACACCTCTTAAGGTGGAAATATCTTTAAGATTTGTTTCTATGGTTTATCGACTTCTTTTTTTGATTAGGGTTTATCAATCTCTTTTACAACTCACCAGAACTCACTCTTTACAGATCCCCCTCTCTTCTTCTTCTGGTGATTTTGGGTGCAATGTACCGATCCTTGTTGAGCAAAGTCGGAGTAACTCTAAAAAGGGCGACGACTCCTTCATCATCATTATTAGCGCCTCCAGCTAAGTATATTTCCAGAACACAGAATCAAAATGTTGCTGTAATTTCAAATTCTAGGGTTACTTCCACTTTCTCTTCCTTCTCTACTGCTACTAGTACTGATTCTGATTCAGAATTTGTGGTTTCTTATTTGATTAATTCATGTGGATTATCCGAAACTGAAGCTCTTGCTGCTTCTGAAAAACTCAATTTCAAAGCCATAACCAAACCAGATTCAGTCTTAAAATTGCTGAAATCACATGGATTTACTGAATCCCAGATTTCTAAAGCAATCAGTAAGGTTCCATCCATCCTCCAGTCCAATAATCCTAAAGTAACCCTTGAAACCAAACTAGATTTCTACAAATCAAAAGGAATTTCTGAAATTGAGCTTCCCGATTTCATCTTAAGTTTCCCAGGATTACTCACGCTAAGCTTAAATAAACAAATAATTCCTTGCATTGATGCACTTAAGAGCCTTGTTCAGTCTGATGAAAACCTCGTTAAAATGATTAAACGAAATCCCTGGATTATCAATGCAGACCAAGTTAAAAGAGTGATGGTCAATGTAGAGTTTTTGAGAAATGAAGGTGTGCCGGAAACTAATATGTTTTTGTATCTAATCAAGGGACCAAGAACATTTAATGCAGATGCGGATAGATTTAAAGAGATTGTAAAGAAGGTTAAAGAAATGGGTTTCGATCCTTCACAAGTTGAATTTCTTATGGCTCTGCATGTGTTGAGAATGATGACCGAAGCCAGTTTGAGGAAAAAAATGGATGTTTACAAGAGATTTGGGGGTTGGTCCGAGGATCAAGTTCAATCAGCATTCAGGAAGAGTCCTACAATTATGAAGACCTCTGAGACGAGGATCATGGAGGTTTTGAATTTCCTTGTGAATGAGATGGGTTATGATTCATCAATTGTTGCTGAAAACCCAGTAATTTTTACTTGCAGCTTGCATAGGATTATCCCAAGGTGTTCTGTTATCAGGGTTTTAGTTTCCAGGGGTTTGATTGAAGAAAACATTTGTCTAAGTACACTTGCTACCTTGCTAGATGAGTCTTTCTTGGAGCAATTTGTGAAGGAATATGAACAAGAAGTCCCTGGACTAATGAAGGTATTCGGAGGTCAGTTGAATTACCAAGAGCTACTACAGAACTGAAGGAGTTGTTGAGATGAACATGTAGAGGTATGTAGATTATTCGAGTTCACTTCAGTTCCTGTCATCTTTTATGTTTTACTCTATGCTTGTTTGTTTTTTTTTAATCTTGGAAATGAACATTGTGCCTCCTCTTTTAAAGAATGTCGATTACATTTCTATCATGACTACTGAGAACTGTTGCTAAGAATTACCTATAATGGTCTTGAGGAGAGCTTGTAACACCATTAAACTGGTGCCACTGAGTCAAGACACTGTTGATGTTGCACTCAAACTATATCATTTGTCTGGTTTACATTTGAGAACGAACTCTATGCGTGAATGTAAAAAACCAGTCATTATCTGTATTCTTGTTCTATGCTCTGGTTTACATAGAGAACGAGCTTCCACCAAAACACTTGATTCTATTAAGAGGCTTTAGAATCAGTCCTTTACCCTTTCTCATCTTAAGATAGTAGAGGCAACAATGATTTTCATCCTGTGCAGCAAGTCAAAATGAAGTGTATAAGTGTTTGTTATCCTCTTTCACAGTAATTTCAAAATGTTGAAGTCTCTGTGTTGCCGTAACTTTGGATGGAATACAACCTCTTTATAGATAATCTTGGGAAAATTAACTGATATGATTCCATATATTGATGTGTCTTTTTCTTTCTTTTTGGCAGATCCTGATTTCATTGATCTTGCAGAACACTTTGGACATTAAAGGTGTACATATTATAATAGCAAATTCTACCTAGTTGAGGCTCATATGATCTCTGGTTCGCTCTCTTTTTATAGCTTTTGCTTAGCACCAGTACCTGAGAGTAATTTTTGTTCCTTCTCTACTAGTTATTTCGAAATTCATATGAATGCTTTAGTCTTGCAATCTCACTGTTATTAGTTAGAAATGAAAGTAGTTTTTTTTTTTTTTTTTTTTTTTTACTATGAAAGCAGTGGTTTTGCTTTATCTCGTCACAAGCTTAATGCTCCATGAAAAAGGGAAAAAAACAAAAAACAGGTCTGCAAAAAATTCTCTACAGCTTTGTTAACCTGTCCTGCAGTTGTGTTTTCGCTGACTTTAACTTCGTGCTCACTAGTCACCACCATCCAACCTTATTATAGATATGTTGATAAACGAAGCAGGCATCTTATTATAAGACGTCGTCAGTGGTGTAAATCTTGAAAGAATCAAACGGGTTTGATTATTTTTAGTGACTTCTCAGTTATGCTGGTTTACAATTTTTTGAGGAATACCAATGACATTCTCATGTATACGCAGCTTATAAACTGCGGGATACCCAGATTCAGGGTTCGGGACTACTTCTAAATTCGTTACAGCAGTAGGAAACCATTTATCATTACAGCAATGTCGTGTTGACGTGACATGGACTGTACAATTTGTTAAGGATGCATGATGAACACAGATGTCTGTAAATACCCTATTATTATTATAAGGTTATGAGGAGACTAATCCCAATACACAGTACAATTCTCTGAAAGCTCTATCTCTTTCTGGAGGATTGCTCTCCTTTTATAGGCAAAGCCTGATATGAAGGTACCATACACGTGTACCCTAATATGGCAAGACTTCTATCATTAGCCGTACACATGTATTGTTATAATGGGGTTTATTTAGGCAATCACTAATCACCTTCTACGGGGACCCCGTACGTGCCACATCATCGTCAATAGTGACTTTGGCTTGGCATCACCCGAAGCCCCGTTCTGGTGTCTTCGGCTTTGGCCGAATCAGGGTGATTACATTAGCCCCTTGGCTGTTTGCCAAATCTGTGATTATGGCAACAGTCATTTTATGCGTTTGATTTCGTCTCTTCGGGCTCTCTCCTTCACAGCCCCTTGTCGTGCTATTAGACCCTTAATCGTGTCTACTGTTGGCATGGCATGAGTATTTTGTGGTCTTTTATCTCGTGGAATCTAACGGCGTTTGTTGGTACTGATCATAGAGCAAGATCTAACGCTTCATCTTCTTTCCGCCGCTTCATTTCCCATTAGCCGATTGACACGTGTGTGTCTCTTCCCAAACGTCTCAACCCTTCACTTCTCTGTTTCTTTTCGTATAAAATCCATCTCGTCATTTCCTTTCTTCATTTTTTCCTTTTAGGAGTTCTCTCTCTCTCTCTCTCTCTCTCTCTTTCTTCTTCCTTCCTCATCTTATATCGTCTTCGGATCTTGATAGTTTCGCCTCATCGATGGATCCTCATTCAATCGGTGCTGGTAAGCAGTTGACGCCAGAGGATTCTGCCGAAATGAGGAGAGCACGTTTATTTGGAGCAGAATCCCCTGATACCCCCAATTTTGGTTATGTCTTCCAAGATTGCTTCATCTCGAATGACCATAACAGAATTTCAAAGTATAGATGAGAGTCCGATGTTGCTGGTTCCCCCTAAAGTTCTTCCTCTCGAGAATCTGCCTCGGTTGTGGTGATTACCGGGAGCCTCCCATAGATTTTGTTTCGACCACCCTCGTAAGCCATGAAAGGTCCTCATGGAAACATTATATCTTCTAGAAACCACATCATCTACAGCGTATTAGAGAGCTTAATATCGAGGACGCTTTGAACTTATCGGCTCATCGAAGTATATTTCATGCTAATAAAGCTCTCCCTCTATCTTGTTTTCGATGAGTCGCTGGTGTGCACACATTGGTCTTTGCTTGGGGGAAGCTTCCCCTACTTTAGAAGATGTTATCGCTCTGACAGGGTTTCCCATTAACAGTTCTCATGGTTTCGAAGAGGCTGATACCGAAGGCATGACAACTGCAGATTCTGATTTATTCAATGCCTTGGTGGAAGTCCGGAAGGCTGTAGGTCGTAAAGTGAGTGCTGGTGCTCCTGGAGTGGCAGTCAAAGAGGATAAGCGTGCCTCTCTCTCGGGTTGGATGAAATACTGGGCTCCCCATATTACCGAAGCGATTGATAAAAAGAAACTCCCTTCTTTGGTAAAGTCCTATGATCCTCCAACTCATGGTCATAATGATGATGCCGAACTCGCTGCTTTCTTGGCGTACTGGCTGATTCATGATCTTTTTGAGTGCTCACCGAAGGACACTATCCGGGATGACATTCTTCGAATGGCTGTTAAGGTATCCTTTGGCTCCCATGTTCTTGGGTGGGGTATACCGCCATTTAGATACTCTTGTCTGGGATGTGGAAATTGTAAATAGTCATGAACATATAATTGAAAGCTACGTCCCAACCAGTTTTTTGCAGATGTGGTTCTGGGAACGATTTCCTGATAGTCGATCTGGGACTCAAACTTTGGTTGTGAGAAGGGATAATGCTACTACCGCTGCTGGTCGTTTACCTCCTGCGCCAGTTCGTCATCCCCGCACTGCGTTGTACGAAAATGTTCACATAAAAAAGGCGAGTAATGAACTTCCATGGATTGTCGATAAGTTGAAATCGTTTCGAGCACGTCTGTATGATGATAACCCAAGAGGGGCTTTATTTCTTGGTCCAAACTCTGTATTTGTCGATGATGTGTTAGATTCAGCTAACTCACAGCTTGATGATGATGAGTGGGACTTTGTAGCGATGGTGACACCAGGTTTTATCCCTGGATATTTTGAGGGCAAATTTTGTGCTGTTGGTTATAATGTTGATAGGGTTGCTAGGCAATTAGGTTATGATCAAGGGTTGGCTTCCATACAATTGCCCCTCTTTCCGGATGACAAGAGCCTTACAGAAGGTTGTTATCATCGATTTGTCTTTAAGCCGGACGAACCAAGGTGTTGTCGGGATCTCCCATTCCGTTTGGCATTCCGTCCCCGAAGAGACCTCCTATCTTTTCGCAGGCATGGTGTACAAACTGGTATGAAGAGCTGACTCGGATGATTGAATTCATATGTTCTGTTACTGTTCCGATGGGTATTACTAGTCCTCATTCCTTGCTCGAGGTCGTATCAAACTTGCATCGTATATTGCAAGTGCTCATGGAATAAAGCTTGGATCAAGAGGGAAGGGTGCTGCAGATTCAGCTAAAAAAGGCATGTCCGGGTGTCTGTTCGAAAAGTGATTTCCAGAGATTCTGCTGGTGCTACCGAGGTGAGTGTGTATTGTTGAGACTGTTTTAAATCCCTTCTTCGTTTGATTGCTTATATTAACATAGAGTTGCTTTCCCTCTTTGCACACAGTCATCAAAGCATGTCCGGGTGTCTGTTCGAAATAGGGGTGAAACAGCGACATCGTCAGTCGATCGATGAGGTAAGGAATTGACTT
Organism: Papaver atlanticum; assembly: GCA_023531105.1. NCBI lineage: Eukaryota > Viridiplantae > Streptophyta > Magnoliopsida > Ranunculales > Papaveraceae > Papaver > Papaver atlanticum. The sequence goes on along the minus strand of JAJJMB010004716.1, from coordinate 98,352 downwards.
TTGAATTATTTGTATTTATTATGCAAGGTGGTTGTCATGAAGTAACTGTAGATTTTGTCGGTATGTCGTCCACATCAACTTTTCTGGAAAGCTTATAAATACGCCTTCTTGTTTTCTCACAATGTTTCATTTGCACTAATCTTCTCTTTCCTTTGATTCTTCTGGGTGGAGCACTCAGTCATCAAAATTCATCTTCTGGTGCAAGTATACAGGTACGATATTTTGTTCGTTTTTATTTTTGCGAAGTTGTGCTTCTGGGGTTCATTTAAATGATATTTGATGATGCTAATAATTTTGTAGGACGTTGATATGGGACACACTGATCATCTTGGAGAGCAAAACAATTCGAGAAAGCGAAAGCATTCAGGAGGACAAGGCGGTTCCGGCTCGAGATTTTCGGAAGTTGTGACTCCCATTGCCATTGGTAGCCCGGGGTCTTTGGTTGGCAATGCAACCTGGTTTGATTTTAAAGGAAATGTGGCTGCTGCTGCGGCTACCTATTCGCACTATGTGCCAGTGTACAACTTTCATGTTGCTCCAGAGTTAAAGGATTACTACAAGGCAATTGTAGAAGAGCATGGTCATGTGGCAACTACTGCAGTCCTTAACGACCGAAATAGTCTGATCTCTGGTGTTTCTAATCTGGTAGCTGTTGCGAAGATGATGGCCGAAGTTGGTGATGAATGTTCTTCTGAAGACACTCTTGAGACATGGAGAGGCAGTTTTTCTCTACCACGCTTATTGAGGTTCAACATGGATTAGATTGAAGAGATGTTCAGTGCTCTAGATGAAAAGCGGTCGTCGTCTGGCTCTACCAGGAGAGATTACCGAGTTAGAGTAGAAGATTCAGTCAGAGGCGCAAAAGCTGAAAGAGCAGCAGAAGGAGCAGATTCCTATAACCGCCGAAGCGTCTAAGATTGCTGCAGAAGTTGGGGAGACTACGATGAGTCTGGGTTTTAAGCGGAAGGAGTTGGCTCATAAAAAAGCTGAACTGGCAAGCTTTGCCTAGTTTTGTTAGTATGGTTTTGTTTTATTGTTTCTTTTTTCCTGCATTTCTTATCAGAAGCGGAGAGGACAGAATTTGTGTGTTTCATTCTAGACTTTTGTGTCATTCTGGGATTGGTATGGTGTTAAATTTTCTCTGTTAAGGATTGTTGTGCACAGATCCCAAAGTTATGAGTGTCTTGTTTTGACATTAGTTTGTCACTATAAAACAGAGTGCATCTGATTGTGTTTGTTTAGTTATTGTCTTTTTATTTTTCTTTGTGACGTGTGGGCATGTCGAGCCACATTCGGTTGGTTTTGGAGATATCAATGCTCTCGAAATTAACCATTGTATTACAAATGGCCTTGGATCATTTCGAGCTTGTTGCAGCTGAAAATCATGAGTTAATCATGTGTTCAGAAGTATCCATGACGAAGGCATGGCGAACGAAAACATCCCAAGAGTTAGAAATGGATAAACTTCGCATTGTTCGTAAATCTGAGCGGACGAGGATTTCCTTCCTTATTCGTGATGTTAGCTCCGCTTTACATTGTGCAAAATGTGCTTTATCGCAAGCTCAAGCTGAATTGGCTTTATGTGCCTAGTTTTAGGAATAGATATGTTATTTTATTTCGTTGTTCTGAGATCGTCTTTGTGTAATATTGTGCTTACCGGGTTTCAAAACTCACGGTTATTGGAATTAGTTATGTTTTATAGCCTCAGGACTGACATCCTTTGGAGGCCGAACTCATATCTGATGTGATATAAACTTTATAGTTCACATTTCTTTGTCTGATTTTTAGTATGTATTGTTGGAATCGAGTCCTTTTTAATTCGATATTTAGCCTCGAGGCGTGCTCCCTTCTTAGGCTGAAATCATATCGGATGTTATATAAACTTTGTAGTTTACATCTTTTGTATGTGCTGGGTCTTGGTGTATGTAGTCGGATCCAGGTCCGTCCCACATTAATTTTTATGGGATAAGCCTGTCCATCTGTTATTCATTTGTAGGTTCAATACCTTATTTGGTATTTATAGCATACCCTTTTGATAGGATATTAGTGTAGTATTCTTTCGAATAAGAGAGAGATAAAATTTGTCTTTTGAGAAAGAAAACCTTTTATTCATTTGCATTGTTGCTTACATGAGTTGGCATTATCGTCTGTTTTTTTTTTTTTTGGGTACTCATGTAAACCCCATGAGGTTCCCCCATCCTTCAATGATATGGCTCTGGAGGTCTTATTGAAGGCTGTTTCATGTGTTGCTAAACTTTTGGGATCTACCGTTTGTAAGTGTATCCCCCATCTGGACGTGTAGTCCTTCGGAATTGTCTTCGTTCTTCCTTGTGAACTTGTGTGCGCTTAATCGAAGTGTTTTCGGTAGGACTGGCATATGTGGTTTCCCAATCGGGGATTGGAGTTGAATAGATATGAGTGACGACTTCGCTTGGTTCACTAAGTCCATTATAAAAGGATGCTTCGGCAAAATGTGCTTCCTCAGTAGTGAAAGGGTTGATCGAAGCCGGTACGTGTTTCTGTCTTCCCTTTAGGATAAACTTAATGCACTGATGGTAAGTTGATGGCACAATCCCATGCTTGTGGAGCCATGGTCTGCCTAAGAGCAAATGGTAAGACGGCTGCATGTCCATGACATAAAATGGTTCACTAGCTCGGATAGGGCCCACTTGAACTTCCAGTTTGATAGTTCCTATTGTTTGTTGTGTGATTCCACCGAAGCCTTGAATTTTAGTAGTAAATTTGTTGACGTCTTATTCTTTGATTCCGATGCTCTCTGCAACATGTAGTGGGATTAGATTGAGGGACGCCCGGTGTTTACTAAAGCTCTTTTGAATTTATGCTTGTGTATATGCTTGCAATGACATATAGGGGTCGTGTATGATCACAATCTACTGTTCTGTCTTTTTCCGAAAAGGTGATGACATCCGTGGGCAATGGGTACTTGCGGTCTAAGTACTGCTGCACTCCTTCATTTTATGCAATTTTGGTCAGTATAACTGCAGTAATCTGACGTTGCTCGGCTGTGAAATTCAGTGTATCAAAGAAGTTTACGAATAATGGTTTTTGTGCTACCGTGGCTGCAATGTATTCATAATTTTCTTCTTCTGAGATGATACATATTTCTTCATTCGTTTCTCCGGTCTCTTCACGAGTGAACATGAATACCTGTCGTGGTAATGGATCCTTTTGGATAGGAGTATCTTTACCGAAATCGATCTCTCCTCTCTTCTGTCTATTGTGTATTTTCCATTTGAAAATGTTCGACAGTCCTTTGTTGCGTGCTCGATCTTCTTATGGAAATGGCAATATCTGGCATGTCGCTTATCTTGTTCTGAAGGCTCCTTTGCTGGAGACGGAAGAGTCTTATCACCATCTTTCCTCCATTCCTCCAGTAGTTCAATAGAAGTTTCGAGCATACAGGGAAAATTGGGTGGTTCCACGATTTCATTAGATGCATCGCCACCTCTTTTGTATCCTTTTCCATCTCTGAAATTCGCTGATCTTTTGCCATGTCTGACATTGCCTTCTTCTTTAGCGTAGGCTATGGAGTGTCCCCATTGTTTAGTACCCAAAGCTTTCGGTTCTGCCGCATCATCGGCACAGGAGCACGCGTCTTCGAAATATGCGAAAGTTTCCAGCTTAACAGTTCCTAAAATGAAACTGAGCTCCCCAGACAATCAGCTGATACCGATCTTGACAAGCTCTTTTTATGGGATCTTTACAATACTTCGTAGACATTCTGCCCGAAAACTTCTCGCAAAATCAAAGTATTTGCTGCCGCCCTTATAATTATGGTTGCAGATATCCGAAATTGTGAGTTGCTTTTTCCTCGAATAATTGTTTTTCATGAATTGATTGCATATATCACTCCAAGATGAAATGCTATTTTCTTCTAGCCCTACAAACCACGTAAATGCGGAACCGGTAAGTGATTTCCCGAACTCCCTTAAGCAGATAGAATCATTCGTGGCGTGTTCGTTTAGCGCCATGAGAAATCGAAACACATGTTCTGTTGCATTTCCGGTACCATCGAAAAGTTGAAATTTGGGTTGTTTGTATTTCGCTAGCATAGACTTTTCTAATGATCCCTGGGTGAATGGAGATTGCACGTGATAGAGCACTGCTCGGTCGAACTCGCAAGCATAGCTATCTCAATCATGTTTGTCAATGTTAGTGATCAAAACTATAAGTCTTGATTTCTAGTCTACTTAAAGTAATGTCTCGGACTAGGATAGATTGTGTAGTTGAGCATTAGACTTCACGTCGTTCATCAATTGAAGACGAAGAACTACTAAGGAGAGATTGTGGAACTTCATCAACAAAAGGTATGTGGAGACTGAAACTCATCTATCACTTAGAAAGTCTATTTCTACTCTATCTCCTATATTGAGACAAAAGTCGTATTACGATAGTTTTCGATTATACACATTTTAAATTTCGAGTTGAGTTTAACTCGCTTACATATTTCTCGAAATATGTGTTGGTAAGCTTTCGCTTCAACCAAGTTCATCTTAAATTCTGGACGAAAGTCAAAAGATGATCATGTGAAAATCGCCGAGTAACATCTTACATGGTTTATGTGATACAATCATTTGGTGTAGACTTGGAATGTTTCGTTATGATTATTTCAATAACTTGAAAATTGCTTTGATGCTAATAGTGTGTGAAAACGGCTATTGCCATCCTTTAAGAAAGTTTCAATGATTGAAATAAGAGTTTAGAACACTTAACCAACATTGGATTATAAACATGTTGTGCACTCTTGCATATGTGTGATCCATGTCTGGGAACCATAGTACGCATACCCGTATGTGTACCTCTTGGTTTGAGAAGTCCGGGAACCTAAGTGCGCGTACCCGTACGCATACTGGCGTAGGTTTGTGAACGGAAAATTCTGTTGAGTTTGGAGGTATGCGTACCCATTCGCATACTGGCGAAAACCAAACTTGGTCCGACTATTTCAAGTATGCATACTTGAATGGTTAAAGTTCTAAAATCGGTTGTGACATGAACAAATACATTTATATAATAAGGAATGAATTCTTTGCAAACCGTGGCTATAATGTTCATGAATTGATTCGAGTGAATCAAACCGATTTTGCTTCAATTGTGTTCTTGTATACTTCTATGAGAATATAACAATTGAACAACTCTTTAACTAGTTTCATTTGAGTCATTTGAACTAGTTATGGTTAAGTTGAATAAGGTTTATATGAGAGTGTTCATATAGCTAACCTCGGTTAACTACTGTTGAGCCAACATGGTGTACACGTTTAGGTACGGTTACATAAACCTAAATAAGGGTACATTTCATTTGTGTATAACAAGCTAAGTTCGATCTAACGGTTAAAAGATATTAGCTTGTATCTAATCAGGTTTTCATCTAACGGTGAATATTGAATGCTTTGCTACCAAGGTAACTTAGATTGCAAATCCATATTTGAAAACTATATAAAGGAGAACTCTAGCAACTGGGAAACCTAATCCCCACACCTTTTGTGTGATACTAGTTGCGACTAGAGTCGATTCTCCTTTAACCTTAGGTTTTTCACGAAACCCTGTAGGTTAACGACTTAAAGACTCCATTGGGATTGTGAAGCCAGACCCAACTATTTTCTCTGTAGTTGCGTGTTCTGATCTTGCCCTGTTCTATCGTATTGATTACTATCTTCTCTAAGATTTGCTCGAGATTGGTTCTCCGATAGGCAAGATAAAAAGTAGTCACAAACATCTTCGTCTCATCGTTTGTGATTCCATAATATCTTGTTTCGCTACCATACGATTAAGATTATTGTGAGGTGATTGATAATACTAGGCTGTTTTTCGGGAATATAAGTCCGGTTTATCAATTGGTTCCTGTGCACCTTGATTTATCAAAAGACGGAACAAAACTTGTAGGTATTTTTGTGGGAGACAGATTTATCTATTCCAATAGACTTTTATGTGTGAGACATATTTGTTTATCAAGTCTTCGACTTTGGGTCGTAGAAACTCTTAGTTGTGGGTGAGATCAGCTAAGGAAATCAAGTGCGTAGTATCCTGCTGGGATCAGAGGCGTAAGGAGCACGACTGTACCTTGAATCATTGTGAGATTGATTAGGGTTCAACTACATTCCAGTCCGAAGTTCATTGGTAGTAGTCTAGTGTCTGTAGCGGCTTAATACAGTGTGGTGTTCAAAACTGGACTAGGTCCCGGGGTTTTTCTGCATTTGCGGTGTCCTCGTTAACAAAACTTCTGGTGTCTGTGTTATTTCTTTTCCGCATTATATTTTGTTATATAATAGAAATATCATAGGTTGTGCGTTGAATCGATCAATTGGGAAATCCAACCTATGGTTGTTGATTGAAATTGATTGATCCTTGAACATTGGTCTTTGGTACCGTTCAAGTTACTTCTCTTATATTCAATCGGGCTCGCAAATTCCTATTTGCTGATTGCGGATTGAATTAAGAGATAGAGATATAAAACTTTTTGATATACTTTTCTCTAGATTGAGTCTGACTGTTTAGTTGATTCTCTTGAAAGTATATTGGAGTTTGTCTATTCATATTGCCAAACGAAATATTGGGTGTGGTTGTTGTACCCCCGCTTTTTCAGCATGGCATAGTTCGTTGTGGGTTGAGTTAGGCCATAGTGTTCTTCGAGATATTTAGCAATATGTTCTTCAGCTAACGCGACATGGTCCCGTTTCTTACTACGTTGCTTGGGGGATGCATGGTGTTTCACTGCGTTGAGGGTTCTGCCCGGAAGATGAGACTCGTCTACCAAATGGGCCCCATTGGGCTCTGCTCCGCAATAGAAGAGGATGTTGTGGTAATCCAAACAGGTCAAGATCCTCATTACCTCCTTCAGGTTGGAGTTCAGCTAATCTATACATTAGAACCAATCTCTTCTTATCAGAATCCGCCAATTCCCGGCGCATCTGTTGTATTTCGATTTGTTGTGAGGTAGGTAAAGATTGCCTATGCATCCCCATTTGTAAGTTTATCCTTTTTGTCCTAATTTGTGTTTGCGGAATTTCCTCGACTTGTCTCTGCATGTCTCCTGATGCATTCGGCTAGCCTACTCTTATTTGTAGGTTTGAACGCTATGACCCCGAATCTTCCGTTATCGGCATAACGGATTCGGGATCTGCTTGCTGACCTTGTGATCCCTCAGACACCGAGGTTACCATTATTCCTCCAACAGTTTTGGCAGGAGTAGGACCCGAATCCACCATGTTAGGGTTTTCGGTAACCGACGACTCCATATGATTTACAATGATTTTGTGTAGTGGTATTGAGGATTAGTTCCCAGTGAAGTCGCACAATGTAAATAGCCTATTATTATTATTATTATCATCATAGATATTCTGCCCGAAAACTTCTCGCAAAATCCAAGTATTTGCTGTCGGCCTTATAATTATGGTTGCAGATATCCGAAATTGTGAGTTGCTTTTGCCTTGAATAGAATTTTTTCATGAATTGATTGCGCATATCACTCCAAGATGAAATGTTATTTTCTTCTATCCCTACAAACCACGTAAATGCGGAACCGGTAAGTGATTTCCTGAACTCCCTTAAGCAGATAGAATCATTCGTGGCGTGTTCGTTTAGCGTCATGAGAAATCGAAACACATGTTCTGTTGCATTTCCGGAACCATCGAAAATTTAAAATTTGGGTTGTTTGTATTTCGCTGGCATAGACTTTTATAATGATCCCTGGGTGAATGGAGATTGCATGGCATAGTTCGTTGTGGGTGGAGTTAGGCCATAGTGTTCTTCGAGATATTTAGCAATATGTTCTTCAGCTAACGCAACATGGTCCTGTTCCTTACTGCGTTGTCCATCATAATTGCGGGAAACCTCTTTTGATGCTCGGGGGATGCATGGTGTCTCATTGCGTTGAGGGTTCTGCCCGGAAGATGAGACTCGTCTACCGAATGGTCCCCGTTGGGCTATGCTCTGCAATAGAAGAGGATGTTGTGGTAATCCAAACAGGTCAAGATCCTCATCACCTCCTTCAGGTTGGAGTTCAGCTAATCTATCCATTAGAACCAATCTCCTCTTATCAGAATCCGCCAATTCCCGGTGCATCTGTTGTATTTCAATTTTTTGTGAGGTAGGTAAAGATTGCCTATGCATCCCTGTTTGTAAGTTTGTCCTTTCTATCCCAATTTGTGTTTGCGGAATTTCCTCGACTTGTCTCTGCATGTCTCCTGATGCATTCGTCGGGCCTACTCTTTTTTGTAGGTTTGAACGATGTGACCCCGAATCTTTCGTTATCGGCATACCTGATTCGGGATCTGCATGCTGACCTTGTGATCCCTCAGACCCCGAGGTTACCATTATTCCTCCAACAGTTTTGGCAGGAGTAGGACCCGAACCCACCATGTTAGGGTTTTCGATGACCGATGACTCCATATGATTTTCAATGATTTTATATAGTGGTATTGAGGATCAGTCCCTAGTGAAATCGCAAAATGTAAATACCCTATTATTATTATAAGGTTATGAGGAGACTAATCCAATTACACAGTACAATTCTCTGAAAAGCTCTATCTCTTTCTGGAGGATTGCTCTCCTTTTATAGGCAAAGCCTGATATGAAGGTACCATACACGTGTACCCTAATACCTTTTCTGGCAAGACTTCTGTCATTAGCCGTACACGTGTATTATTACAATGGGGTTTATTTAGGCAATCACTAACCACCTTCTAGGCCCGTACGTGCAATGTCATCGTCAATGGTGACTTTGGCTTGGCATCACCTGAAGCCCCCATTCTGGTGTCTTCGGCTTTGGACGAATCAGGGTGGTTACACTGTCTAAACTTGAAGCTTAGTTTTGACCTCGGACATTATCCAATTTGAAGACCTCACAATCCCATCAACACAACCCGTAAACAAAAAAAATCCAATCTACACCACCCTCAAACATCAGAGAAGTTCTTAGAGCAAGCACCACGGTAACTTGGTTTTGGCAACATTCAGCCAAACTGTAGTCTCTTATTTCTCCCAAATCCTATTAGACCACGGTATGGGAAAGGGGAAGAATTTTTCAAGGGTCGGAAAGTGTAGCATTTCTTATACTACAGTGATGTAATATAGCCAAGCACTAAGACCCTACCAAGAATTACCTTTAGGCCGCCACTCCACTCCTTCTCCAGGACCCCACCACAAGGGTGTGACCCCTTAATAAAATTGGTGGGTGGAAATAAGTACGTATCTCTAGAATACTGGCCTCATTTCATGTGCATATAGGGATGTCAATGGAACCTAACGAAAGGGTAACTGGCTCAGCCGGTTCCGTTACGCTAAGTATTATCGGATATCCGATATCCGTTAAATTCCGAAGGAAACTCAAAAATCCCAACCGATTCCGTTACGATAAGGTTAACGGATATCATATTTTTTCCCGATAATTTCCGTTAAGAAGCCCCATTGAATCTTTTTTCATCTTCTCAGAAAGAGTTTTATACAAAAAATGTATATGCCAAACACATTGTGATGAAATTCAAGGAACAATGAACTGCCCAATTCTAATGACCACTGCTAAGCAAACAAAAAAAGAAACCAGCACTAAAAAAACCTATATAAGACATTCAAAACCACAACTTGAAGCATTTATAACTTACACTGATTAATTCACAAAAAAGTTCTACAAAAATATTGTAGATTGATGCTAGATAAAAACCACCAGTGCTTTTTGCAAAGAGATGCTGCAATAGTCACATCTCCTTGATTGCCCTTGTACCCTCTATAATCATCAATAGTTTTCAACATCCAATAACTTAATCAATCAATGAATCAATCTGAAATTAATTCGATCAATTTACCCAATTTGGATTTTAGGGTTTGTTACCTGCTTGGTAAAATTGTTGTAACGACGATTACTAAAAGAATTGATAACAGTTGTGGAGAGAAAGGTAGTAGTATGGAATATCGATGGTGTTGTTGGTTTGAATTTGAGGTATGAATTCGGTGTTACTGAAGGAGGTCTCAGGTCTGCAATTGTGGTGAGTAAGGAAGAGGAAACTGGAGACGAAAGGAAAGGAAGGTGCGATGATTTTCTAAAATAAAAAAACGATTATGTCATTGCCCCTCTTGTTTAACAAATCTACCAAAATCCCGTGAATAACCAAGCTACAACTAAAAAACATGGAGGGGTATACTTGGAACATAAAAAGATGATAACCTTATTGGATGTGGGATATAAGGCTAACGGAATCTTCCTTAACCGGTACCATTACGTTAACACGAAAATATCCAATAAATTATCGGAACAGGATATTCGATAACCGTTATGTTGGAAATTAACCTAGCGGATTACCGATATATGGAAACGGTTATCGGATATCGGATATCTATTGACGGCCCTGTGTGCATTATATTGTCTAGGGTTTATAAGATTTCAGAATTTTTTACTTTCCTCTAAAATTCATTCACTCTTGCAGTCGCAGACGCTCTTTCATTTTTCTATCTCTCGGCGAAATGTTTCGATCGTTGTTGTGTAAATTTGGAGAATCCTCTTCTTCTTCATCTACATTATTCGCAGCACCAGCTAAGTATTTTCTCTTCAGAATACAAATCTTCCTTACTTGAAACCAATCTTCCTTCTTCTTCTGGTGGTTTTGGGGCGCAATGTTTCGATCATTGTTGTGTAAAGCAGGGGGAAATCTGAAAAGGGAAACTGCCATCATCAATGGAGAATCTTCTTCTTCATCATTAGTAGCAGCTAAGTATTTTCTCTTTACATTTCAAAATCAAAATGTTTTTGTAATTTCAAAATCTAGGGTTACTTCCATCTTCTCTTCCTTCTCTACTACTAGTAGTAATAATAGTGAGCTTACTTCTGATTCTGATTCTTCGAATTCAATTGTAGTTTCTTATTTGATTAATTCATGTGGATTGTCTGAGAATGAAGCTATTACTACTTCTAGAAAACTCAATTTCAAAACTACTTCTAATCCTGATTCAGTTCTAACTCTACTTCAAACATACGGATTTACTCAACTTCACATTTCTAAATTAATCAATAGCGAACCACGCATCCTCTTATCAAAACCAGATAAAACCCTTAAACCCAAACTAGATTTCTTCAAATCAAAAGGGCTTTATGAAATTGAGCTTGCCAATTTCATCTCAAGGTCCCCAAGATTGCTGATAAGAGGCTTGAAGAAAGAAATAATTCCTTCATTTGATACACTTAGGAGCGTTGTTCAGTCTGATGAAAATGTCATTAAAATGATGAAAAGAAATTCTAGGGTTATCAATACCAACCAAGTTAAAAGAGTGATGGTCAATGTAGAGCTTTTGAGAAATGAAGGCGTCCCTGAAACTAATATTCGTAAGTGTTTAACCGCCCAACCAAGAGCATATACGGTCAATGGATTTAAAGAGAGTATAAAAAAGGTTAAAGAAATGGGTTTCGATCATTTACAACTTACATTTCTTATAGCTGTGCAAATATTGGCATCAATGACTGAAATCTATTGGAGGAAAAAAATGGATGTTTACAAGAGATGGGGTTGGTCTGAGGATCAAGTTCAAACAGCATTTAGGAAACATCCTACATGTATGAGGGTCTCTGAGAAGAAGATTACGGCGGTTATGAATTTCCTTGTGAATGAAATGAATTATGATTCGTCAAGTGTTGCTAATTACCCGACAGTTTTGTCTTATAGCTTGAAGGAGAGGGTTATGCCAAGGTGTTCTGTTATCAGGATTTTAGTCTCCAGAGGCCTGATCAAGGAAAAAATTCCTATAAGCTCATTTTCAGTAATGGTAGATGTGTCTTTTTTGGAAAAGTTTGTTAAAGAGTATGAGCAACAAGTTCCTGAACTCATGAAGGTATTCAAAGGTCAGTTGAATTACCAGGAGCTACTACAGAACTCAAGGAGTTGTTGAGATGAACATGTGGGTAAGCGGTATGTAGATTCACTATAGTTCCTGCTTATCTTTAATGTCTATGCTTGCTTTGTTATTTTAGAAATAAAAATTGTGCCACCTCTTATGTACAAACAAGGAGATAAATATGTCATGGATTAGTAATTTATCTTTTATATTCCGTTAAGTTTGTCTTGAACTGTATGGATGCCTGAATTTTGGTTGTGAACTGAAGGATATGTCCGTTGGTTAGGATATGTGTGGTTTGTTGTAAACTTGTCTATTAGGAAATTTGTACTGTTGTATAGACTGCATTTATGATAATCCGAAGAGTCAAAAGTAGTTGATTTTTCTTATATGAACAGTTATTAGTTCTTCTTCAGAAAGCTCTTAGGCTTCTGTCAACAGACTGTTGTGTAGTTGTGTAGGGTATAAAATCTGATAGAATCTTGCTGGCTGCTGCAGTTTATTGCTAACTTTGATGATGATGGGGAAGATGCTAGACTGATCCTTGGTTATTTAGGAAATTAATATAGTGCCGCCTCTTATGTACAATAAGGTTATTATAATATGTATTATGGTGTAGTAGATTTATCTTTTATACTTTTATCATGATCATGACTGTAAGTTTGTCTAGAAGTACGGGATGTCTGAATTTTGGTTCCGAACTGAAGGATATATCCTTTCGACTGGATATGTGTGGTTTGTTGTTGTATTAGGAAATTTACACTGTTATCTAGATTGAAATCAGGTTCATCCAAAGAATTAAAAGTAGTTGCTTATACGAGCACTTGTGAGTTCTTTGTCAGAAAGCTTATAGGCTTTTATTGACAAAATAGGTCAATGATGAGGAACATTTTAATGTGCAGTCAAGGTTCGTTGGGAAGATTCAAGATAAACCAAAAAATGAAGTGGGTTGCTTGTCATATGAGTTCTTTGCTATGAGAGGTGAGTAATGGAAAAGAGCGGCTCTGTTATTTTCCAGGGTGGATAGGAGAACCTATCCTGATTGTATTTAAAACTACTGTATCCAGTTGTATGTCTTTTCTCTTGTATGCTGGAACTTTTTTTTTTTTTTTTTTTGCTTGCTGGCTTTAATAGCTTCTGCCCTCTCTTCCTTTGAATGTCATTTCTAGAGAGGAAAATTCATATAGAGGGGTGGTTCTGTGTGCAGGTGGTTGTTTCTTGAGATTAAAGACTAGTGCAGGTGGTCCATTTCTGGATCAGGTAGAAGCCAGATGATATCAAGTACTCGAGGTTTTGTTTTTGCCTTGTTAGTTATAGTGTCAAGTATGAAGAGGATTCTAATTTCTAACAAAAAGATGCCTGGAAAGCCTGCACTATCGGTGTTTCAGAATGAGTAGTGTATTTGTGAAGGTACTTTATATCTTGGAGTAGCCACTAACTACATTGCTGAGTTCATGGCTAGCATCTGCGCTTTGGGATGGGCTCTGACAAACTATAAGTTCAAGGTAATCCTCCAATTTGACCCTAAGCTTGTATCGCAGCTCATAAGTTGCCTTGGTTCTTGTGGGCAAGATGGCAAAGTTTCAATGCACATATTAGAATAGCAAATTCTACCTAGTTGAGGCTCGTATGATCTCTGGTTCACTCTCTTTTCATAGCTTTTTCTTAGCACCAGTACCTGAGAGTAATTTTTGTTCCTTCTCTACTAGTTATTTCGAATTTCATATGAATGCTTTAGTTTTGCAATCTCACTGTTATTAGTTAGAAATGAAAGTAAGGGTCTTATTTGTTTACTTTGAAAGTTGTGGTCTTGCTTTACTGTATCCATCTGGTCACAAGCTTAATGCTCCATAAGAAAGGGAAAAAAAGAAAAACAAAACAGGTCTGTAAAAAAATTCTCTCCAGTAACCTGTCCTACAGTTGTGTTTTTTTGCTGAATTTAACTTCACTCTCTAGTGACTACCATCCAGCCTTAATATAAATATCTTATTAATATAAAGAAATAACTATTTTTGGTAGGAGACCCCCTAAATTACTTAATTGTCCCTATTTTTTACATATTTATTTAAATACCATTGTTTTTAAGATAGGTCAATTTTTTTAAAAACTTAATATCTTTCTGAAATATACACCGGATTTTTAAAAAATTTATATATTTGAAAAACTCTTTCAATTATCTACCTAACGAGTACAAATAAGAATAATAAATTTTTGTTTTAGGAATTTTTTTTCATGGATTTCAAATTCTGTATTGTTGGATGAGTAAAAATTCAAGTGTCCTTACTAGTGTTTATAAAATGAAACAGGCATCTTATTGTAAGACATTGTCGGTGGTGTGGATCATGAATTTTTTTTTAGTAAATATCATTCTCTACTTTGAATACTTGTCAATTATGCTGGTTTACAAAATTTTGAGGAATATATGGATTTCTATGAATTATGTGAAAAGCAATGACATTCTTATATATTCAGCTTGTAAACTGTGATATCCAAATTCAGGGTTCGACTACTACTTTGTATTAGTAGAAAACCAATTATCCTTGCAACAATGAAGTGTTTGATGCTTCAAAAAAATAAAAAAATGAAGTGTTGGATGTGACAGGGGACTCTACAAAAACTCTTTATCTTGAGGCAGTGTTTTTTATTTCACCCATCAAGTGGGTAGGCCCTTCCCCAACCCTTAGCTACCCACAAAACCGTGGGAAGAATCCATCGGTCATTGAAGCTTTTTGGACCCCGAAGATTGTCCAATCCGAGGATCCTGACAATCCCATTTGCACAATCTGTAAACAAAAATCCAAACTACACTACCCCTGGCATTAGAGAAGCTCTTAGGCTAAGTTTTATGGAGGAAAAGAAGTGAACAAAGATCCAAACTACACTGCCCCTAGCATTAGAGAAGCTCTTAGGTTAAGTTTTATGGAGGAAAAGAAGTGACCATTTGATTGAAAAACGTCCTATAAAGCCATGATTCCGATTCTCTCTCCCCTTGGGAAAGGTGTGAGTTAATTTTGTTTTTGTAGGTTTCATTTCTTTGTGAAGCAAAAACATTTTGCGGTATTCAAACAGACTTCTTTTCTATATTCCGACTCCATATAGGCAAGCCCTAAGCTAAGAGCCTTCCAAGAATGACCATAATGCCACCGAATTGATGTTGTAGGATAATCACAACTGGGAGCCTGTTACTGTAGTGACAGTACGACAACATTTTATCTAGTTTGTTTCTTTGTCTTGCTGGAATATATTCATCTTTATGCTCCAAAAAAATATAAATAAATAAAATAAATGCTTGCTTTTTGTCCCCACCCACTCTTTAGAACCCTACCAGAAAGAAGCGACCCCTAAGTAAACTAAGGTGGGTGGAAATAACTAGTACAATGCGTGAGACTGTATAGGGTTTCACATTTCAGAATTCATTCAATCGCTCTTTTTCCTCTCGGCGAAATGTTTCGATCGTTGTGGTGTAAATATGGAGTAATTCTGAAAAGGACAGAAGCCATCGTTAATGGAGAATCTACTTCATCATCATCAGCAGCAGCTAAGTACTTTTTCAGAGTAGAAAATCAAAATGTTGTTTTAATTTCAAATTCTAGGGTTAGTTACACTTTTTCTTCCTTCTCTACTACTAGTACTAATGTCAATACTTCTTCTTCATTTGTGGTTTCTTATCTGATTAATTCATGTGGGTTATCTGAATCTGAAGCTATTACTGCTTCTAAAAAAATCAATTTCAAAACCACTACCAAACCAGATTCAGTCTTAGCTTTACTGAAAGCAGAAGGATTCACTGAACTTCACATTTCTAAACTAATCCCTAAATACCCAGCCATCCTCTCATCAAAACCAGATAAAACCCTTACACCAAAATTTGATTTTTTCAAATCCAAAGGGCTTTATGGATTTCACCTTGCCAACTTCATCTTAAAAGACCCATTGATCCTCAAGCGGAGTTTTAATAAAGGAATAATCCCTTCATTTGATATCCTTAAGACCATTGTTCATTCTGATCAAAACGTCATTAAAATGGTTAAGCGAAATCATTGGGTTCTCAGTACAAACGGAGTTAAAAGAGTGATGGTCGCTCTAGAGCTTTTGAGAAATCAAGGTGTCCCTCAAGCTAATGTTTCTAACTATCTAATCCAACAGCCAAGAATATTTACTGGAGATGCAGATAAATTTAAAGAGATTGTAGAAAAGGTTAAAGACATGGGTTTTAATCATTTACAAACCATATTTCTTTTAGCTGTGAATATATTGGCATCAATGACAGAAGCCAATTGGAGGAAAAAAATGGATGTTTACAAGAGATGGGGTTGGTCTGAGGATCAATTTCAAACAGCATTTAGGAAAAGTCCTATATGTATGAAGGCCTCTGAAAAGAAGATTATGGCGGTTATGAACTTCCTTGTGAATGAAATGGATTATAATTCTTCATGTGTTGCCGAAAACCCAATAGTTTTTACTTGTAGCTTGCAGGGGAGGATCATTCCAAGGTGTTCTGTTATCAGGGTTTTAGTCTCAAGGGGTTTGATTAAAAAAAACATTTCTCTGAGTACACTTACAATCATGGTAGATGAGTCTTTTTTGGGGAAATATGTGAATAAGTATGAGCAAGAAGTTCCTGGACTAGTGAAGGTATTCAAAGGTCAGTTGAATTACCAGGAGCTACTACAGAACTGAAGGAGTTGTTGTGATTAATATGTGGGTAGCGGTATGTAGATTCTGTGAACTCATTTTAGTTTCTGCTTATCTTTAATGTCTATGCTTGTTTTGTTATTTCGGAAATTCTTGAAAATTGTGCCACCTCTTAATGTCATATATGGAGTAGTACTTTTATCTTTTATATTTTTTATCATCACGGTAAGTTTATCTTGAACTACTGTATGGGATGTCTGAATTTTGATTGTGAACTAAAGGACTTTGGGTAGGATATGCATTTTTGTTGTTAACTCGTTTATTAGGAATTGCATACTGTTGTATAGACTGCATTCATAATAATCTGAAGAACCAGAATTAGTTGCTTATGTGAACACTGATGAGTTCTTCTGCAGAAAACTCTTAGGCTTCTGTCAATAGATTGTTGTGTTAGGCATAAAATCCAAAGAATCATGCCGCAATTTGTCTTTTTACCTCCGTGACACTGCTGCTAAGTTAAATAATGATGCGGGAGATGCTAGACATCACTCAGTTACTTCAGAAATTAAAATTTTGCCTCCTCTATAAGCTAAAAAATGTATCATGATGTAACAATTTTTATCTTTTATGCATTTATCATGACTGTAAGTTTATTTAGAAGTATAGGATGTCTGAATTTTGGTTGCGAACTGAAATATATAATCAGGCAGGATATGTGTGATTAGTTGTTGTATTATGTACACTGCAGTCATGTTCATTCAAAGCATCAAAAGTAGATGCTGATATGAGCACCAGTGAGTTCTTCATCAGAAAGCACTTAGGCTTCAATCGACTCGATTAGTCAATGATGAACTTTTTGGACTGGAATCAAAGGTGCTTGGCAAGAATCAAGATTCCCCCTAAAATGAAGTGGGTTGCTTATCATATGAGTTATTCGTCGTGGGAGGTTAGTAATGGCAAAACTGTTCTGTTATTTTCCAGAGTGGGTAGGGGAAAACCTATCCAGATTGTATTTAAAACTACTGTATGGACTTATATGTCTTTTCTCTTGTATGCTGCTGGAACTCATTTTTTACTTGCTGGCTTTAATAACCTCTACTTTCTCCGCCTTCCGATTCACATTATCGAATGTCATGTCTTGAGAGGAAAATACATATAGAGCGGTTGTTCTGTTTGCAGGTGGTCGTTTCTTGGGATTAAAGATTTAGTGCAGGTGGTCCATTTTTGGATCATGCAGATGCCAGATGCCAAGGAGATGGCAAGTACTCAAGGTTTTGTTTTTTCCTTTTTAGTTATGATGTTCAAGTATGACGAGCTTCTGAAATTTAACAAAAAGATCCCTGGAATGCTTGCACCATTGTAATGTTCATTTGTGGAAGTACTTTTTAGCTTGGAGTAGCCACTAACTACATTGCTGATTTCATTGCTAGCATCTGCTGTTTGGAATGGGCTCTGGCAAACCATTCCAAACCGACTCTGAAGCTTGGATCACAGCTCTTATAAATCATAAGTTGCCTTGGTTCCTGTGGGAAGATGGCAAACAGTGTGTGATGGGATGAATTCTATTCTCTTTAAACATGTTTATGGTGAAGTAAATTTTACTGCTGACTATTTTACTGAGAGGGCTGTTCATAATCGTATCCAGAAAGGGCAGAGAATGGTGATTGGTGAGAGACCTAGTTCTGCGACTAAGCTAGAGTTTCCAGATTTTCCTTCTCAGGTTTGCTTAATGCCTAGTGATTTGGGTTTGATATATTTTGGGCCTGCAGGCTTGTAAGGTTAAACTGCAATTATTCGCTCATTGATCCCACCGATTTTCAATAATAGTAAAATGATACTCCCTCTGTTTTTGAAAAAGAGATACCTTCACTTTTTTATTTTAGCCTAAAAATAGGCCAAATTGAAAAAATAAAAGTATCTCTTTTTCCAGAAACGGAGGGAGTATTACATTCCTTTCATTAGATTTGAGAATTGTAGCTTGAAATTTACCACTTTAAATCGCGTTAGGGGTTCCATTGTCTGGTACACAAAGTGAGAAAACATTACTAGGAAGTAAGACCAAAGAACTCTTCAATGCTCTTATATATTGTGTTCGTATAAAGAAACATGCAATTTTTTTTTTGTGCAGCTTGATATGAAGAGTTTGATGTGTGACATGGAACTGTACAAGCTTTATCTTGAGGCAGTGTTTTCTATTTTTATTTTGTTTAGGTTGAATGATGAACACAGCCATCTAAACTTCAGGCTTCTTGGACTTCGGAACATTATCCAATCTGATTCTGGGTGGACTGTCCCAAAACTACTCTAAAACAGCTTTATCCTCGAAATACCTTCAAAGAGGAAAATGATGAAGGGCCGTTCCCATTTTGCCATTGACGGAAGATAATAATTAATAAGTACTCCTTGTGTTTGTGAAAAAGTGTTAGTTTCATTTTTTTTCCCCTTCAATTTGGCCTATTTTCTGGCTAAAATAAAAAATTGAAAGGACATCTTTTCCAGAAACAAAGGTAGTATTAAAGATGACGGAGAGGCCGCGGATTTAGAGTGATTCATCTTAACAGGGTGGGTGGAAATAACTAATACGTATCTCTAGGCAACTTGCCTCATTTGATATGCGTAGGGTTTATAAGATTTCGGAATTTCTTACCTCCCTCTAATACTAAGGGAAAAATGTTCCGATCTCTGCTTTATAAATTTGGAGTAACTCTGAAAAGGAACACACCCATCATCAATGGAGAATCTTATTCTTCGTCATTCGCACCACCACCAGCTAAGTATTTTTCCAGAATACAAAATCAAAACGTGTTTGTAATTTCAAAATCTAGGGTTGTTAGTACTATTACTACTTCTAGTGATGATATTAATGTTAAATCTTCTGATTCATCTAATTCATTTGTGGTTTCTTATCTGATTAGTTCATGTGGGTTATCACAAAATGAAGCTGTTACTCTTTTTTTCTCCTCCATTAACGACTCCAAGAAAAAAAGAAAAAAAAAAATTCACCCGAAAAATTTCAGTTACAGTAAAAGGGTCGTCAATTCGAAAAGCCTAAACCCTAACGAGTTTTCATATACACGTAGAGACCATAAAAAATCGTTAGGGTATATGATGATCAAGATAACGACCATATTTCTGGTTTTTCATATTTTTTACCCTAGATTAGAGTCGTTAACATAATATAGAAACCTATGACGATCCTCTATGAACGACCCTTTTTTAAACGTTAACAATCCCGGGTGAAAAACAAACAGCCTCTCTGTCCCAAAAAAATTCAGAGTCGTCTTGGTATAAACACACAAAATAACGACTCTTTCTGACCCAAGCTAAGAGTCGTCAGGGTATATCATATTACCTTGACGATTTTTCATAACCTGGAAAAGTTTCAGGTTTGAGGCGTCATTTTTGGTGTCAATACATTGACGACTTTATATAGTCGTTGGGGAATACATCCCTCGACATTGACGACTCTTTCTCTGTGTTGTGACATATATCCAATCCATGGGAGAATTTAAGATAATCTTACTATCAACACAATCATCTTTGTTGCTTGAACCTTTCCCAACATCATTTCCCCTACTTGAATTACTCATTTCTAAATTTTCCCTCTAAAACCTCCTCTTCTTCTTCTCAACTAACAAAAAAAAAAAAAAAAAAAATCAAAGCAAAGCAAAGCAATTTTGATTCTAAAATCTGATTTTAATCTAACATAATCTAACCACACTAATTAACTTAACTTAATTAAGTTTTAATACTAATCATTTAGGGGCAGTTTAGCCATTTAAAAATATTTTGGTTAAGGGGTGACTCAAATTAGGTTTTCATGACATTTTTTGTCCTAGTGGGAGGCCCCTAATTGTTTTTTGGGCCCAATTAAACTAGGCTTTTTATTTATTCCTGTTTTGTTATATCCAAAATGAAAATTTTCTCACCTCTTATGTATGAACACAACACAAAAAATATATGTCACGATGTAGTTGTATTAATATTTAATAAAACTATGTTTATATACAAGACTGCAATTACTGCACGGGGTGTCTGGATTTCGGGTTCACAATCGAAAGAAGTAATGAAGTATGTCTTCAGCAAGTCGTGCATGGTTGTTTGGTAAGGTGGTTTATCTTCTAATATAGAGTGCAATCAAGTCGTGTCTGCAAGAATCAAGTTTGTTGCTTGTCATATGAGTTCTTTGTCATGATCTTAGTGGTGACAGAGAGGTTCTGTTATTTTCCAGAAGGGGAGAAAACTACTGTACAAAGACTGGAGTTACATGGGTTTTCTCTTGTATGCTTGAACTCAAATTTTTTTTAATTGATGACTTTGATTGCCTCTGTTCTCTCTGCCTTCTGACTCTCATAGCCGAATGTCGTGTCTTGAGATGTATAAGAGTTTTATAAAAAAAATTGTATCCAAATTTCTCCCAAACTGTGGAGGTTTCTTGAACTGTACAATATAATTTCTTTGTTCATAATTTATCTTGCAGTAATATTACTGGACATATTGAATATGACATGTCATTACGGTCACTATTACAAATCTAATTTGTGGACCTTGCACAAATAGTCCCGAGGGGTAAAAAATATTTTTTTTGGAGTCAACTTGAGAAAGTTGCTTCCATTCTTTGGAAGCAACTTGTGCTAGTTGCGTCCACTTCTGAAAACAACTTGTGCTAGTTGCTTCCACTTTTCAGAAGGTAGGGGTGTTTTTAAAAATTGAATAAGGGTGTATTCTAAGGGGCGGATTTTAAAGGGTATTTAAATAATGTTGACATGATTCTTGCTTCTTGGTAGATCACCAAAGTAAATCTTCATCTTACTTCCTTTTGAATCACATGATAACTTCAGCGTACTTTAGATTCGGTATAGCATCAGTTGTCAAGGAAAGCCGCACCAACTCCAATTACTATAAGGGCAATTCCTATGGCAATGGCCAAATCCATTTTTTTGTTGAGCCAGGTGGATGGCCAAACTGGCTTTTCAACTATGGTAAAGCACTGGGCGTTAGATAACCAAGTGCACGTGCTTGAGACAAACGCTGGAGTTTAAAGGAAAAGCGCGGGAGTTGAGAATACAAACTATGGCGTTGGTAATAAAAACTCGGGCGTTGGTCCTATCAACGCGGGCGTGAGAAGCAAAATCTGCAACGTTCATATCTCCAACGACCATAATTCCAACGTCTATATTTCAAAAACTATAAATTAGATTAAATTGACTTCATTTTCTGTCACACCACTACTATTTCCTTCTTCTAAAACTCTTCTAAATCAATTTTTTTTGATACAATATGAGCGGCATTTTAAGAAAAGCGGTCAATAGTGTAAAGAAGAGAAGAGATCGAAGAAATGAACCGGCACCGCGGCCTGCCGAGTGTCGTTGTTGGCCCATCATTAGTCCAAGGTCATGTGTCGGGGCATCAAGATCGGTCTGAGGATTATTTTAGAATGAGAGGTGGATTTTCAGACTTAAAGGCTATTTATGAAATTTTACCCCCTCAAGTCCGAGAAAGGGTTGACAAATATCCCTGGCGTGCGCTTTATAGTGTGAAGCCTAGAAGACACAACAACAGAATTCCGACAACAGTGGTAGAAAGGTGGTGGGCGACGACGCACACATTTCATTTTTGGGATTTTGAAATTGGTAAGCTTGTTTAACTTAACTTAAATTATATTTTTTAAATAATTATTAAATAAAAGAATTAATCATAGTTGATATATACTTGTAATAAGAATTACACCCCTTGATCTGTATTTCATTTGTGGGATCCCAAGTGGAATGGGAGAGCCAGCACCATTCAACCAAGACGAATGGATATCAAATAGTAAATGGGAGACGCTTTTTCCCTCGTTTATAGATTCAGAAATACCTGAAGATTATAAACAATTGAAAGGAGGTGAGATTAAATGTTCAGCGTTGAAGCATTTCCTTAACCAACCCAGAAACCCAGAACATGTAGATGACTATCCTGAACTCGAAAGGATGTTTATCTTATGGGTACTGGGTCAGACATTCTTTCCAAACTCAACTTCTGTTGCTCGTGTTGGTTGGCTTCATGCGTTAGAAGATCTTAACAAAGCACCAGATTATGACTGAGGATCTGCAATTTTAGCAGAATTGTACTGTGCGCTGGATCATGCGTCCATGGGCGGATATAACTTCACTTGTTTCTGGGGCATCATAGAGGTAAATATCAAAATTATTATTTTAAAATTTAAATAATTTTTATGAGCAAATATAGATTAAGTCAAAGTACTAAAATTATGGAGTAATTTGCAGTATTGGTGGTATACCTACTTCCGTGTTAGTAAACCAATCCTTAAAGACGATACCCAAAGATTTCCAATGTTGAATATGTACATCTCGACCAACTTAGCGAAGGGCACTGGCAGCGATATCTCGGGTTCCAGTTTTGTTCATAGGTTTCATCAGATGACTCGGAGCCACAACAATGCCGTTGTTCACCCTTACATTGATTATCCTCAGTATGGTGCTAATGTTGGACAACATATTCTTGATTATTCTCTGCGTAGAGTTGTTTTTTACGCTCCACAATTGATAGAGGGGTTTGGTACCTAGGAGAAACACTGCAGTATCAAATGAAAGGTATATATGCAATTGCAATTAACCTGCCACAACATATGCAAACCTCTGGATCAGATTTTAAACGGCTGAGAAGAACCAATTGGGAGAGGTATGAACTAAATACACAGAGGGATATTAGTGAAGCGGAGTATGTCAAATGGTACGAGTCGATTGTGAATCCTG
The DNA here is from genome assembly GCA_023531105.1 of Papaver atlanticum. NCBI lineage: Eukaryota > Viridiplantae > Streptophyta > Magnoliopsida > Ranunculales > Papaveraceae > Papaver > Papaver atlanticum. Next base: position 75,124 of record JAJJMB010004716.1, on the reverse strand, counting down.
TAATTGGGACACAGAACACGCATATCTATGGGTTTTGTCTCCCAGGGTTATCACGCCTGTCCCATGATGCAAATATCGTTCCTAGCCAGCTACCTCCAAATGATCCATGCTTTATGATTTACCCCACCACGGGTGCAAGTTCTTAATCATCTTCGTCAAATATTTCCGTTGTTTGTTGGGAGATGGCAAGTATTACTTCATAAAGTGAGCCAACCACGATCCCCATTGTTTCCCAAGCTGTGGAACGTGAATATCCTTACTACAATGTCACTGCCCGTAAGGAAGAGTTGCGGAACCAACTGAACGATTTGCATTGGAAGAATCGGAAAATAGAGGCTATACACTTGAATGTGTGTCGGAAATGGCACGAGAACACAATGTTTGGATTGAGTTCAACTGTAAATGATGATGGGCGGCGGTCACAGTCTTCCGATTCCACCAGGAGAAGATCATGGCACAATAGTGATGAAACAGTGGTGGGAGAAACACAAGTACGACAGAGTTCTTCTTCACCACACATACGGCACAATACTACTTCACCACAAACTGTGCCTGTATCTCAACCTCAAGTATTTCGGCTAGATCCGGCGCATTTCATCATCATTCTCGCCCTATAACCCAAATGATTGCTATACACCACCACCACTACAACCAAAAACATCTTATATGCTTGGAGGACCGAGTGCACCGAGTGCTTTCCAAGCATCGCCTAGTGTTTTCCAATCGTCTAATGTTGTTCAACCATCTTCATCTCCTTATGGAAATTTACTTAATATGTTGGCAATTGGGGATGTCCCAGGTCTATCCCCAGGTCTTGGAGAATTCTTGACTCCAGAAGATAACAATTGGAGAGATGAGCGACGTTAGAGAGATTGTTTGTAATTTTTAATTCTGCTATTTGTAATTTTAGTTTTAAAAGTACGACGGTCTGAATTAAATGAAATTACATATGTTTAAAATAAAGCTTTTTACATTAGCTTCACTGAATGACGGCGGACTACATTAGCTTCAAAGAAGGGGTTGAAACTGTTCAACACATTAAGGATTTCGAAACATTTTTTGAAAGGAAAAGCCACATTTTTTCATCTTCGCCATTCAGCCAAAGATCTTGTTACCATCTCAGCATCAGTTTCACCTCTCAGTCTATATCGATTGGCTTGTATGGTTAAAGTTACAAACTCACTTACTTCTTTCTTAATTGTACAAAAACGATTTTCTATGTCGCATATAGCACGACGACTCGGATCACGGGTATCACTGCAGAACCCGTTGTGAATAACCGCCCATAAATTCACCCATAGATAGTTTGCTGAAGCAAGCTGAGTAAATAAAAAAACATAGTTTCTGCAAATAGATTCATCTTCTTCTTTAGTATACAGAGCGCACCGAACTAACAAGGGCCGAGACATGTTCAAGAATTGAAAAATTTGTTGAAGTTGAAGAATTTTTTTAAGCTCAGAGAAGAGTAAAGAAGACTAGATGTGTGAATATGAATTTGGAGTTGAAATGGAGAATATTTATAGAACTCAAAAATTATAGCCGTTAGATCACAAGAGTTCTAAGCCGTCCAGATTCAGCCATTAGCACTTCTACGAAAAACTCGGCGCATTCAGGAACGACGCTGGCGTGTGGAGTAAAAACGGGCGTTGGTAGTAAAAGCGCCAGCGTCTTGGGATCAAGCGCCAACGCTAGTGCCAAGCGCGCCCGTCCTTTCATCAAGCGCGCGCTACATGTTTTAACTCAATGAACAAACTAACAAATTTGTTGGTTTGAACATCCATTTTTCATGTTTGTTGAGTCCATAGTGGGAGCAAAATCAACAAACTTCAAGTTTGTTGAGTCCATAGGAACTGCTCTAAGGGAAGTTATTCAGAGGAATCAGTTTTCTTTTCCCTATAACCCTACGAATTTTCCCTATAACCCTACGAAAACAGAAGATTAAGGAGCCCTAAGCGGTTAATTCCTAGGTAATTTTGCGCCGTTGAAAACCCATCAAGAAAAAAGGAGCTAAACATATACAGAAACCCTAGTAACTTTGTCCATATTTTCTTTCGTATTTAGAAGTAGCTAGCTATCATGGATTTGCGTAATCAAAAGCAACTAAAGGGACGAAACAGCATGCATGAGGCAGTTGATAGGATCACCAACTTACTTGATCCACTGTATCATCGTATCCTTTCTTTTCTTGAAATCAAGCAGGTTGCTCGTACTTGCGTGTTATCAAAAAGATGGAAGTACATCTGGACTACTGTCCCAACCCTTGATTTTCTAAGCTTATACCCCCATCATCGGTCTACGCCTCAGAATAAAGAGGAAACCAAAGAGTTCATGGATATTGTGGACAGAGTATTGCATCTTCATGATACGACGACAAGTTTACAGAAGTTCTCTTTCCGCCGGATGAGTTACATATTAGACACATCTCGTGTTAATTTATGGATATCTGCAGAAATATTGCGCAAAGTTCAAGAGCTTAGTCTCACCTTCTCCGCCGCTAAAACCTTTTGTCCCTTGTCACTTTTCACTTGTCAATCATTGATTACTTTGGAGATAAATATATCGTACGATTTTTATATCCCTAAGCATATGTCTTTTCCAAAACTTAAGCACCTTAAACTCGGTGGAGTTAAATTTAGAGACGAGAACAAGAATGACCTGCTCAGCTTATCCAATTGCCCACTACTTGAAGATTTGACAATGGAATATTGTGTATGGATTGATGTCAGGAATTTCTATATTTCAGCTCCTTCAATTCAACATTTGAAAATTATTAATGATCCTTATCGTCCAGATCGAAAGAATTACTCGGATTATAGTGCTATTTATTTAGAAGATTGGCCTGGTTTACGAGATAGTGGTCTCAATATTCATGCACCAAGGTCTCTCACCTAAGAAGATTGGCCTGGTTGATCATCTTGTCGCACGTACACAATACATTTAGCAGATGTTTAAGAGTTTTATAACATTTTTTTTTGTTTCCAAATTTCTCCCAATTGTGGAGGTTTCTTGGACTGTACAATATAATTTTGGTTTTCATAATTTATCTTGCAGTAATATTACTGGATATATATTGATTATGACATGTCATTACTGTCACTACCAAAAAATCTAATTTCTGCAAGGAAACATGATTCTTGGTAGATCACCAAAGTAAATCTTCAGCTACTTCCTTTTGAATCACATAATAACTTTAGCACTTTAGATTCGGTATGGCATCAGTTGTCAAGGTCTTCCAATTACAATAAGGGTAGTTATTCAGAGGAATCAGTTTTCTTTTTCCATATGCGGCCTAAACATGACCAGGGGCCAAATGACCAAACCCTAAACCCTGAACCCAGATCCTTATATATATATAACCCTAGGAAAACAGAAGTTCGAAGGTAATTTTGCGCCGTTGAAAACCCCAGAAAAAAGGAGCTAAACATATACAGAAACCCTAGTAACTACTTTGTCCATATTTTCTTTTGTATTTAGAAGTAGCTAGTTATCATGGATTTGCATAATCAAAAGCAACTAAACAGCATGCATGAGGCAGAAGATAGAATCACCAACTTACCTGATCCACTTATTCATCACATCCTTTCTTTTCTTGAAATCAAGCATGTTGCTCATACTTGCGTGTTATCAAAAAGATGGAAGTACATCTGGACTAGTGTCCCAACCCTTGATTTTCTAAGCTTATACCCTCGTCATCGGGATACGCCTCATAAAGAAGAGGAAACCAAAGATAGAGTATTGCATCTTCATGATACGACGACAAGTTTACACAAGTTCTCTCTACGCTGGATGAGTAATTACATCTTGGACACAAAATCCTTGGACACATCTCGTGTTAATTTATGGATATCTGCAGCAATATTGCGCAAAGTTAAAGAGCTTAGTCTCACCTTCTCCGACGCTAAAACCTTTTGTCCCTTGTTAATGTGGATACAAAATACCGCACACTCATTTTATGTGCGAAGTAACTCCGTAAGTATTAAGTGAACACAACCGCATACGTTATATCCAAGATGACGAACCAGATGACGTAACCATTTGACGCACGTCAGATCCGAAATTAGGGGCTTTATTAGCTGTTCTCCACTATTTAAACCACTATATAAGGAGCAGAGCGCCTTTGTAAAAAAGAGAGATCTTTTTGGGTGAGCTTAGGGAAGAATTTTAGGAGAGAGAAAGTAATTTGCTCCCCAAGTTAGGGTTTCTTCATATCTTTGTACTTGTTCTAAGATTTTAATAAGAGTTCTTGAGTATTTCGATATGATTTCTTAGATTGTTTCATTGATTATATCAAGGGTGTGGTTGTGAGATTTCTCGCAACTACAGTCACTTTTTACTTGTCAATCATTGATTACTTTGGAGCTAAATGTATCGTACAGTTTTGATATCCCTAAACATATGTCTTTTCCAAAACTCAAGCACCTTAAACTCGGTTGAGTTAAATTCAGAGACGAGCATAAGAATGACCGGCTCAGCTTATCCAATTGCCCACTACTTGAAGATTTGACAATGGAATATTGTGTATGGATCGATGTGAGGAATTTCTGTATTTCAGCTCCTTCACTTCAGCATTTGAAAATTATTAATGATCCTTATCGTCCAGATCGAAAGAATTACTCGGATTATAGTGTTATTTATTTAGAAAATTGGCCTGGTTTACGAGATAGTGGTCTCAATATTCATGCACCAAGGTCTCTCACCTACAGGAATACTGTTCCGAAGGATTATGTCATATCTAGTTGTCTAACACTAGTTGAAGCTGATGTGGATGACGTATCCTTGCTTGTACCTATCTTTATGCCGGTATTTCTTATTATGTTCTTCTATGCGGTTAACTAATAAATACTTTTTTTTTTTTGGTTGCCTTGTGATGAATAGGCTCTCTCCTTTGCAGACGATCTCATAAAAGTGTTGCCTACATTTAACAATTTGAAACAGTTGAACGTGTCTGCTGCAGCGACCGATGGTAAAACACTAGTTGCTTTGTTCCAATAAGCCCCTAGTATGGAGTGCCTTATATTCAACAAGGCAAGTGCATAAAACCTCTTCTTCTTTTTTACATGCCTGTCACTAGATAAAAATGGGGTTTTCAGATATTAATTAGTCAACTTTGCTTTACGTATGTTTATCTTTTTCAATTTCATATTCAGATAATGATTCTTCCAAGTTCCTATGGCAATGAAAACGACTACAAGAATGGATATGATGGGTCCGGAGCTTCATGTTATGACTTCTGGATGTTGCTTTTTACACCTCAAGTCAGTTTGCTTTAAGGAATTTACAGGTGAAAACCGTGAAATGTGGTGGGTAAAACTAATTTTGGAAAAAGCAAAGGCATTGCAAACAATGACTATTTCTCATTCTCTTCCTTAATATGTGTTTTCTTACACAAAATGTAAAAACAAGGAAGAAGTTAAAGCGGAGGTGTCAAATATTTTTAGAGCCTCAGCAACTACTTGTGTGTTGAACTTCTCCTAAATCGAGATAAGGTTACTTGTGTTTGCCATTTATTTAATATTTGATCACATCGGTATTTTTTTTAAATATACTTGTTATACATTATATGGACATACTGATCCCAAACACATTTTAAGATGAAAGTTGACATACCCAATGCTTCTCTCACCACTCTCTCACTCCTTCTTCTTCTTCTCCAACAAAACCATCAAAAACAATCATTTTCTGTTCAGATCTAGTTCATTTTTGGACCAGATCTTCATTATTCCTTACTTTCTAGGTTAGTTAGTAGATTAATTTAGTTTTTTACTTATCTACACCGTTTTGGTGGTTTTATCTACTCTTTTGAGGTTTATCTTCGCTTTAATGTCGATTTTTGGTTATTGGGTTGGGATCTAAGATCAATAGTGATGCTCTCCAACGACAAAATCTCCATCTTTGTTGTCTCCGGCGACGAACTCTTCATCGGAATCTTCATCATCAACTTATCCGGCGACGAAATCTTCATCGGTGGTCTTGTTGACGACGGAAGCTTCATCACTATTTACAAGAGATTTGAGCAAATCACTCCTACTTTAGGAAGATTTCTTTATAAAGAAGAAAAACATACTAAATGGTTGGAATTTAATTCCGAGAAAAACCATCTTTCTTCCGATTTAATCGGATCTTATTCATACTTGTATTTGTCTTACTCTGGTAATCCTTCTCTTTCTCTTGTCGGATTTCTCGGTATTGTACTCTTACGGTATGTTCTTGTTACTTTGTATTCTCTTATTTTCGATCTTAAACTCATTGTAACCTTGAAATCCCATTAATAAAAAGGTTCCTTGTTTATTCAAAAATAAAATAAAATAAAATCCCAATTCATTTTATTTTATTTTTAAATTTCGTCCGGAACTTAATCTAAAATTTCACGATTGTTGTGAAACTAAAAGCAGAGAAGGAGAACTAAAAACGTAAACCATCTTTTGATGGATTTTTTTCTTTTTTTCTTAGATAATATAGACCATCTTATTTAAGATTATGAGCAGGGGCGGAACTATGTAGTCACCTGCACACCCATGACCCACACGTGCGTAGGTCCACGTGTTAGGCCGAATGACTGGCCTTACACGTGAGGGAGGGTGTGAAAGGATAATAGTCCCACATCACTAGTTTCCACATGATGAGCTTAAAATATAATATGGAAGGGCCGCTGCACTCTTTGCCAATTGGTTTTGAGTTGGATGCCTGCAGACTTTAACATAGTAACTTGAAAGATAAGTTTTGGGCATGTGGCATGGCCGTCAACAGGATTTGTCTAGTACATAGTTTGTTGTTTTATTAGGAAGTCTCTACTGTTTTGTAGACTGCACTCATGTTAGTCAAATAATCAAAATTAGTTGTTTATAGCACTTGTTTGTTGGATGCCCACTCAAAATTAGTCTCTACTGTTTTGGGCCGCTCCACTCATTGCCAATTGGTTTTGAGTTGGATGCCCGCAAACTTTAACATAGTAACTTGAAAGATAAGTTTTGGGCATGTGACATGGCCGTCAGCTGGATATGTCTAGTACATAGTTTGTTGTTTTATTAGGAAGTCTCTACTGTTTTATAGACTGCACTCATGTTAGTCCAAAGAATCAAAATTAGTTGTTTATAGCACTTGTGAGTTCTTCATCAGAAAATTTTAGGCTTCTTCTATCAACAGACTGTTATGTAGAGTCTGTAGACTGCAATCATGTAGCGATTAATTTTTATACCAAAAATATATCCATAACAGTGCTGCGATGCTTTATGATGTTGGGGAAGATGCTAGACTGATTCTCACTTATGCGTTTTAAATCCAGAATACAGATAACACGATGATGCCTCCAAGTAACACATCAGGAAGCCAAACACTGTTTTCTGCAATTATGCGATTTATTGATCTTGTAACATATAATTAATTACAAAAATTGTTAGGTGCACTTTTAAGTAGATATCTACACATGGCAATGATGGCATTCCCACTCCCACATAGAGTTATAGATTTTGTTGACACTCTGATAATCCCCTTCATATTTCAAAAGAAATATTTTGCAGTTTTCTGTCATTAGATAAACCCACTATACCATCTGCAGTTTTTGCTTGTTCTGGATCCAAGGCGGAGATCGGAATGTGTCACGCCCATTTTTCAACTATACAACCAACGCAACTTCAATCTGTGGGTCATCTGGAACCACCCAAAGCTTCACTGTCTTGTCAGCACTAGCTGTGGCTAATATCATGTCCTGCAGAACAACATGAAAACCAATAAAAAATTTTTATTTTTTTTTTATAATAAGGGAACTTCATTTATTAAATTGTTTCAGGCACCAAATGCCTTTGTAAAACAGAGTTTATCCATGGAGTGTAGTCCATGTACTCTTCTAAGACAAGCTTGTTACTTCTCACTCTTAGATATTATATCAGCTACACTATTAAGATCTCTTTTAACATAAGATATTTTGCAAAAAATAAAAGAAGACATTAAAGTTTTAATACTTAAAATGAATTGATTATTTTCCCATCTGACATGAACATTTTCCGATATGATAGACTGCACTATTACTTCAACATCGGCTATAACAAAATGAATTTCATTGATATTTTGTCCCTTGATCCAACTGAGAGCCTCTAAAACAACCATGTATTCTCTAGCTTCAGGGTCAATTACTCTGTCTGCATAGGATCCTTTCACTCCAACATAAGTACCTGCAACAAAAAGAAGCACTATTCCGGTGCCATCTTTATTAGTAAGATGGTCAAAAGAGGCATCTAAAACAACTGTAGCTACATTATCAGGATGTTGTTTTTCTATAGCAGGAGTATGAGTATCAACTGAGTGATTTTGTGCAGAAAGTGTGAAGTTATATAAATGTAATCTGATTATAAGAACAGATGATAAAGGGTTTAGTGATTTATCATGGAAGATGGGTTCACATCTTTCTTTCCAAATGATCCAACAGACAACCATGAAGATCATCCTCCATTTAACGTGTTCATCTATTCCATTGTTTTGTGAAGATGGGAACCAAGAAATAACCCATTCCTTAGTACTTCCACAATTATCTGCAACTTGATCAATATTTATGTTGAGACATCTCCATACAACTCTAGCATTCTTACACTTGAGAAGAAGATGAAATATAGATTCTTCAGGATGATTACAAATGCTGCATTGAGTTTCCACATTTCTGTTGAAATGAGCTAACTTGTCTCTGGTCTGAACAATGTCCTTGAGGTATTTCTAGATGAAAAATTTAATTCTATGGGGCATTTTCATTTTCCAAAGGGATTTCCAGACCTCTTTTGGAACAAAATTAAGAGTTGCTTGATGAGATACTCTGTTTTCCACCAACTTGTTATATGCACTTTTAACAGTGAATAAACCATCCTTTGTTGGTCTCCATCTAATATTATCTTTCTCATTAAGATTAATCTGCATTTTTGAGATTTTATCTACCACTTCCGAAGAGAATAGACTTTGAAGAAGATTTATGTTCCAAAAAGAAGTATTATGAGTAATTATCTCAGAGATATACATATAGCTCAGATGACTTGGGAAAGAAGGAATAGGCTTATTATCCATATTTATGATCCAAATGTCATACCATATATTCTTGTCCTCTTCCCATTATTAACCTCCATGCATACATTTTTTTTGTAGAGACAAAAAATCTACTTCAACACCTTTCCATATCCAAGAAGTATTATTCTTTTCTGTATTTATGTGAAGAAATTATTCATTCTTAAAATATTTTGCTTTTAACAGTTGAACACATAACAGTTCAGATTGAGCACAAATTCTCAAAGAAAGTTTTGTGAGTAAAGCATGATTCAACACCTCTAGGTCTCTAAAATCTAAGCCTCCAAATTCTTTAGGAATACACAAATTTTGCCATGAGATTGGATTATTACCTCTATTGGATTTGTAACCTCGGAAAAACTTTCTTTGAATAGTATCTAGCTTCTTAATGACATTTTTAGGGTTCTTGAATGTACTCATCTGATACATAGGAACAACAGTTAGAGCATCTTTGACCATTGTACCTCTACCAACTTGACTCATAGTTTCACCCTGCTAGTTGTCTAGTATTCTTTCAAAAGCATAATTTTTTACCAATAAGAAGTGGAGAACCAAGGTACTTCGCTTTACTGTCCATATTTTTTAACTCCAAGAATGTGTCTGAGAGTGTCATTGATAGCAGGATCCAAAGTATTGCCGAATAAGATGAAAGATTTGTAAAAATCAATGACCTAACCAGATTGTGAACTAAAATATTCAATGACCTGTAAGAGATTGTTCACATTGGTTAAATTAGCATGAGTAAAAATAAGACAATCATCTGTAAAAAGCAGGTGATAAATGGAAGGAGCACCTCTGGCTGCTTTAATTCCAGTAATTTCCTTGGCATAATGAGCTACTGTAAGAGTTCTTGATAGCCAATTCCATAGAAAGAATGAATAAGTAAGGAGACACAGGATCTTCTTGTATTATTAATCTACAAGCCTCTAACCCGGTGCATATGCACCGGATGCATAACAATTGAAGTTTATGTGTACTCTGAAATCTTGTTTTCTGAAGGGTAATTTTATAAGTAACATTAGAGATGGAAGCATGATGCTCACCTTATTCATTCACTTCATAATATTTGAGAAAATAAATACACACTCTCCTATGCACTCCAACAATATTTGCTTCTGCAGCTGTTAACAACCAAGCCGAAAGGGAAGTACCAACGATGTGCCTCTTTTTACTCCTTGTGTAAAAACTTTTATGACAACTAACTTTTGAACTCCTTGTTTACTGCAGCAACGCATATTGTTTTGAACACCAACAATGACAACTAACTTTTATGTTGGAATGTGTTGCGCTCTATTATCCTAACAAAATTTGTTGTTAACATAACTTCATTAATAATCTCATTCCAAATTATAAGTGTATTTAGCATTTATTTCTTAGCGTGATGCTGTTCATAAGACTACAAAAATCACTCCACTGTGTCTTAACCGAAGAATGCAAATTATTTTACTGTGTCTTTGACCATTTTTAATATTATTATCACTATTTTTCTCGGTTACCATTTTCAATATTATATACTTTTACTTCTATTGCAGGTAAAGAGAGGATCAACCGTTGATAATTTAATCTTCGAAAAAAATATTAAAAACAAAAATCCCTTGATTATTTAAAAGAAACATACAGTTTATCAAACTTATAAAAGAAACGTACCACCCTTGGAGTTTGTCATTGAAACTCTCTTCAACCATGTACAGTTGATGTTATTATTAAGTTCTGTTTATGTGAACTTCGTTTGTTGAACCTGTAACTTGCACATTTTGTCACACATGATGATGTTGCGATTATTATTAGTGTTCTTCCGGGAGCACTATCACACAAAGAGAACCTCCTTGTTCCAATGGAGGCACTCTTAAAGTTTCTCTTTTCTTTCCCTCCTCTTATTTTCTTTGCAAATTCTTTCCAGTTGGTCGTTGTTTCCTTGTTCGATTTCTTCCCGTCCTAATCACAGTTTGTGTATACTTTCGTTTTGGTTAATATACATCTCATTTTCGAGAAAATAACAAAAAAAAGAAAAACAAAGTATCTTTTGTTGCATTACCTTGTGATTGTCGATCCAACAGATGCAATATTTCCATAGAAGTTTGTTTTTTCACTTGGTTAGTCGTTGCGATACGTATCCACTCATCTACTTGTTTCTTTCTCTTTTGAAAGCAGGTACAGTCTGCAAATTACCATCCCACATCCCTTGCATTCTCCACCCTCTTTCTTATCCCTATCAATTGGTCTTCCAAAGGCATCCAAGGTCCTGCTACGCAGGAGAACGAATTCTAGAAATTCCGGTGCGAGATAAACAAAAGAACTTATTGAAGGAAAAAGACCACATAGTCATTTCAGATTGGTGTGTATTTTATGACTCTAATCATCCCGTGGGTACTGCCGCCAATGGTTGTTTCCTATACAGGCTTTTGCATCTTTTCTTGGATAACCTCACTCGCGGTTCATATTTTTACTGGTTCCTGGTTCCAATAATTCTCAATATCATCGGCATCAAATAAGATTTTTCAAACCTATCGTTGTAGCCATTCAGTTGGTTGTCCCGACTCATAACATGTTATTCAAGTATTGTGACACCCATATTTTTCTATGTACTCATCTATTAACTCTTATCAGTGTTACTTGTTGTACCAATCTGGAATCTCCAAACCTTCTACTATTGTCATGCCAAACAATTTTGCAAGCAGGTTATTCTCATTAACATGTTGGTTATAGACTGAATAACTTCTAGATACATAATGGAAACCACAATTGCCTCTTTCCAAATAAGCTCCTAACAATTGGCTATTATTCTTTTAATTCTTTGAAAAACTGACTTTTTTTCTTCAGATTTCTCTCCTAATCCGAGGGGCAGAATATGATTGCAGTGAAGAACATAAATCTCAATATCAATAGATGGTGAGGAATATCTTTCAAAAAGAGGTTTTCAGGAAGAGATTTCATTGAGGCGGATTAAGGTAAATCCATTATCTCCTATATGTAGTGTCCGAAAAATAACCTTAGGAAATGCGTCATTTGGACTTTGGAGAACTTGGAAACAAAAATGCAACGTTTGGAATTGAATTAAAATGTATCTTTTGGGAAACTTTAGTGTCGGTTAGGATTTCCTTAAGAAAGCAACCTTGGAATTAAAATGCATCATTTTGGATGAGTTGGCAATGATGACATGGAAAAATAGGGTGACATGGTTTAACCACAAAGAAGAAGAATTATGGTGACGCCATGTGTCTCTTTTGGGATCTCATATTATAAAGAAAGAGATAAGGATTAAATTCTCAACAAGGAGAGCCATTAAGAAAACCAGAAAGAGATATAGTGTTGATACATTGTTGTATGAGTTGAGTCCACTCTTCACAGAAACCAAAACTTCTCATAACTTTTAAGATAAAACACCATTATAATCTCAAAAGCTTTTGACATATCCACTTTAAGAGATAACCTACCACCTTCATTGTGACGGACCAGAAATTTTTTGCTCCCAACGGGTCGGGTTAGGACCCGCTTGGAAAGCTCCGACTCTCGGATACACCACTCACACCCTGAAACGCCACTAAAAAAAATAAAAAAAATAAAAAATGTTCATTGATAAAATCCCTATCTCAGTAGGTTGAACAAAATATCATTGGTCTCAAGGTTTGAATTCTATGAGCATATGTCCCATACCATAATACTCATAAAATTCGACAAGGGTTCCAATTTTAAAAAAAATGGACGGCCGATTGCCTAAAATCAGATTTGGCCAGTTGTCAATAACTTATACGGCCAGTTGCCGATTCTAATAATTTATATGACCAGTTGCCAAAATTAACACGGGCCAATTGCCCAAATATATATATATATATACTTGCCAAGATTGCAATCATCTCTGAATAGATGGTATGAACTGCAAAGCAATAACCAAGAATTTCAGATGATATGAACAATCTTGTAGATTTGTGCTGAACCGCATAGCGGCTGCCTACGTACCCTCTCCGTTGCTCGAAGGGATCAAGCACGACCGTAGTTCGTCAGTTTGGTTTAGATAGTATGAACTACTCTCACTAGTAGTAACTATCTCTTATTAGATAGCAATCATCTCTTTCATAGATTGTATGAACTGCTTGTCGTGGCAACAACAATCTCCTAGATAGTATGAACTGCTTTCAACAACAGTAACTATCTCAATCCATAGCAGTAACTTAGGTAGTATGGATAGTATGACTTGCATAGCAACAACTATCCCTGGCACATCTCATCACCAACAATCACCTAAACAACTATCCATTGATCACAAGATTTCAGCATATGCATGTACCTGTACCTGCCACTCAAGAACAACAATTGACTACAACTGTTTTGTAGGTCCAAATCCAGGCTATACGTATGTCTTAAATACTAGATTAACCCAAGTATAATTTAATACTTAGATAATACAATATATAGAGCAATTCAAGCAGTAGTAGTCAATCATAAATGTATAAAAGCCATATAATATAGTCTTTCATGCCCCAATAACTTGTCCATAAACATATGTCGCAACAAGAAACTACCATTTAAGCTAATTTAGTTGTACAGAACTAAAGGAGATTGATTCTCCAACTACACCACATATCAACTCAACACAATATCATCTTCGAAATCTATATTGTCTAGTTGTAGCCCATACATGAAATCCATAAGCTAACTACATAGCTACACACAAGTTCATGAATCATGTACATATATTCACAATAAATTGTCATGATAGGAAATCATCCACTCTAACAATTTCGATTTTCTATCCATAGACACAACATACTAAGCTCAAGGATCACCATGTAAGTTATTCACAACCTATGATATTCGACATGCAATTGTGTGTATAAAGTCCTTACCATTTTATTGTCCACCCAACCACTTAGCTACCAGCACATACAACAGTAAATGATTTAGTCACTAATCATCACATCATGATAACCATAAGACTTAAGTAGACCCAAACCCTTCGTCATTTTTAGCGAAATAGTACAACTAGATTTATATCGATAGATGCCCATACATTCTACACAACACCAAGCCCTATTATTTATTTCGGCGTACATTCTACACAACACCAAGCCTTATTATTTATTTCGGAGAGATATGGTACTTCCTTGTGAAGCATTAGAAACTAGTACAAAGTAGAAGACCATAACAATTTAGAAGGCAACCTCCCAAACACCTTCATGCTTATGCGTACATAAAATATAGTTTGGAACCACCACACATTACCTCTAATCAACTTAAACAAGCCCACTGAGATGGACATGTTTACAAACCAAGCTTGAAAAATTATGATCAATTCAAATATGTACACACACATAGAAACTAACTACAACATAACCAACATCCCATATTTATACAAAATTTCTGTTTTCAGAATGCAGTCGCACTTTGTCCAAGTTTTTCAGTAGTAAACGACACCTGATTGTCCTGAAATTTTTACAGTATCTTTAGAACTCAATTTCACACAGCATATCCAAAAATCAGCACATTCTAACGGTTTGTTACATAATTATACACATAACAGCGTGGCTGCTTTCACTGCCGATAACAAAATTCAGTCACGGCTCTCCTAAACTTTGGGGTACCTAAATTGATCAGATGTTCTTCAAATTTTTACTGTAAGTTGAATACATTGAAAGTAACAACATAATAAAATTTCATCTTAATCTGATAAACATACAGTGAGATAAGCTATAAACAGTTCAGTGTCCAGGGTTTCGACCCTGCAGAATGCAGCCATAGATTATGAAATCTTTGCAGTAGTAAACAGCACCTGATCGTCATGAAATTTTTACTGTGTTGTTATAACTTAAATAAACATAACATACTAAAATTTCAGCATATTCCAACGGATGGATTTAAATATATCATTAAAACTAAAACTGAGATTCTAGGGTTCACAAGGTTGAATTATAATCAAATCATGCAATTCATTACCAAGAGCTTGTTAAACACAAATTAAGCAAGATATCAAAGTACCCAATCAATATTTTGATTTGAAGAGTGGTTTGTATTAAAAAACCCAAATCATGAAGAACCCTAATTTCAAAATTCTCAAATCAAGGCATTTATACATGAAATTGATGTTCCTTACGAATTACCTATTGTTCTTTGCATGCAAACCAACAACAACAACTCCTTTGACGATTCTCTAACTCACCCCTATTCTCACCAATCTCTAGAAAGGTTTATCCATGATTTTGGTTTGAGAAAGATGAACCAAAAATCATTCGAGAGAAAGAAAAGAATAGAGGAAAGGAGAAGTTTCATATTCATACAATTCTTCATGGAATAATTTCACAATCATTCCAAGCTCTCCTATTCTCTAGTTCTTAGGTTTCTCTTCTCTGTAAGAGGATTAACACTCCCTAGAGAAAAATGAAGAAGAGACAAAGGTTTTCTATTTTCTAACATTTGATTAGTCGAATGACCAGTTTACCCCTAACTCACTTCACACAAATTCGGCACATGCATAGTGACGTGGAGGGCTGCATGCACATCTATTTTGGCACCCTTACATAAGCGGGAGTCTATCAAGTGCCTTATAAAAACCCTATTTTGTAACTTGGGCAGACTCAGAGTGTTAAAAACATTCTAACTCGGGTTTCTTGAGTTATTTTAAGTGAAATATTTATAACTTCTAACTCTAATGGGTTGAATTAAACCGGAGAAAAACTTTGGGGCCTTACATTCACCCTCTTTCTTTTTCATGAGTTCATGAGCAATGATAGTGTTATCATTAATCAATCTACCAGTAGAAACATAGGCTTCTAAGGAGATACTATTTTATCCAGAAGAGGCTTCATTCTGTTAACTTAAATTTTTGAAACAATCTTGTATGAAGTATTTCATAAGCTGATTGGTCTGAATTCAGAAGAAGAAGTAGGTTTCCTAGTTTTAGGTATTATAGAAATGTAGGTCTTACTGAGAGATTGGAGAATATGTTTAGAACTGAAAAAATTCATGATCATATCACAGACATCCTCACCAACAATGCTCCATTGAGACTTGTAAAAACCTGCTTGAAAACCTTCAGGTCTTTGTACTAACCAAATTTACATGCACTGTAAAGTGTTGAAAATTTCATCATTAGTTGGAACACCTACAAGCAATCTATTTTCTTCATCAGAAATTATAGAAGGTAATGATTGTAGAATCTATCTTCAAGGTGTGGATTAGAAGAAGTGATGATGTCTTGGAAGTCTTCAAGTGAGAATCTTTGCCACTTGATCTCTAGAATGAAGCCATATCCCATTTTTATCTTTAAGAGAATCAATATTATTTCTTTTCATTTTCCCCCTTAGTTAGAATATGGAATTACTTGGTATTATTTTCCATGTCTTTAAGGAAATTATTTCTGGATTTCTGTTTGTTGAACTCATGCTGGATTTGATGCCATTTATGAAGTTCTTCATTAATTTGAAAAGCTTTAGAAGTATTTTCTTGAGAATGAGGTTAAGCTTGTATATCATCAGATAATTGTTGTTGAAGCTTGTCCATATTAAGATTGATATCACCAATATGCTTTCTGTTCCATTTGGATAAAGGAATTCTGGTAAATTATAACTTTTTAGTGAGCTTGAAACCTGCAAAAACTTGCACCTATTTCCCCCAAGCTTTAGCTATTTCAACAGAACATCTTTTGTCATTTAACCAAATCTAAAAAAGTTTAAAAGGTTTCCAGAGTTTTGGTTGACTGTAATCAATTATCAACATAATTTTGCAATGATCACCGCCCATTTGATTGAGATGGAGAACTTTATATGCTGGAAAATTAGTATACCATTATGCATTCCCTAGATCCAAATCAATTCTATATCTTCATTTTCCTATACCTACATTATTATTAATTAGTCCATGTATGCTCATGTCCTATGAAACGTATCTTCTAAGCCAATATCTTGAAGTATAGAATTTACCCAACCATCACTTGAAGAAGAAGTACAATCATTAGGACAAATGAGATGAATATTAAGATCACCTATCAAACACCATGGGCTTGTTATATTCCTTCCATTTTCATTAATGAAATCCCACTGCTCTTTTGATCTTTTCCATAGCCATACATGCAAGAAAAGTGCCATTTTGGTTAAATTGGATCATCTTAAATGAGCAAATGAATCATGGTATTCTCACTGCTAAGAACTTCACAAGAGAAACCATTCTTCCACATTATAGCAATACCACCAGATAAACCAACAGAGGAGATATATCTAATATTTTGGAAATGATAAGCAGCTAAAAGTGGTTTCATTTTAGTTTCATTATGTTTAGTTTCACACAAGAAAATAATATTAGGATTTTGGGTTCTAATAAGGTCTTTAAGGTGATCTCTGGTATTAGTGTTTTTAATACCTTGAACATTCCAAGAAACGATTTTCATTGTATTGTAGCTACTAAGTACTAACAAGTAAGAAAGAATCAAACAATGTTGAAGATGATATCTAGTATTAAGACTGGATAAGTAACAAGAAAGCCAGAAATTACTAACTAACACTACTATTAAGACAAAAATACTAGAACAATAACTTTGAAAATTAAAGCATGAAATATTTATGAGTAAAAGATAATCCTGATTTTTTTTCTCCAGTGCAACCAAAAAATATTTTTGAGAGTATAAACTAAGAACTATGGAAAGTGATAAATACTTGAGTCTCTGTTTCCGTGCTTGAAGTTTGCTCATCACTAGTTGTGACATGCGAGTATTCTGGATGTCTGTGTTATTCTCCAAGATGTTATATTGGGAAGAGGACTATGCATTAGAGGAACTATTATCTCCATCTTCAGTTTTTATATGCCTTCAAAATATGTTGTTTCATAATGTGGAATATCTTGCTAGCAAGGAATGCGACATTCTACAACAACACCATCCAGATCCCACAACAAACTTTCCAGATAGCCATACTGTTAAGCCAAGAGTACGAATGGTCCACCAAGCACAACATCAACAGATGGATGGAAACTCAATGACAACAAACTGGCAACATGACGGTAATGAATACATATATGGGTAAAATGAAATCCACCACCACAGGAACAGATGAAAATCAACACAGATGGAGCGAGTAAAGGCATACCAGGAGGACCACAAGATAGAGAAGGAGCAGGATGGATATGCAGGAACTGACAAGGAAGAATAGTGATGACTACGGCAGCACCAATTGGGATAACTACGACCCTTATAGCAGAAACGTGGGCACTCCTATTGGCAACCAAAATGGAGATCACACAAAGATGGATCCAAATACAATTTAAAACCGACTCAAACACGCTGCTAATACTCCTGAAGAAATATAGAACACAAGCACCATGGATCATTTGTAATACGTTAAAGGAAAATACAAGACCATCTACACCAAATCAGAAAATTCGTAATTGTACACACGTGCAGAGAGGCGAACCGGGCGGCAAATGGATTGACAACCTTTGTGACGCAACAACAACTACAGGTAGGAGAGAATATACACACAAGTATCCAGGAAAACACATGTCTAGACTTCCTTAATGTAATTGTAACGAATGGTTCGATGGGGCATTCCTATCCCAGAGAAGTTCATAGTTAATAATAATAAGAACTACCCTTTCAAAGAAAAGAAAAATAGATGATAAGGACATTACTCTAATTATAAAATATATATGATGGATAAAGGATTATTGATTTTACTACCTAGTGCCCCTATTTTGTATTTATTGAGTATGCCTCAAAAAAACATTGACAACGCAATTGAAATGAGCTTTACCTTGTTGGAATTTTCTTGGATTTTTCATTGCCGTTATTCAAAATTGAAGATATTGTTTCTTTGATGCTCCCTGTAAAAGAACTTTTAGTAACGGATACACATTAACCACACACAAAGAGTTAGTAGTGTAGTTGTCGGAGTGACTGAATGTCATTAGTAATAACACAACGCTACACATGTACCAAATACTGCTGAAGTTAATTTTCCAAATTTAAATTTAAATTTATCACCGAAATAAAAAGCAAACAGCAAGCAGGCTTGCCTCAGTGGCTACAAACCCGCAACCAAAGACAACCCCTTGTACCGAAAAAGTTAGTGCCTCATGAAGGTTCCCAAAGCTATAGGGAACTTTCTTGGGGAGGTGATACATGATAGTGTTTTTTGTTTAACTCTGGTGAGAGGCCGTACCAAGTGCTTAGGAAACATAGGCAATTTCCTAGGGCCCTCGGATGATAGGGGCCCTTTTTTTTTCCATCTTATGTATACTATTAGTGATTGTGTATTTGCATGTCAGAGAGAAAGAATAATTAAAAAAAAACAACTGTCAGCCCCTGTCTTAACTATTTTGGCATAGTGGAACATTGTATTTTTATCCCATCCGACTGTTTAGTATACGAAAGTAAAAACCTAACTTGCTAAATCCATTCATACAAATTGATTTCATCATTTCCGGAACGCTTGGTTCCGTATATCTCGACATTCACCTTGGTACGGTAAGTTCATAGATTAGAACTATTTCAATAGAAGATTCACCTCGGTACGGTAAGTTTACCTTCGGTTTACAGTGTCACAATAAAAATTAAATGACGTATCAATATTATCTATCAAGGTCAACATGGTGAATAATTTCGATTATGATAGGAAAATTTGTTAGAGCACTGCTCGGTCGAACTCGCAAGCGTTGCTATCTCAAGCTTGTTGTCAAGTTTAGTTTCCAAAACTATAAGTCTTGATTTCTAGTCTACTTATAGCTAAGTCTCGGATTAGGATAGTAAGTGTAGTTGAGCATTAGACTTCACGGTGTTCATCGATTGAAGACGAAAAGCTACTAAGGGGAGCTTGTGGAACTTCATCAACAAAAGGTATGTGGAGACTAGAACTCATCTATCACTCAAAAGTATATCTACTCTATCTCTTATTTGAGACAAAAGTCGTATAGCTATATGGACTTCGATTATACACTTTTGATATTTCGAGTTGAGTTTAGCTCGCTTACATATTTCTCGAAATATGTGTTAGTAAGCTTTCACTTTAACCAAGTTCATCTTATATTCTTGACGAAAGTCAAAAGATGATCATATGAAAATCGCCTTGTAACATCTTACATGATTTGTGTGAGACAGTCATTTGATGTAGACTCGAAATGTTTCGTATTGATCATTCGATCACTTGAAAATTGCTTTGGAGCTAATAGTTTGTGTGAGACAACTATTGTCGTCTTCCGAGAATGTTTCAATGATTGAAATGGGAGTTTAGAACAAATAACCATGATTGGATATAGCACAGTATGCGTACTTGCATATGTGGTATCCAAGTCCGGGAACTATCATATGCATACCCGTATGCGTACTGGTTGGTTATGGAAGTCCGGGAACTTAGTATGCATACCGGTATGCGTACTGGCATGAGTTTCAAGTTCCGGAAATTCAACTGAGTTTTCGAAGGTATGCGTACCCGTTCGCATACTGGCGAACCCAAACTTGATCCGGCCACTTAGGTATACGTACCCGTCCGCATACTTGAGTAGGTTGGAGCAATTCCTATGGCAATGGCCAAATTTATTTTTTTGTTGATCAAGGTGGATGGCCAAACTGGCTTTTCCACTATGGTAAAGGACTGGGCGTTTGATAACTAAGCGCGCGAGCGTAATACAAACGCTGGCACTCGAGGATAAAACGCTAGCGATCGTTGCAAAAACGCTAGCGTTTGTACATGGCACGTTGACGTTTGAGCCAAGGTCGCCAACAGATACTTTCCAACGGTCATCGGAACGGCTAGTTTCTACCGGCTAGTTTCTACCTCTATAAATACGACTCGAGTTTGATCTCACAAATTTACAACAATCTTTCATCCGATCAATCTTTTCTTTCAATTTTCAACTATGAATTATGATTTTGATTCTTCTGAGGAAGATATGGCGATGGATGAAATGTTGAATGAAGAAGATGAAGAAATGTGTATGGAGTTTTTGCGTCAAATGGATGAAGATGCAGATCAAGATAGAAGAAGGAGAAATTTTATGTTGCAATTATAATCCAGGATCATACCAAAGTCTTTAGAGCCATATGAAGTTGTGACTAGAAGATCGACGTGGCGAGATCGACATTTTTACCACGAAAAGATGATGCATGATTTTAATCATGATTGTGTCTATTCAGATGAGGATTTTCAGCGACGATTCCGCATGGGACGCAACTTGACGCAAAGGATTATTGCCGAGCTTTGTCAGGTACAACCTTTATTTAATTATCAGTATGATGCATGACATGTACGAGGGTTTAGTCCCGAGCAAAAGGTCACTGCGGACCTCCGTATAGTATGTTACGGGGTACCAGTGGATTCCACGGATGATTATATCTGTATTGGGAAAACAACCACCGTTAGGTATCTCAAATTGTTTTTCGAAACAATAGTCGAGCATTTTGGTCCAACCTTTTTAAGAAAGCCTACTCAGGAAGATGTTCAAAGAATAACTGCAGAAAACACCGAGAGGGGTTTTCCAGGAATGCTAGGTAGTCTTGACTCCATGCACTGGACGTGGCATGCGTGTCCGGTTGAATGGGCAGGCCAATATAAGGGTTATTATCCAAAACCAACTGTAATTTTGGAAGCTTCAGCTACTTATGATTGTTGGTTTTGGCATGCCTTTTTTGGACTCCCGGGTTCAAATAATGATCTCAATGTTTTATATAAGTCACCATCAACGGTCATCACTAAGAATGGGGTCGTGCCGCACTGTAATTTCACCATCAACGGTCATCACTACACTCAGGGTTACTATCTGGCAGACGGAATCTATCCAGAATGGTTAACTATGGTTCAAGCTTATAAATAGGTAGGTTTTGGACCGACGTCTTTGAAGGATATGAAGTACTTTAACACCCAACAAATGAAATGCAGAAAGGATGTTGAACGCGCTTTTGGCTTACTTAAAAGGAAGTTTGCCATCATAGCTGGGACAACATGCTTTTTTGATATTCAAGAAATGAATAAAATTATGCTGACTTGTATCATTCTGCATAACATGGTCATTGAAGAAACAAGGGGTGACCCAACCTGGACTAGTTTTCCACATGAAGATTTGAGGCCGAATCTTGTGGTAGAGCATGGGCCCCCGGCAAGAGAAAATAGACATGCCACTGACAAGCCTCCAAAACCGGGGAATCTATGGACAACTAAGACAAGATTTAACCAAGCACCTTTGGGGTTTAAAAGGAGCAGTAGACGATGCGCGGGGGTGAGGCAGAGGGAGGGGGAGATTGATGTTATTTTCAATTTAGTGTTATTTTCAATTTAGTTTTGTTGTTTATTTTAAAATTGAGGCAATTATATTAAAAGTAATTTTAAATAAACGAGTACAATTAAATTAAATTAAATTAAACTAAACTGAATTATATCAAACGACTACACTGAATTAAATTAAACTTAACTAAACATAAATTAAAAGCAGTTATCAAGACTGTATTCATCTTCGTTTTCTTCCGAGGAATCATTTTCGTCGTCTTCCACATTCACATACTGGCCAGTTTATTGAGGGGGGGACTTGTTGTTGTTCGGTTTGGACTTGTTGTTGTTCGACCGCATCCATTTGCTTAGTCCATGCAGCATATTATCGTTCATTCATTATTGAAGTGTTCAAGGAGAGTAACTTGCTTAGCTTACAATCCCTGTAGTATTGTTCTCGCGAAAGATGACTTTTTTGTTGATTATTTATAGCAATGCCATGGTCCCTGGCTCTATCTGCTTCTATCTGCATCTCGAATTCCTTGTGATCAGCATAGTTGAACTCGCTTGAACTTCGTTCTAATGCTGCTCGTTGGGCTGCGTCTCTCGCTGCTTTTGCAGCTTTCTGACCACCTCATCTTCTTCTCTTGACGTTGGTGTTAACGTCTAGATTAGTGTTGTGTTGTTCCTGACTACTTGGAGTTCCATCAGGTGAGGAAGCAGGCCCTCCATTCTGAAAATCCTGCCCGATTGGACCATGTGGTGATCTTGCAGGCACTTGATGACCTTCTAGAAAGTATGGATTAAACTTGTTAAGCACCCTCAGAATAGTGAAACAAGTTTCATGTTGGAAACTCGTTTTGTGGGATCTTTGCCACTCTTCCCGACATCTTCGTTCCACATCCAGTTCGCCTTCACCACTTTTTTTGTTATTCCACATTTGAGTGACCAAAGCTACATATTCACTAACGGCTGCTGAAATTGCATGAAAACGATGAGACAACCCATCACCATCACGTCTATTGGGGTTACCTGTTTCTTCACAATTTTTTTTGTAAAATCTTATCATAAAAAGTTTTTTTTTTCTTGATAAATACCATTGATGTCATCTAATGTATATAATACATAATTTATGCAAAGTGACTCGTCTTCATCCATTGTATACTTGACACCACGAATTCTTGTGTTTCGTGGTGTTTCTTGTTGTGATTGTTGTTGTGGTGTTTGTTGTTGTGATCGTTGTTGTGAGGATGCCATATTTGTTAGAAATGAAATTTTTAGCGATGAGATAATTTCTGGTAGATCGAGTTGATATGAATTTTTTTTTTTGATTTTTGATTTTTTTATTTTTTAGAGATGATATGAAATTGTGTAATTTTTAGGTAGTGATGAAGAAGGTGTGAGTTTTAAGTCTGGAGATGAACTGATTGTTCATGAACTAATACATTTATATAATAAGGAATGCAATCTTTTTCAAACCGTGGCTATAATGTTCATGAATTGATTCGAGTGAATCAAAATCGATTTTGCTTCAATTGTGTCTTGTATACTTCTATGAGAATATAAACAATTGAACAAGTCTAGAAATAGTTTCATTTGAGTCATTTGAACTAGTTATGGTTAAGATGAATATGGTTGATATGAAAGTGTTCATATGGCTAAGTTAGGTTAACTATTGTTGAGCCAACAAGGTGTACACGTTTAAGTACGGTTACCCATATCTAAATGAAGTCACTTTTCATTTGTATGTAACAAGCTAAGTTCGATCTAACGGTTGAAAGATATTATCTTGAGTCTAATCAGGTTTTCATCTAATGGTGAATATTGAATGCTTTGTTACCAAGGTAAAATTGATTGCAAACCCTGATTTGAAGACTATATAAAGGAGAACTCTAGAAACTGGGAAACCTAATCCCCACACATCCTGTGTGATACTAGTTGCGACTAGAGTCAATTCTCCTTTAACCTTAGGTTTTTCACGAAACCATGTAGGTTAACGACTTAAAGACTTCATTGGGATTTTGAAGCCAGACCCAACTATTTTCTCTATAGTTTCGTGTTCTGATCTTGCTGTTTTCTATCGTATTGAGTACTATCTTCTCTAAGATTTGCTCAATATTTATTCTCCGATAGGAAAGATAAAAAGTAGTCACAAACATCTTCGTCTCATCGTTTGTGATTCCACAATATCTTGTTTCGCTACCATACGATTAAGATTATTATGAGGTGATTGATATTTCTAGGTTGTTCTTCGGGAATATAAGTCCGGTATATCAATTGGTTCCTGTTCACCTTGATTTATCAAAAGATGGAACAAAAACTTCTAGGTATTTCTGTGGGAGACAGATTTATCTATTCAATAGACTTTTCTGTGTGAGACAGATTGGTTTATCAAGTCTCCGATTTTGGGTCGTAGCAACTTTTAGTTGTGGGTGAGATCAGCTAAGGAATCAAGTAGGTAGAGTCCTGCTGGGATTCAGAGGCGTAAGGAACACGACTGTACCTTGATTAGTGTGAGATTGGTTGGGGCTCAACTACATTCCAGTCCGAAGTTAACTTGTAGTAGGCTAGTGTCTGTAGCGGCTTAATACAATGTGGTGTTCAAATCTGGACTAGGTCCCGGGGTTTTTCTGCATTTGCGGTTTCCCCGTTAACAAAATTTCTGGTGTCTATGTTATTTCTTTTCCGCATTATATTTTCTATATAATTGAAATATCACAGGTTGTGCGTAAGTTCAATCAACTGTGAATCCAACCTTTGGTTGTTGATTAAATTGATTGACACTTGGATATTGGTTTTTGATACCGTCCAAGTTATTTCCTATATTCAATCGGGCTCGCAAATTCCTATTTGTTTGATTGCAGATTGAATTGAGAAATAGAGATATAACTCTTGGATATACTTTTCTTAAGATTGAATCTGACTGTCTAGTTGATTCTCTTGAAAGTATATTGGAGTTAGTCCACACAGATTGCTAAGCGAAATATTGGGTGTGGTTGTTAGACCCCCGTTTTTTCACAATTGATGAATTTGCATCCAGGAGGCCAGGAAGATCAATTTTTCATAGATTAACGATTCTTGTATAGTCGTTTCCTTTTGAAAATTTATTATATACTTATGTTATTATTTATTTATTTGAAACGTAGTTATGTTGTCAATCTTTTTACTTCAAAAAATCGGGTACTTTTTTTTATAGCCCATATTTTCAGTTGGGAAAATTGGGAATATGTCCTATTTTTACTAATTCATTTGGGGATCTATTCCATAACGGAAAAAATTAAGGAATATGTCCTAGAGAGAGAAAAACACGGTTAAGTGACTAACTTTCCACATGTGTGGACATGCATGTGCGTCAATATTACGTTTTTATCCATAATACGTTTGGCGGGGGACACATATACACTTGCAAATAAAAGACTCATACGGGTGAGTTCATTCTGCATCGAACATCAAAACATACAATCAATGTAATTGTCAGATACCGCAATTTATGAACCTTAATCAGCATATTATGTAAAACGAAATTCGCTCCAAAACTGAACATAATTTGTAATCCAAATTATGCTGATGATCTGTATGGTTGGAGCATTTATGTTGCCACGGGATTTTTGATACATTAACCTCATGGCATTGTTGCGTCTACATATCCAAGGATTCAAAGACTAAAAAGCTAAAATACAAATGACAAAGAATCGACAACACATGCTCACTGTTCAAAAGTCTTTGTGCATGATCAAAATTATTCCGAATACAAACAAAATGAATATTTCGATCACCAAGGAACCAATGAAGTACCTCAGGAATACGAGGAGTACGAGCCAATTGAATCAGTAAACAGCGGGTATCGATACAGAGTAAGCAAAAGAGATTACAAGTCAGCAGTACCTGGTTCAAACTTATCTCATTAGCACCGAACCCATAATTTGTATTTCCACTATCACTGCCTATTTATTCTTCTGCAACACACCTTGGTTGTTAAAATCTTTTCTCATGGCGTTTGCTTCAGTAACAGACTCATTCCATTTCCTGAAACAACCCAAAATCAAACAGCACAACTTGAAGTTACTATGGAATTAAATCAACCCGTGTTGTATTTTTCTTGTATTAATGACACTACAATGATCATATTCTTCTTCTACCGTCTGATGGATCGTTAACATTTGCATATTTAATGACTCCATGGCCACCCCTGTCCAGATTATCTTAACCACAAAGATGTCGACTGTCTGATTACTGATCACGTATTGCTCGTCAACAAATTAAGGGTAAAAACGTAACATTGACGCACGTGCAAGTCCACACATGTGGAAAGTTAGTCACTTAATAGTTTTTCTCTCTCTCTAGGACATATTCCTTAAATTTTTCCGTTATGGGATAGATTCCCAAACGAATTAGTGAAAATGGGACATATTCCCAATTTTCCCTTTTCAGTTTTCGCCTAGGGTCCCTAAAAAGCTTGGTACGGCCCTGCTGGTGGAACCACTGACAATGGTCTGATCCAGATGCCCCAACCACAAGCGTCCCACGTGTGGCTCATTGTTTCCCGCTGCCTAACAGTTGTTGCGGTTGTCACCAGGTTGCTTTTATTCTTTTAGGCCGTGTTTGCATCATTGATATATTGTCCTTGTGTACTCTTGCATATACATATGGTTCCCAGAATAAGTTAGGAGTTGTCGTAGTGACTTGATCAATTTATTTTAGAGAAGCTAAAGATTATCAAATTTTATGACTGGATCCTGATGAGTGCAAATGTAACGACATGGAATTTCTGCAGGCGTGTGTTTAACCAATTCCTGAGCACTTGGTACTGACAACCATTAATGAATGATGAGTGATGAAAATGGGCTCATAGTTGGCCGATGCACCTCCTTGTTGTGTTTCTTACGCC
The DNA here is from genome assembly GCA_023531105.1 of Papaver atlanticum. NCBI lineage: Eukaryota > Viridiplantae > Streptophyta > Magnoliopsida > Ranunculales > Papaveraceae > Papaver > Papaver atlanticum. Next base: position 48,016 of record JAJJMB010004716.1, on the reverse strand, counting down.
ATAAATCAAGAGACGTGGAACTTGGTTTATCAATGATTAAAGTTCAATGGGCCATTCCCTTAATTAAGATATCAAAGTGTTGCCAATCAAAGGTTGCGAAGAATAAAGAAACCTGTTTTGAGGCATACATTTACCTAAGTTGAACCTTGAGTTATCAGCCGAACCTAGGCAAAAACATAGGTTCGGCTCAAAATTTGAGTATGCCTAAAAACAGCCTTCACAATAAATGTGGAACGATGTTTTGGGGACTATCCCAAAACAGTGGGGGACTACTTAGTTATTCAAATGTCCACCCTAAATTTTAAGGGGTGTCCTAAAAGATTAGGGAAGACTAATCTGCCCTTATCCTAATTAAGGTTATAACTAATCCTAATAACCCACTAATTTAACCACTACCCACTAATCTAACCCCCTAAATTAAAACCAAAAATCAGTTTCAAAACCTTTTCTTTTCTTTTATTCTTCTTCTTCTTCTTCTTCTTCTCCAACATCAACCAAGAAGTCCGATTCGAGTAAAATGAAAATCCGCAGGTAATTTCCTTCATACCCATTCCTTTTAATCGTTTTTTGTTGAAGAAATCGATTAGAAATCATCAAAAACCATAGAAAATGGTAGTTACAGTATAGATTTCGGCTAGGAGAAATTTTGAAAACCCTAGATTTTGGTAACCGAACTTTCAATATGAAGAACAGTTCGGCCAGGTAGGAAATTTTAGGTAACCGAACTATGTAGTTCGGTAAGCTCGCAAAAAAAAAAATCGTAACCGAACTCTTTCTTTATATGCGAAATTTGAGTTCGGTTTAGTCGATAAATTTATATAGGTAACCGAACTTTGATAAAATATAGTTCGGTTACTTCGCAATTTCTATGGGGTAACCGAACTTTGATCTGTCAACACCAAACTTGTAGTTCGGTGACTTCGCAACTTATACCAGATATTGCGATCTTGCCGAACTTGTTCTTTGGAATTTTCTATGGTATAGTTCGGCAACATAATTACCACACTCGACTAAACCGAACTACAAAGTTCGGTTAGCTATTCAATGATCGTGATTTGCGATCTTGCCGAACAAAAAGTTCGGTAACAAAGGGACTAAACTCGACTAAACCGAACTATTAACTGTATACTCTATAAAATTAGTTCGGCAACGTTTTCTGGAAAAAGATAACCGAACTCTCAAAAACCTCCATTAAAATAGAGTTCGGTTACCTGCGTATGCTGAAATGAGTAACCGAACTGCACATACAGGAGAGTTCGGCTACCTGTTTTGCAGAATTGCTAACCGAACTACTTTGACCTAGCCGAAATTTCTTCCTAAAATTTTCGATTTGGCCAATTTTTTGCACAATTCAAGCTACATTAACTAAATTTGAGCTATACATGAGTACCCATAACTTCATCTTCTGGTTGTGGCTGATAAAATTCATCATTTGGGTTCTTCCCTCTTTTTCTTCATCTTTTTTTTTTATTCTTCTTCTTCTCTCTCAATAATTCTGATTCTAACAAAACTATCCTATTAATAACTCACTAATCACTAACTAATCAGTAATTAATCATTACACTAACACTAACTAATCAATAAACTAACTAATTTAATTACCAAGGGTAAATTTAGTAGTTAAAAATAATATAGATAAGGGGCAAATTTACTTCAAATATTCACCCCCAAATTGTAAGAGTAGTCCCCCACTGTTTTGGGGTAGTCCCCAAAACATCGTTCTAAATGTGAATAAGTTGCTTATGGGCTATGAATTCCAACAGCAAGCAGGCTTGCAATTTGAGGCCCACAGCGTCCCCTACCACAAACGGATGCGAATAAAAGGGTGGAAATATCAGAAATCTAGGGTTTATAAGATTTCAGAATTTCTTTACTTCCCACTGAGACTTCACTCTGACTCTCTTTCGTCTTCTTCTTTTCCGGTGAAGGCGAAATGTTCAGATCACTGTTGTGTAAGGTAGGAATTAATCTAACAAGGACGACAACCATCGTAAATGAAGAATCTTCATCTTCATCCAAATTATTAGCAGCACCAGCTAAGTATTTTCTCTTCAGAGTACAAAATCAAAATGTTAGGGATATTTCTACTACTAGTAATGTTAGATCTTCTGATTCCTCATCATTTGTGGTTTCTTATCTGATTAATTCATGCGGATTATCCGAAAATGAAGCTATTACTGCTTCTGATAAACTCAATTTCAAAACCACAACCAAACCGGATTCAGTCTTGAAATTGCTGAAAGCATATGGATTTACTGAATCCCACATTTCTAAATTAATTATGAAACATCCACTCATCCTCTCAGCTAATCCTCATAAAACCCTTAAACCCAAATTAGACTTTTTCCAAACCAAAGGGCTTTATGAAATTGACCTTGCCGATTTCATCTCAAATAACCCAATAATCCTCAGGCGTAGTCTTGATAAAGGCATAATCCGATCGTTTGATATTCTTAAGAGCGTTGTTCAGACTGACCAAAACGTCATTAAAATGATCAAGCGAAGTTCTTGGATTCTCAGTACAAACCAAGTTAAAAGAGTGATGGTCAACCTAGAGCTTTTGAGAAATGAAGGTGTCCCTCAAACAATTTTTTCTAAGTTTCTAATCCAAAAACCAAGAACACATATGGAAAATGCCAATAGACTTAAAGAGATTGTAGAAAAGGTTAAAGATATGGGTTTTAATCATTTACAAACCACATTTCTTAAAGGTGTATATGGATTGGCATCGCTTAGTAAATCCAATTGGAGAAAAAAAATGGATGTTTACATAAGATGGGGTTGGTCTGAAGATCAGATTCTATCAGCATTTAAGAAACATCCTCAATGTATGATGGCATCTGAGAAGAAGATTATGGTGGTTATGGATTTCCTTGTGAACGAAATGGGTTATGATTTATTAAGTATTTCTGGAACCCCAGTAGTTTTTACCTATAGCTTGAAGGACAGGATTATCCCAAGGTGTTCTATCATCAGGATTTTAGTCTCAAGGGGGTTACTTAGAGAAAACATTGCTCTAAGTGCACTTGCAACAATGGTAGATGAGTCTTTTTTGGAGAAATTTGTGAACAAATATGAGCAAGAAGTTCCTGGACTAATGAAGGTATTCCAAGGTCAGTTGAATCACCAAGAGCTACTGCAGAACTGAAGGAGTTGTTGAGATGAACATGGGGGTAGCGGTATGTAGATTCTGTGAATTCACTTTACTTCTTGCTTATCTTTAATGTCTATGCTTGCTTTGTTATTTCGGAAATGAAATCGTGCCACCACTTATGTACATACAAGGTGAAAATTATGTCATGGAGTGGTACTTTTATCTTTTGTATTTTTTATCATCATGATAAGTTTATGTAGAACTACTGTATGGGATGTCTGAATTTTAGTTGTGAGCTGAAGGATATATCCTTTGTGTATGATTCGCCTTGTTTGTTGTTAACTTGTTTATTAGAAAATGTATACTGTTGTGTAGACTTTATTCATGATAATCCGAAGGATTAAAAGTAGTTGCTTATACGAACCTTATGAATTCTTCCGCAGAAACATCTTAGGGTTCTGTAAATAGACTGTTGTGTTGCCAGTGTTGGGCATTAAATCTGAAGAATCATACCAAAAACATTAAGGTAAAAATCCGTGACACTGCTGCTAAGTTAAATGATGATGGTGTAGATGCTAGACTGATTCTAAGTTACTTCTGAGATGAAAATTGTGCCTCTTGTGTACAAATAAGGTAAAAATATATGTCATCGTGTTGTAGTTTTTATCTTTTATACTTTTATCATGACGATAAGTTTCTTTAGAAGAATGGGATGTCCGAATTTTGGTTGCAAACTGAAATATAAAACATTTCGGCAGGATATGTGTGATTTGTTGTTGTATCAGGAAATTTATACTGTTATAGACTGCAATCATTTTCACTCAAAGAATCAAAAGTAGTTGCTTTTATGAGTCTACTAACAGATTTAGTCAATGATGATGAACTTTTTGGACTGCAATCAAGGTGCGCTAGCAAGAATCAATATAAACCAAAGAATGAAGTGGGTTTCATGTCATATGAGTTCTTCATAATAAGAGCTAAGTAACGGCAAAGAGAGGTTTTGCTGTTTCCAGAGTGGGTAGGAGAAAACCTATCCAGATTGTGTATTGAGTTATATGTCTTTTCTCTTGTACGCTGAAGCTCATTGTTTTCCTTTTTGCTTGCTGACTTCAATAGCCTCTGCTCTCTCTGCCTTCCGATTCCCATTATTGGGTGTCATGTCTTGAGAGGAAATTACATATAGAGGGGTGGTTCTGTGTGCAGGTGGTCATTTCTTGAGATTAAATACTAGTGCAGGTGGTCCGTTTTTGGATCAGGCAGATGCCAAGGAGATGACAAGTACTCGAGGTTTTGTTTTTGCCTTGTTAGTTATGTTGTCAAGTATGAAGAGGTTTCAAATTTCTAACAAAAAGATGCCTGGAATGCTCGCACTATTGGTGTTTCAACATGAGTAATGTTCATTCATGAAGTACTTTTTAGCTTGGAGTAGCTAGTAACTACATTGCTGAGCTCATGGCTAGCATCTGCGGGTTGGAATGGGCTCTGACAAACCCATAAGTTCACGGTAATCCTCCAATCCGACTCTAATGCCTGTATCACAGCTCATAAGTTGCCTTGGTTCTTGTGGGCTAGATGGCCAAGTGTGTGTAATGGGATGCATTCTATTCTTATTAAACATGTTTATTGTGATGTAAATTTCACTGCTGACCATTTTGGTAAGAGGTGGTGTTCATCTCCAGAAAGGGCAGAGAATGGTGTTCGGGGAGAGACCTAGTTCTGTTCTGTGACTAGGGTAGAGTTTCCAGATTATCCTTGTCAGGTTTGCTTAATGCCTGGTGATTTAGTTCTGGGGTTTGATATATTTTGTGCCAGTGGGCTTTTGGTTTTGTTTCAAATCTTGGGTTTAAACTTTAAAGTACATGTAAGGTTAAAATAGGAATGATGTTTTGGGGACTAGCCCAAAACAGTGGGGGACTACTTTGTTATTCAAATGTCCACCCAAAATTTTAAGGGGTGTCCTAAAAGATTAGGGAAGACTAATCTGCCCTTATCCTAATTAAGTTATAACTAATCCTAATAACCCACTAATTTAACCACTACCCACTAATCTAACCCCTAAATTAAAACCAAAAATCAGTTTTAAAACACATTTTTTATTTTCTTCTTCTTCTTCTTCTCTTCTTCTTCTTCTTCTTCTTCTTCTCCTCTTCTTCGTATACATCGTCGATTTGAAAAAATTCATCGTCGATTAATCAATTTTATAAAACAATGCGTTCTAAGCAGACACCAAGAATTCCTGGATTGAGTCCGGGTCTGGCTAGCATAGCGAATCTCCCAAATCAATTTGAAGTTGATAAACAACTTCAACCAAAGTTGGGAGACGAATTGAAGCATCCAACATCAACCAAGGAGTCTGATTCCATCAAAATGAAAATCCGCAGGTAATTTCCTTCATACCCATTCCTTTGAATCGTTTTTTGTTGAAGAAATCATCAAAAACCATTGAAAATGGTAGTTACAGTATAGATTTCGGCTAGGAGAAATTTTGAAAACCCTAGAATTTGGTAACCGAACTTTGAATATGAAGAACAGTTCGGCGAATTAGTAATTTTAAGGTAACCGAACTATGAAGTTCGGTAAGCTCGCAAAAAAAAAAAAACGTAACCGAACTCCTTCTTTATATAAAATTTTTGAGTTCGGTTACCTCGATAAATTTATATAGGTAACTGAACTTTCAATATGAAGAACAGTTTGGCCAATTAGTAATTTTAAGGTAACCGAACTATGAAGTTCGGTAAGCTCGCTTAAAAATAACGTAACCGAACTCCTTTATATGAAAAATATGAGTTCGGTTACCTCGATAAATTTATATAGGTAACCGAACTTTGATAAAATATAGTTCGGTTACCTCGCACTTTCTATGTGGTAACCGAACTTTGATCTGTCACATACAAACTTGTAGTTCGGTTACCTCGCAACTTATACCAGATAACCGAACTTTAGTCTGTTAACATTTTGTGTTTGATGTAATCCCATGTTCATCTTTATTTGATAAGACAATATTCTGTTTAGCTAATAATGTGGTTTTCATTCGTTAGGAACAAAGGGAAAAAATCTAATCCCCACGTAGCCGAAGATTTGAGAACTCCAACCCCTCGCGGTAGGATACACCTGGATTTCCGAAACCGTGGTACTAAAAATGCAAAACATGGAGGGGGATCATTACAGGAAGTCAATCAAGAGGTGATGGAGAATACAATTGATAATGTTATTGAAGAAGAGAATGATGATGAAGAAGAGCAAGGAAATGAAGACCAAGGAAATGAAGAGGTTGAACAACAAAGAGAACACGTTGAAAATGTAGAAGATGAAGAACAAGGACAGGGAAAAGAAGGAGAAGGACAAGAGGAAGAGAAGGATGAGGAAGGAGAGGAAGAAGAGGAGGAATGGGAGGGAGAGGATGAAGAGGAAGAATAGGATGAACTGGAGGAAGAGGAAGAAGAGCAAGAAATAGTTCCTGTTAAAGAGAAAAAGAAGCGGAAGCCGCCTTGTGATAGATACTCACACATTCCCCCTGATAATTTGTGTTTTCCACCAGTGAACCCAACTTATGGTACTCCAAATGATGGAGGGGCCACATTGTTTGGCTACAAACACTCATGGGATGCGAAGATCTATGCGACAAAGGTATTCTTTAAGTTCATTTTTACCTAACAAAATGTTTTTTTTTGGGACATGTTTCGTCAAGTATTAATAGTGTTATGTTTTTTTCGTAGGATCATAATGATGCAATACGTCTTATTCGGCGTCAAAAGGCGTCCAAATGGGATCTATCTTTGGAGTGTGACGATTTTCAAGCAAAGGTGAAACAGTGTGTGTTATGGAGAGCTATAGAGGATGCACATGCGGATTTTGACGTTGTTTCCGTATCCGCATTTCTCGAGAGGTACTATCCCGAGACATATACAATTCATCTTCCATTTGGCGAGATGGGAATTACTCCCGACGATTGCTCGAGAATAACCGGCTTACCAGTGGAAGGTAAATGTCTTCGAGAAGGCTACAACCCCTCGATGCATTATGAAGTTCTTGAAGAATTGGCTCTAAAATGTCTAGGATGGGATGCAAGAAAGGCTCAATGTGAGTTTAGACGTTCTGTGAGGTCCCCTAAACGTGGCGATGAGTATAATCCAAGAGAGACAAATGGAGCCTTTAAGAAGAGGTTGAAGAAATTCAAGTTGGTAAAGTTGAAGGAAGCATTTGGAGGGACAAGAAAGAAGGTGGAGAAAGGAAAGTTGGTGATGGACCAGGAGACCCTTAGGCATCATGTCACCGCTTATTGGTTATATCAGCTAGGAGCCGTCATTTTCCCAGACACTTCTGGAAATAGGGTGGATGCACATTATCTACAGCTTTTGGAGAATCTCGATGAGATTAACAAATACTCTTGGGCCACTGGGGTGCTTGCTTTTTTTCTATGAGAGATGAGCAAAGGGTCGAGGATTAAGACAAATCAAATTGGAGGTTACTTAACTCTTATTCAGGTGACCTTTTACATTGTTAGTTAGCAAATTATTCGCCTAAATTTTATGCTTCCAAATCAATTTTCATGTATATGGATTAATATTTTCGTATTTTCGCATAGGTTTGGATTTATGACCACTTCCCTTCATTGGGATTGGCTAGGGAAAAGACAGCTTATCCCTATGACGAACCTACAGCGGGAAAATGGTTGTTTTTGGACGCACAAAAGAAGTCTAAAGAAGAGCAGTTGACTTCGTTGAGGGAGAAATTGGATAAACTTACGGTGAACGATGTGGTATTTCACCCATACGCCGTACCCGATGATGTCTCTGTAGATGAAGAAGATCTGAATGGTTTCTCTACCGTCACGGCTTACTATGGACCAATTTGGTATCCTAATGGATACGCAATATATAATCCAAGGAGAATACTAAGACAAATTTGTTGTGTCCAAATGGATCCCGACGTGGAGAATGAAAATTTCAATTTGGTGGTTCAAGGAACAAAGAACACCGAGAAATATTTTGTTCCAAAACATGAACCAACTCCTACGGTAGGACATTGGAATGCACTTCGTAACTACTACTTACCTTTAGGTGATTGTGTACCTTGTGGTGGAGATGTAAATGCATGTGATGAAGATTATACGCTGTTTTATCAAGAAATTAGTCATCCTTTTGTGATAAATAGAGAACAACAAGCTAAGACTGATAAGGCGAAGGGGAAGGCAAAGGAGAGGGAGGCTAAGAGAGCTCAGAAGGAGATGCCTATTTGTGGAGAAGAAGCAAAAATGTTATGGGATAATGTGGTAAGAAAATGTCTTCTCTTATACTTCCTTGTTGTTTGAAAGTATTGAAAATATATTTACTTATGCTTAAAATTGGAATCAGGTGAAGAAGGGTACGAAATTATTGAAGAAATTGATGGCTAAAATCCGCAGTGGAGAGCCGATGTCGACTAAGAAACAAACCTACTACTACGGCGAGTGGGAGGGTCTTATAACTAAAAGAATGATGGAGCCAAGTAGGTCTAAGCAATTGAAGAGGGGTCGACAACAAGGAGAATGTTCAAGTCGCGCCATGGAGGAAACCGGACGAGTAGATGAAACCCCAAGTGATGAGGAAGTTCAACCTAAAACTCGTGGTAAACAAGGAAGTGGTAAAAGGGTTCGTCGTGGTGGTCGTTAGTGATTTCATATGGTTTTAGTTTCAAAAAACTTCTTAGTTATGGATTTCGTATGGTTTAATTTCGTATGTTTGTGTGTTTTAAACAATTAGTTAAGGATTTCGTAGTTTGGTATGTATAACAACTTTTATATTTGTTTTAGAACCTTGTTTTTGTTTTTAATTTAAATTGGGTTTGTGTTTTCAATTTTATATGGAAGAAATTTTGAATACAGGATTTTTTTCGGCAACCTGAAATTTAAACACAGGTTAGTTCGGTAACCTGTAACTAATTAATGGTCACCGAACTGAATTTTCGGCGAACAGCTAAATACTACAAGGTTGCCGAAGACAGAGTTCGGTTACCTCGCAACATTTAAACTGGTTGCCGAAATCTCCCCTGAGGCTTTAGGTAAAAAGTTCGGTTATCTAAATTTCTAGCTTGTAACCGAACTTTCTAGTTCGGTTAGGAAAGTATAATATCAATGGTAGCCGAAACTTTCTCTGAAGACTCATATAAAACATGAGTTCGGCAAACTGTATTTTTTCACCAGGTAACCGAACTCCTGCACAAAAATACAGGTTTCCGAACTATTATCTGTCAACTCAATAGAATACTAGCATTAACTCGATAATGAATACCACACTTCAAAAAACATAGTATTACATTGATAAGCATACTTAGTTCCATTGCATGTGTCATTTAATCATCATCAAGTGAAATTCGACCTTCATGTACAATTTCGTCAGATTTCGACAAAGCTTTCCACATCTCCATGTTATGCTCATACATAATACACCAACCCAACATTATATTGTAGTTAAAGGCAGGCCAAAAAGAGTTTCCGGATATTGGAGGCAGTGGACAATCGGGTTTTAAACGAAGGCCTATAAAGTGGTTGTTGTTAGTCAATGCCATCACACATATCCTTCGTTTGAGTTGCTCGACACATACGGTTGTTTTCGGGGTGAAGGTGAAAGATCCATTTTCCTCATTTTAGCTACCTTGTCCATCTCTTCAAGAGTTAGCTTGGCCGCCATGAAATGTCCTTCAAGATGCTCCGAACGAGGGTGGTTATGACAACCTTCCATAACCTTGTAGAGAACCCATCCACCCAATTCTTTGTTGTAATTAAATGCAAGCTTGAATGGGCATTTAATCTTCTTTGAGAAAGTTTTGTTCTTCCTATTTGTCTTTCCTTTATAAACATAACCCTTCCTCTTGTGGCTTTTATCGGGATCACCGCTTCTCTCACAAACCATTTCAAAGCGGGTTTTGCTCTCTCTCCCATTCAATACTAATACGCACATGTCTTTTAGTGCATGTTGTCTAGCCCAACTCTTTGCCTCTAAAGGACTTTTGAATACCAAGTCATTCATGTAGTGATGTGACGTGTCATCGTACAAAATATCAACAGGGGTAGGTTGATTTTCCATTGGTTCTATTGGATCAGATGCAATCTACGAGTAATAGCACAACGTCAATACCAACTAAAAATAAGAAATACTTATATTTTCGGCAATGTAAACATAATATGCGATCCTGCCGAACAAAAGGTTCGGTTATGATAAAAATTTTGCGATCTTGCCGAACTTGTTCTTTGGATATTTCAAAACTATAGTTCGGCAACATAATTAATACAATCGACTAAACCGAACTATAGAGTTCGGTTATCTATTCAATGAAGGTGATTTGCGAGATTGCCGAACATAAAGTTCGGTAACAAAAGGAATAAACTCGACTGAACCGAACCATTAACTGTATACTCTATAAAATTAGTTCGGCAACGTTTTATGGAAAAAGATAACCGAACTCTCAAAAACCTCCATTAAAACAGAGTTCGGTTACCTGCGTATGCTGAAATGAGTAACCGAACTGCACATACAGGAGAGTTCGGCTACCTTTTTGGCAGAATTGCTAACCGAACTACTATCACCTAGCCGAAATTTCTTCCTGAAATTTTCGATTTGGCCTATTTTTTGCACAATTCAAGCTACATTAACTAAATTTGAGACATACCTGAGTAACCATAACTTCATATTCTGGTTGTGGCTGATAAAATTCATCATTTGGGTCGTTAGCTTGAGTTTGGGGAAAAAAGCATTCATCATCTAAGAAATAACTCATACCCGGATCGTTAGAAGTATTGACAAATAGTTTAGGAGATGAAGGAGGTTCTGATTCTGAGGAGGAGGTATCATCACATGAATCACTCATATCATATTTACTAAACTCAAAATAATTTTTTTTGGGTTCTTCCCTATTTTTCTTCATCTTTTCTTCTTCTTCTTCTCCTTCTTCTTCATCTCATTCTAACAAAACTATCCTATTAATAACTCACTAATCACTAAATAATCACTAATTAATCATTACACTAACACTAACTAATCTAACTAATTTAATTACCAAGGGTAAATTTGGTATTAAAAAAAATATTAGATAAGGGATGACCCAAAATTACTTCAAATATCCACCCCCAAATTGGAAAAGTAGTCCCCCACTGTTTTGGGCTAGTCCCCAAAACATCGTTCTAAAATAGAATGTCTGTTACTAGAAGTGAAAACTGTAGCTAGAAATTTAGCTCTTTAAAAAATATCATTTGTGGTTCCATTGTCTGGTATACAGTGGGAAAACATTACTAGGAAGTAAGACCAAAGAACTGTTCAATGCTCCTACATATTGAGTTCGTATAAATAAACAGGCAATATATTTTTATTTTTTGTGCGGCCTGATATAACAGCCAATAGAGTGGAACCTACGAGTAGCATGGTCTTGAGCAAATCCAATTTACCTTGCAGTTCACTGGTTTCCAAATGACATAATCATTCATCACTCATCGGTAACAGTGGGGCAGGCCAGTTATATCTTCTTTTTATCAAAGTCAAAGGGTAGGCCAGTTATATCAACCGGTAGGCTTGAGTAGTTGAGTGTGATGTTTTTTCTCATGGGTGTGGTGTGCTCGAACAAACCAAACCTGGTTGTGCATGATGATACAGTCGGGATCAAATTCCGAGAGAAATCCCGTAAAACACAATCGGAATAGACCTCACAATGGTAAACAACACCCCCATAAATTTTTGTGGTGGACCCTTCGTGACTGTTTCACGGAATTTTTCTGGGATAAATCGCAACCTAGAATTATTGTTATTCATTTGATATTTATCTTCAGTAATTGCTTTCTGAATTTTTTCCAGTCTAGATTCTGTAGCGCATTTCTTATGGATACCATGAGGTGTGGATTCGAATCCTGTTAACACCTTAGTAAGTGATTTTTCTTTCTTTCTATTCCCATATCTACGTGGGCAGATACGAAGGAGAAAAAAATAATATTTATAACCTGTTTGAATACACATTTAGAAACTGGTTTCTGGAATTCAGAAATCTAAAAACTAGATTTTCAGGCTCCTATAAGTATAAAAATCAACTTTTTGTAACTAACCTGTTATAGGGGCTGAAGGAATCATTAGAGGGGCAGAACCTAATAAGACAAAAAGGGTCATTTCATGGTAATTTCAAGTGCCCCTTATCCAAAAAAAATTGATAATGACTAATTAACCTTTACATAGTTTAGTGTTGATAAACAAAGTCCTTCCATGCAAATGGCTGCACCAAAGAACTGACATAGAGAATATCGAGTCCCTATGAATATCCATGTAAGGAACATGACCCATGGTGTTGTCAAGCAAATTAACAGCATCACACTTGTAATTGATGAGTACTGATACGCCTTAACAACTGCGCATTACTTCCAATCTTAGCATTACATTTAACATCATTGGAAACCAAATAATAATAGTTACTAACCACAAAAATTCCCTTGAACATCAATAAATCCTAATAGAAGATACCAATACCAAGGTACCTGCATTATAAACTCATTTAAACGAGAGAAACATTATAATTAATCCTCAACAAAATTTTCAGTACGAAACAACAATTTCATTACCGCCAATTTTTTGTCGCCGATATAATAGAATTGGAGTATAGACAAGTGCAAGTAAAGCATAATATAACATAGATTGAGTTAAAGGTGCTTTCACACCTGCAAATACACACATCAAATGAAACCCACATCAATCCAAAAACAATGGTTACTTGAGCTCTAAGCAAAATTGGTCGGGTTCATTCAATTCATAAGAGTGTTCATCAAATTAAACATGGGTTCATTTGACTCATAGTCAAAAGAAAAAGAAAAAGAAAAAGAAAAAGAAAAAGAAAAAGAAAAAGAAAAGGGAGAATAGTAGCAATATCAGTTCACTTACTGTGATTAGCTAAGAGTGATGAAATGAAACTATCGAGAGCAAGATTAGTAGAAACAACTTGACCCAAGAAAAAAACAAATAGGACTCCTAATTAAGTAAATGGAATAGTTGTTTAAAGTAACCAACGTTCACATACCCCCCAAAAACGTGAACGTTAACAAGGGGAAATGCATTGGTGAAACAAAAGAAAGATATGCCAAGGAGTTATACGATATAACTTTAAAGTTTGCAAGAAAAACAACTCTGCTCGACTCAATCGTGGCTTTACTAGACAGCAATTTCTTTTCTATGTATATGCTCGCCCAAATTGTACGTTTCATTACTCTGGAGGAATATCTCTGGAAATTGGGATGATGGCAGCTTCAAGTGGCTGCTATTACTGGCATCCTGTTCAAAACCATTTTTTTCAACTCTGAGCATTTTCCCATGCAGAGTGTCAATTGGGTCATCCCATAGTTATATGCCAACCCCATTGGACTTCTGTCAATTAGGAAATCTCACAGTGGCACCATATTTGCCAACTCCGTTAGACTTGCCTGCAGGCAAAAAAGAAATGGAGAGCAGGATAAGTGAAGCAAGACCTGACTCGAGAGACATCTCCACTTATACGTATATTATATGTCATTTGTTGAACTATCTTTTGAAACTATTAAGACACCACAAGCTTATTACTTATTAGTGTTGTAACTAGATTGAAATGTAACTAGATTGCAAAAAAAAAAGCCTCTCAGAGAATTTGGAGCAACGGCCGTGTGGTTAATCCTGAACTGACATTCTAAACCTAAGAGACTAGGATAAAATCAAAAACGTTTCTCGTTTTAGATGTCTTGAATTGAAGCCACTATCTTACACCAAGCTTAGTTTTGTCATGGGAGCTTTGGTTTGAAGGTTAACATCTAGAATTCCCAGATCCCACGTGCAAACGGATTGTTGGCTTCCTTAACTACACTGTTTGTGACTCCTGCGGCAAATTCTCAATATAACCAGATCAAACCCGTGAGCCCCAAGCCCAGTATTAGCTAGTACTATAAGTTGGCCAAGTATTAAATGCCCTTGAACGGCAAACTTTTTGTTAAACTTCAGAGAAAAAAAATACAGAAAAGGAATTCATGCCATAAATGGATACTTGGAGATTTTCTTTCCATGTATATCAATCTTTAGGTCTGTAGTTTAAGTTAAGAATCTGACTACAATCTCTATAAATACAAAGTATTATTCTTGCTCTTGTTCGTAACAAGAAGAGGGTAATCTCTGTCTCATATTTATTTCTGATTGAAACTTCATAGATACTACACCTTCAAATTCATCTCGATTCATCTGTATCGTTTCTCTGTTGCGTTTGTAATTCTGTTAAACATGGTTGAAATAGAAGAAGCAGAACATAGTATCGGAATAAAGCAAGACTCAGCAGGTACGTCATCTACAACCCAATGTTCCATAGTAGATTCTATTCAACAAATACTAGAAGATTCATCATCTACAACCCAATGTTACATTTATCGAGTGCATGAGAAACTCCGAAGGATGAACGAATTCGCGTACAAGCCCGAATTGGTCTCCATCGGACCCTTTCATTATGGTTTAGGAACAATTGAAAAACACAAGTTATGTTATGTTGGAGCATTACTTTCGTCAATGGGAAAGATTAATAATAAGTCGCTAATAGATACCTGGCAAGATTGTGTCGGCCGTGTTGAAGGATTTCAAGATGAAGCTAGGAAATGTTATTCGGAGCCCATACAGTTAAGGAATGAAAAATTTGTAGAAATATTGGTGACCGACGGCCTATTCATTATTGAATTATTTAGAAGATTTGCCGGGCTGGTCGCAATACCACCAAATGATCCTTTCTTAGCCAACCATGGTGGTTTGTCGAGTTTACTTCACGATTAACTGTTGCTAGAAAACCAAATTCCAATGGTTATTCTTAAATGTTTGATGGATGTGCCATCAATAAAGGTTTGCGTAGGACGTTATCCTCTACATGTTCTCACCGTGCGATTCTTCCTTCCATTGCTGCCTCAAAATCAAAGTGAAGACAATATCCAAGCAATTGTTTCTAGTTACGATGCCAAACATCTACTTGATCTCCTAAGGAAGGCGTTCCATAATCAACCACAATCTGTTCCAGAGCCTAAACATGGTCGCGATAAAAAAATTGCATCCGCATGCATACCTTGTGCTACAGAATTGAAACAATCTGGAGTGAAATTCGTAAAGGGAACAGGTAGTAGTATCTTGGATATCAGGTTCAAAGATGGGATTTTGGAGATCCCTCCCCTAGTTATTGAAGATAACACTGACGCCTTATTAAGAAATTTAATTGCATTAGAACAACAAGTTAATGGAGTTGATAATTATATCAGTTCATTTGCTTATATGATGGATGGATTAATTAACTCAAGAGAGGACGTTAGAATCCTTCGCAAGGCAGGCATAATAGATAACATGCTAGGTGCTGATGAAGATGTTGCAGTTCTGTTTAACAAGATTTGTTGCGGGATAAATATTGGAAAATCCCACTACTTCGAATTATACAATGAACTGAATACATATTATAGAACTCCTTGGAATCAGCGGATAGCAATGATTAAAAGCTTCATTTGCTGCTGCAGCTTTTCTGCTTGTGCTTGAAGCCGCCTCAATTGTGTTTTATATCCTCTCTTATGCTATTGATTTTTACAAGCCTTATACCATGTCTTAGGCCATAGAAATTTGTGTTAATCAGGAGATAATAATTCTCTTATTTATATAAATATTATAAAAAGAAGTGGTGTTTGTGTAGACTGATAAATCCGACCATCAATTATGAGCATCCTTGTGAACGAAATGAGTTACGATTCATCAACTGCTGCTGAATGCCCATTAATTTTTGATTTTAGCTTGAAGAAGAGGATTATTCCTAGGTGTTCTGTTATCATGATTTTAGTCTCCAAGGGTCTGATTAAGGAAATGATTCCATTAAGTTCACTTTCAACAATGGTAGACAAGGAATTTCTAGAGAAGTTTGTCCAGATGTACTTGCAAGAAGTTCCTGAACTGATGAAGGTGTTCCCAGGTCAGCTTAATTACCAAGATCTACTGTAGAACTGAAGGATTTGATGAGACGAATACACGGTAACTATCTGCATTTTCAAATTATAGTGTATATTCTGTCTTTCCCATTTTTGCTTATATCCTGCTACTCTTTCACATTTTAGCTCTACTCTTCTTTATGGTTGTTTTGTTATTTTGGTTATGTTGCTTCATACGTATGGAAAAACTGAAAAAAATACATCACAGTTTGTCTAATATTATGAGATGGGATGTTTGAATTTTTGTTTTTGAAACAGAAGTATATTTTGGGCAGGGGGTATTTGTGGTTTTCCGTTAAATGAGAAAGTTTTATATACTGTATGCAAACTGTGAAGTTTTTCTAGTACTACCTATGCTAGTTTTTGTTTGCATACAGTGTATAAAACTTTCTAATTTAAATTAGAAAGTTTTATCCCTGATCCCTGGTTAAGGTGCATCGGCAGTTTGGTTCATAAAATTCTTGTTTGATTATCATAGATTACTGAAATGGCAGGAAACTTAACATTAGGTAGTACTAGAATCAGAGGAAAACTGAATATAGCATTATAATAATATTGATTATATATATAGTAGACCTGATCTACGTGTCTAACATTCCTTAGTCAACTCATAAACAGCATAGTATTGCGTAATTACAGCTGTGAAACCTGTAGAACTGCATTTTTGTGCACTGTTGTCTGTAGTAGTAACCAATTAAGAGAATCAAGAATTGTTCACCCTATATTCTCAGTATTGCAGCGAGCACTAAATCATAAGTATGTTTTCTCCCTCCAGGCTCCAGTATCATAATAATGGTTTTTAGAAGGTCTTTGTAAATGTTTCTTTTATACTGTGCAAAACTGCAGGTATGTTCAATGTAGCTAAAACAGCTACAGGGTAAGAAACAAGAAATGTGTAGTCCAGAAGCTTTTGGCTTGCATACTGCAATATAGTGGACTCGTGAGCTGGGTGCTAGGAAGGTACACCTTGTATAGGGATTCGTTGGTGCATTGAAGTTTTTCATATTTACTCACGTGAAAGTATGTAAATTACTGTCTGTCTATATGATTTTCTTGCGCATGTTAGAATTTTGAAACCTGCAAAATTTTAAAGAGGTTCCTGTAACAGATCTCTGCAAAATTTTCTTGTGTGAACTTGTGATCGTACTCCTATACTGGAGGTGTACATTTGTGTTCGAGTGAAATTTTTTGTGTCTTTATCTCTTCATACATCCACAACATTCATGAATAGCGTCAAATCGGAGTGCCATTAAAGAGTTGAAAGTTGAAACCGCTGATGCTTTATTTTTCTCAGTTTCCCACATTGTTAGGAAATGTATGTGTGTGAAAGCTGGAAATGAAAAGCATACATCGACAGACCACATTCATTTTAACGCTTCCTGCTGAAAAGTAGGGATCAGGGATCCGCTTTTTATGTGTCTGGCTTTCGGACGCCCCTTGTTTTTCTCATCGAGTAATCGGTAATGTTTAGTGTCATTCTCATTCTCAACATTTGTTTTTGTTTTGATGGATAGATTATGTTCTTGAAAACAGTAAGAGAACTTACTTTGTCGAGTAAACGATAAGTCCAACTCCTGTAATGATAAATGAGAGAAACGTACAATATGTATGAATTTAATGTTCATTATTTATCATGCGGTACACTATAAAGAATATACGACGCAACATTGCAGGTGTGTTCGATGGAGCTTGAACAGCTACAGGGTAAGAAACAATAAATGTGCAGTCAGAAGACTTTTAGCTTGCTTACTACAGTACAGTGGACTCATGAGCTGGGTGCTAGCAGTGTACACCATGTTTGGTGCATTAACCTTTTTTTTATTTACTCAAAGGGAAGTATGTAAAGGACTCTTGCAGTATATCATTGGCTTTTGCAGCAGCAATCTCTTTCTTGCAGTAGTTTTCCCACGCAAGTGTGTTTGAGTTGAGCATGTGTCACCAAAAGTGCAGGTGTTCATCTGGTCAGTTATACAGATCGCTGAAACACAATGTAGTCTTTGCAACAGAGAAGAAGAAAATATAGACCACCTAGTATTGCAGTGGTCCTTCTCTACGAAAGTTTTGAATTATTCCATATCACACTATGGAATTGTTTGGCAGCACAAGTCTAGAAGTGAAGGAACAACTAGAATACTGGTCTGACAACAAAAGGAAAACAAAACTCGTCAGGATAATTTGTTCAATTACAGCTCCTGCAATTTTATGGGCAGTATGGGGTTCTCTGCACGATTGGTTCAGGTTTTTCAATTTCAGGGTTTTTGTATTATATTGGGAAGTGGTGTTAAATAGTAAATGTGACTGTCATAAATTTCTGCCTGGAGATTTCGGTCCAGGTGTATTTTTAAACACTTTTCTGTTTATCAATAAAATGTCTTTACCTTTTTCGGAAAAAAAAAAGAACCGTATGTATGTGTAAAAGAATTTCAAACAAAAGAATTTCAAACAAAAGAATTTCAAACAAAAGAATTTCAAACAAAATAATGTGGTTTACGCCACCTTTCAGAAAGAATTTGTGTCTTCTTCTTAATGTTACATAACATGAGGCTCTAAAAATCAAAGACACTAAAATTTTCTTCACCATTTCTCATTTTGGAAGAAACTTCATGCATACTCTGGCAGTATGAATGAATGAGCTTCCTGCAGAAAAATGAACATGCACTTTTTAGTTTATTGCCGTCTGGCTTCTGAAGCTCGTTTTAGGTTATAGGCATCTGGCTTTTGACACCCTTGTTTTCTTCATCGAGTAGTCGGTATTGAATATTGTCATTCTCATTCTCCACATTTGTTGTGGTAATAGAATTTTGATCACTGTTAGGAAAATATAGCGAATTAGAAATGGCTACATACTAGATGAGAGTTTGTTCTTGAACTGTACGAGAACTTACTTTGTTGAATAAATGATGAGTCCAACTCCTACGGTGATAAACGAGACATAGTATAACCATTGTATCTGCAATTGATGATTTAAATATTAGCGAATGCCAAGAACAGCTAAAAGATACAGAAAAGTAGATTAGAGTAAAATGATGATACGTTTTGGTGGAAAACGAAGACGCGAATCATCACTCCCCACACATCAGATGTCAAAAGTGAGAGATTGAAAAACACAGCTCCACCCAACTGCATTAAAACAATTAAAAGTTTACTTTCGCAATCTTATCTTAGAGATCAGTGACAGAAAGAGAGAGATGCTGACGGCGAGGGTGGTCACTGGCAAGCCTGGAACGCGAAACAAGGGTGAATGGAGTTCCTTTGTGTATTGAACTTGTGTCCAATACAAGTCAAAATAAGCTTTGAAGTAAAATGGGATGACTCACCTTCAAGACATAAGGAACAGTCGAATAGAACACAAAAGCTGAGACTGCGAAGCTGCCAAAGATTGATATCTGAAAACAGAAAACAAGAATAATTTTATGCTTGATGGAAGATATGTCGACACCGTTTCAAACACAATGAACAGTATAGCTGGTTGAATCAAATTACATAATGGTAACCATCCAACGAGTTAACCAATTTCAAACTATATTAGTATTTAGAAACTAGACCACTTACAATTTCAGGAGACCACTTAATCTCCTCCAGATTATTCCTCTCAATTAGACATCTACACAAATGTCAAAGAATGGAACACGTCTATGTCGTTCAGAATTTGAAATCACTAATATACTGAAATAAATTTCAATGCTACATGCTGAACTCAAGAATAGTTATCCCAAATATGAGAAAAGGATACATTTGAAAAATGCTTACGAGCACTCCAAAAATACCAAGCATCGAAAGACCTTCAACAAGGTCTTTCTTCTTGACACAATATTCCTGAACACACGAAGATGAATTTTATGAAGTCTACTCGGTAAACATGATCAGCATCCCCATTGACTTCCGTAAGTACAAGCTAAAGAACAAAGAGGTACATGAAGATTATCTTACCATTCCAACGTTACTCAACGCATAACAAACCGTTCCTGCAATCACGAGTCCATCTCCAAGAAGAGGATTTTTTCCACCTACAAGCAGTATTTTCCAACATGGTTTCTCAATAAAGAGGCAACAACATCACATCATGCCAATCTCCCAATTGCGAATACAAATTGCTAGATAAGCTAAACAAAATAGAATACACTATCTCAAGAACATCCACTCACCAGAGGCACCACCGACTGAATCGGAAAAGATGACTAAACAAAGTCCTGCCATGCAAATGGCTGCACCAAAGAACTGACAGATAGAATATCGAGTCCCCATGAATATCCATGTAAGGATCATGGCCCATGGTGTTGTCCAGCAATCCAATAGCATCACACTAGTAATTGATGAGTATTGATATGCCTTAACAACTGCAAACTTAAACAGCATATCTCAGCATTAATGATACATTAGTGGGGAACCAAAACGAAATCCAACCTATATCAATTTGTAAACCAAATCATTTAGAATCCCTTATAACAGGAATCGACTAAAATCAGCACTGATTAAGTGAATTACTTACCACACAAATTCCCTTGAACATCAATAAATCCTAAGAGAAGATACCAATACCAAGGTACCTGCATTACACCAATAATCATCAACGTAAACACATTTCTCAATAAAATTGAAACGAAACTTCACTGCAATTGATTGAAAACAATCTCATTACCGCCAACTTTTGTCGTCGATATAATACAATTGGAGTGTAAACAAGTGCAAGTAAACTATAACATAGTAGACCTTGAGTTAGAGGTGCATTCACACCTACAAATACACATCAAATGAAAAATCAATACAAACAATGGTTACATTGGATTCTTAGCAAGAAAGGGTCCATCAAAATCTTATCATAAATGTGAAAATTAAGAGATTAGTGATAGACAGACTTACTGTGATTAGCTAATAGAGATGAAGTGAAACTGTTGATGGCAAGATTAGTTGAAACAAGTTGACCCAAGAACAGAACAAATATCACTCCTAACACATTCTTGTTCCTCCATTCAATCACTGCATTAAAAACCATTTCTGAATTGTTACTTTCATTTGAGATTTCTCAGACATATCGATTTGGGAGAGTCAACTGGAATTTTCAAGTAAGAGGAGTTTTACTTTGGTGTTCACTTGAAGGTTGTTGGGTTAATTTGATGCTCTCTAGAGATTAGACCGTTGGATTGGCACAGAGATTTGTTATTTTGGTGGTGATTAGTGGTTATTTAGATCTGGTTGATTATTAAAACAAATGATAAGATGTATCTAAGGAGCATTTTTGTATGGTACTTCCAATCTTAAGAGAGTCCCACGTGGTAGTTATGTGGTAGCCGTCATGGGCGAAACCAGGGGTGGGTTATCCGGGGAAAGACGGTTCGGTAGATGAGAAGAGTTATCCTCACAATTCCGTCATGGTTCAAGCATGTCACTTTTAAAGGATTAATTACATGAAGACTTTGAAACAAGGTGACTAATATGATCATGATCAGAGTCTCTTCCTGTTAATAGCAGAGAAAAAGGAAAAACAATGGCATCCTCGTTTTGGTTTTCAAGTAAAATTTCATCATATTCAATCTCTATTCCGCCAACGGTTGCATTAATTTCTCGACATTTAAGGCCCATCATTCCTCACCAACCTCTACATCTGCAAACTGAACGAGAAACCAAAGTAAAAAAATGTAATAATGTTAGCAGTTCGAGTCATAGGGCAAGTCCTTCGACAGCTGGTTCAGTAGAAAAAGAGATTTCTTATAACGAAAATGACGATGGTGATCACAAAGTAGTTAAAAAGGAATGTCTTCACCATGGATTGATTTATATCTTTCTAAGAAGGTTCGTCCTTACGCTTACCTTGCTCGACTGCATAAGCTAAGCCCAACTTGGTTATTTGCTTGGCCATGTTTTTGGTAAGCTTTTCTTTCATCTGTTGACATTGATATACGCACTTATTTGTATATTTTCTGTTTCTTAAAGTTGATTTTCAAGGAATCATATGTATATAGTTAACCTTTCTTTTCTGCCACTACAAATCTTCTGCTTTAATTTTCTGCATTAGGCCGATAGCTTTAGCATCGCCATCATCCAAATGTGTTGACATTAAAATGCTGCTACTTTTTGGACTCGGTTCATTGTTTATACGGTCGGTGGGATGCGTGATAAATGATAGTATTTTTGACCGTGATATTGATGCAAAGGTAACAATAACACTGGTATATTTTTTATGGGTTGTGGTTGCTGGAAATGAGTCAAATTAATGTAATCCACTTGTTTGTACCCTAAATTATTTTTAGGTATAAACACGATGATTTGTTGATGATTATTGAGATTTAGGGTAAAATTAGGATTAGAAACGAATTGAAGGAAAACAAGAAAGACAAAGAATTTAACTTGGTTCGGCATTGTGCCTATGTCCACGGATCAATCTCCCTAAGGAGAATTATTTTATTGATTAGATTACAATGGTTTCCCCGAGGGTTTTTTCTTGGTGTATTTTTTCCTCCCTATTAGGGTTAAGATTCCCAGCATTTATACAATAATCTGGATGTTCTAGAACTTTTTTTTAGGGTTTCAGGTGGAAACGGGCCTCTGGAAATGGGTCAGCAAACTGGACCGGCTACTAGGCTTGCGCCGACAAATATTTCCCGATAATAGTGATATAGTTAGCCCGTATCGGTACCCGAATATTATGGTACAAACACAACTGTCAGTCGATTAGTAGGTCTCAGTGGACACAGGATCCTGAAGAACTATATTTTGGCCTAATTTGTTTGTCATTTACTTTAGGCGGAGCGAACCAAGTCGAGACCACTTGCTAATGGTCTTCTGACACCATATCATGGGCTTAATTTTCTTGGTTTTCTAGTTCTCTTATACCTTGGATTTCTCCTTCAACTTAATAATTACAGGTGACTGATCCTCTCTCTAATCAGCTGATTAGTATATATGATTTCACAATCCCATATACTTGTTGTTGACTGTCTAAAATGTTTTTTTTTTTTTTTAGTTTGCCACAGCCGTGTTTTAGGGTTACTTCTGCTGCCATTAGTCTTCTCTTATCCTCTCATGAAGAGGTTAACATTTTGGGTAATGACTTCTCTTATCTCTCTCTAATGTACAAGAGCTTTTTTCAATTTTCGAAGGCATTATTTCCTATTTAATGATTAGTTAATTAAGATCATATGATTACAGCCTCAAACATATTTGGGTGTTGCGTTTAATTGGGGGGCTTTATTAGATGTCTAGATCTAACAACATGAGTATTTTGGTGGACAGGATGGTCATTTTATGCATTCTTGGTTGCTGCTTCTGCTCAATTAGCATGGCAAATTTGGACAGCTGATTTATCGAATCCTGCAGATTGCAGGAACAAGTGAGTGATTATGCATCTGAAAGCCTTGAGTAATTACATTGATGCATGCAAAGTAATGATATTGTGTTGTAAGGTTTTACTTTTTGCTCAAAAGTGTATAAAATTTTTATCTTTTCATTTACTTCAATGAACTATCAAATATTTCCAAAGTGAGACCTTAATCCAGTCATTTTATTTTTTTCTTAATGCAGGTTTTCATCTAACGCATGGTATGGAGCAATTGTGTTAGGCGGAATCCTGTTCGGAAGATTAACCACATTTCAAAATGGCTGCTGAGGGGCCTAAAATGGGGGTTCAGTGCTGTTTGACAATTATATATCTTCTGCGGAGGTGTCTGGCATAACAAGTTGTAACTTCATTTTCTTGCGTTTCTGTTTTGGTTTGGTCTCCTTAATTCTGGGCTTAATGTAGACATTCAAACACAAACAAGTATAAAAATACCTTTGTGCCGCACAAAACTAAGTTTCCAAAATGGGGATCTTTCTTGACTCTGTATTCATCAGGTATGTATGCAAATGGAGCATTTTACTAGTTACAAAGTGATCTTCGTGGGGTAGAGGAGATTGTGGCCTTTGATTTGGAAGGTGAGAAGCACAGTTCAATCCCATTGCCAAGTTCTTGAGATTCTGAACGCCCCAATTGCAGGTTGCTTGGAGGGAATAACAATTTGTATTTGATTCAATTTTTTTTTAAGACTTATCAGTATTCTCACATGGTCATATGGAAACTAAACTATCACAACAAGAGTTCGTCAAATTGGATTAAGGAGTTTAGTATAAAGCTGGAAGGCAGGCTTGGTTTAACTATGCCTTTCGCAATCACAAGCAGCAATGAAGTTTTATTGTGGTACAATTACCGTGCACCTATCCTTAAGGAAATACAATCTGGGAAGAGACTCTACTGCTATGACCCTAAAACTTCAACCTTGAAAAAACTTTGGGATGATGAGCAGGCTAAGAGTACGATACATACTTTCATCATCATGGCAGTTCCCCACAAGCAAAGTATTGTTTCTTTGAAAGATCTGGGAGAAACTAATGTTACCTTCCTGAAAGATTTTGGCCAAGTAATGAAGTCAAGAAGTGGAGCAGAAAATTTCCTGGAAAAATCAAGAGGTGCTAAAAGAAAGAACAACTGTTAATCATCCGAAACAAGTAAGACCATGACGGGTAAATTGCTTTCAGGTTTTTGCGTGTTTTAGTTGTAGCTCTTTGTTCTGAGCGTTGGATTTTGCCTGCTTCTTTTAGGGCACCTAGTGTGTACCTCTTCATTTTTTATATTTATCAACACTTTAACCATTTTACTTCAAAATAAAAATTATTTCTTTCATGTTTTGTTGCATGTTCTTCGTAATGTATTGGAGTTACTTGATCGCTTAACGATGTCACCAATCAGTTCCCCGCACCCAAAGCTGTTGGGGAATAACAATTAAAAACGATAATATATGAAACAAATTAGTATAAGGAATACTTATCCGATATTTTGTGTCGTCTCCATATCCGGAAAGATTGTCGATGTCTTGAATCATCGATCCCTGTTAAGCACCATGAATAAACAATCTGGTAATGGCATATTGAGGCACATGTTCAACATGCTGTCCTTAAGACAAGAATGCTCGGCTACACTCTGAAAAAGATGATGCTATAGCCCTACGGGTACATCTGCCTCCAAGATACAACAATCTTAACAAAGGTTGAATAGCACATTCAAACCTTGTCCTTCTAGAACTTGGTAGCGGAAAACTTACGAAATGTTAGTACTTAAACCCTCGTATCAAACATAGAAGACAAAGAAAAAGTTCTCTACACGGACGGATGTAAGAGAGATTCATCTGTACAAAACCCTAACCCTAACCCAAATCCAAAATATATAAGGTAAACTTATCCCGTAAAAACTAAGAGATAAATTTGGAAGGTGTTTTTTATTTTTGGAAAAACCGTTTTATTATTAATTTATATTCACATAAAAAACTTATTTTTCCAGCAATCCCCCACATGAATGAAAATACGATAAAACGCGGAAAATTGGAAATATCACGAATAGGCATAGGTGTCCATAAGGTCTTGAACCTTTGCTTAGTGAGAAGTTACCGGAATTACTTATTATCCAGTGAACGCGATGTCTTGAACTGTCTAACATTTGGTGTAACTCGCGATAACAACCAGGCATGATATCTCCAAGATTGCTGCCAAGCTCATGTCGTTGTGTCCGTTTTGTCCCTGGACGTATCTTGTTTCTCAAAATGCTCTAGAGAATCAGCTCATATTCTCATAGGAAACGACCCACTTCCTCATTCAGATAGGTGAGTTCCATCAAGAGTGTTCACTGCTACACCCCACTTCAATCTTAAATTGAAACTATAGAACTCATTAAGACTTATTAAAAGTCATCCTTCACATGCAGTCACACTATCACATCTACACCATAGGGAAGGGACAGAGAATATAATTCTCTGATAGTGTTTACCTTTACCCGCCACAAATTAGTTGTCTCATTCGAAACCTTGATCTTGGGATCTCCAGTCAGCAAGGTTGAGTATCCTTCATGGAAAGTTATTATTTTATGAGCTTAAGTCCCATCCCCATCGATGTATAATTACAAACTATCTCTCTACATTATCCTTTCGTCAAAGGATCACTAATTTTTCTGTTGACTTCACTAAGTCCATGAGGTTCTCTTTTGACTTTACATGTCTACTGAGACTCTCTTTTTGACTTCACGAATCAACTAAAATTACTCCATTAGAGAGTATAGTTGTCTTACCGAATTAGCCTTCTCCGAGTATTCTAGACATTGTCACTGCTCATTTACTTTAGACTCACCTAGTCAATTGAGTTTCTGCAATGATGGCCACATGATTCGGTCACAGAGGAATATCTTCTAAGAAGCATATTAATAGCCATTCGGCTTCCTCTGGTGCTTGAATTAAAGCACACAAACTTTGATTTCTCGAAAAATCAATACCATCATGTCTGTTTTAAGGACTTCCTTAGATAGACACTCCTTAAGAGGGTACACACATAAGCTAATATTTTCCCATAGCCTGAAACAACAACATCTCTTAAGGTCAGTACAATATGATGTACCTCAAGTATCGCAAGTCTCTGATTAGATCATTCCAGTAATTCTTTTGAGATACTAGTGTATTTTTATACACCTGCTATACTGCACATTTACAACACACATTAGACGCACCGAGTTTGACAAAGACCATCTCCTTTAGAATTTCTTCTGGTTCCCTTCGATCCTTTAGATCATATCAACTAACTTGGTCTTTCAGTCAAATCGTAAATATCAGATATTTCATAGGTGGTTGTAAAGCATATAAAAAATACATGTACTACTTACTAGTACATTCATTACGGCTTCCTCAAAATTAAGGTTAGTGCAATATATATCACATATTTGAAATTAAATATGTACCTCATGCATTCCAATCTATGGTCCTCTAGTCAGAGCATCTCTGTGATTTCCCAGGATAAACGCGGACCTGCACATCTGTTTTACAACACATAAACACGTTAGTCAGAAACTATATCCTCAAAATTTCTTTTGATTACCTACTGATCCTTTAGACCACATCAAGTGCATATTAGTTTCCTGTCAAATCTTGCATGAGAGACCAACTTCGGTAGATCCCATATTGGTTTCCCTTTTCAGTTTTATGACTTACACCTGTTGTTCTTGTAAAGAAAACCACGAGAAAACAAAGGCTTACGCTTTACTCCACAAGGGTTGTTATCTCCAGCAGGTTCTTAAACTTTGACTTCACCTCACCTGGCAAAGAGCCTCCAACTGATCATTTTAATGAAGTGACCTCTTCTATACTGCAACCACTCATTGCTAACTCTTACATACTGATGTCTAGCAAGGCTTTATACGGACATGTAAACTCTTCCAATTATCAGAGAAATAATCACCTCTTGTAACAACTGATTGAGTAGTCTTAACTGAAACCTAAGGAGACTTCGGATTACTCTACCTAATATTCCTTCCTTTGATTATGGCAGTTGAATGGCCATAGGTTTGTACCTCATTAGAAACATACCAGTGGAAGAAACACAAAAAAAATTTATTCCTTGTGCAAACGCCAATTTTTCTTGTGTGCACAAGATGCGTATCAAACCGGAACGTCAATACCATAGTGTATGTACTAGACCAGACGATAGCTTGTTGCCATCATCTCTTTCTCCCAAGTATCAAGTCGAAATGTTGACGCACTTGTGAAGGTACCGTATATTCGGTAGCTTTCTGCTGACCAACAAATCGAACACACGATCAACTGATAGATGCACGAACATTATCAGATTGGCCCACCTACATGGTTAGGTCATGAAACTGATACAATATTGAGTTTTAATGGTATCAAATTGGTACGAGAACTACTTCTTACAGGCAATAAACCGATCAAATACATGGACAAAAGTGTAAGTTCGATCTTATCACATACTAACATGTTTGATAATAATTGTCGAAACAATGATACAAGAGATCCTCGATCTCTGTCCAACTTCCCATCAATAATAAGATGATAATTACCCATGTAAGGATATTTTCTTCTTAGGGTTAAAAAAAAATCTATAGATTTATAAAAATCAAGACCGACACTCAGCTTTACTGATCCCAATTCAGTTTTTTTAATTGTTATTATGAGGAATTCTTGTCTTAAGATTCCTGGGGAATAACAATTAAAAATGATAATATATGAAATAAATTAGTATAAGGAATACTTATCTGATATTTTGTGTCGTCTCCATATCCGGAAAGATTGTCGATGTCTTGAATCATCGATCCCTGTTAAGGACCATGAATAAACAAACTGGTAATGGCAGATTGAGGCACATGTTCAACATGCTGTCCTTAAGACAAGAATGTCCGGCTACACTCTGGAAAAGATGATGCTATAGCCCTACGGGTACATCTTCCTCCAAGATACAACAATTTTAACAAAGGTTGAATAGCACATTCAAACCTTGTCCTTCTAGAACTTGGCAACGGAAAACTTACGAGATGTTAGTACTTAAACCCTCGTATCAAACATATAAGACAAAGAAGAAGTTCTCTACACGGACGGATGTACAGAGATTCATCTGTACAAAACCCTAACCCAAATCCAAAATATATAAGGTAAACTTATCCCGTAAAAACTAAGAGATAAATTTGGAAGGTGTTTTTTATTTTTGGAAAAACCGTTTTATTATTTTCTAAAAATCAATATTTATTTGATTTTTATTATTCACACTAGATTAGTGCCCGTGCTACGCACCGGGCATATTTCTCTTCTCATTACTTTTATACCAAGATTTTGTTTTACCAAAACTGACATTAACCCGTGTTACGTACCGTCCCATCGGGATGCACTAAACCTTGATTGTAGACTTCTTGATGTCATCTCTAAAAGGTGTGCGGGGATTCGTCCCTCCCCGTCGTGATGCGTTAAACCTTGATTTGTTGTGATGTCATCTCTAAAAGGTATGGCGGGAGTTCACCCCTCCCCGTCATGATGCATTAAACCTTGATTTGTTGTGGCGGGGCATCGTCCCACTCCGTCGTGGTGCATTAAACCTTGATTCGGTATAGCGGGGCGAAATGCATTAAACCTTGATTTGGTGTGGTAGGACTTCGCCCCGTCCCGTCGCGATGCACTAAACCTTGATTATAACTCCGTGATATCATTCTAAAAGGTCATTCATTCAAACCTTTTTACAATTTAGGAAGGAAATAATCTATAAATGGTGTGCAAAAAGACCTGATGTAATGCACCACTTCAGTATACCCATCATCAAACCAAGAAAATCTGCTTCAAAAAAATAAAATAAATAACCAAGACCTCCTTTTAAATATCAAAAAGAAGAAGCAACAATTCTATCTTTGCTATAAAGGAAGGATTGCTAGTGTTCCTTTGTCGTAGGTGCAACTCTAATTAATCCAATGAATCATGACCAAAAATGATATAGGACATCCCTTTTAATTAAGAGTTCATATTGTGATCACAATCATGTAAGGTTTCAGCCTACTCAAATAATACCATATGTGGGAGTTGAACCACACATCAACATGGTTGAAAACCATGTGCTCTTCCATTTGAGCTAAGACAACAAGACTAAATATAGAAGAAAAAACATAAGATGAAAAATATTGAGGCACCTGGAGATAATGACATAATAGAAAAAACCTGTTAAAACAACAAAAACAACATAGAAACAAAATATCTGCACCATTGGACAGTAAATCTTAATTACCCTCCATAAAATCATAGTTATCAAAATAATCATAGCTGTATGGGATTTGTATTTGAGGTAGTGCAGTTGGCACAGAACAGGGAGGTGTTGTTATTCCATGGAATGTTGGCACAGGACGTGCAGGTAGTTATGGCATTCCATGAAATGTTGGCACAACTCAAATTGCTTATTGCTAGTATTCAATCCTTGAACTTAATTGCTCACTGCTGGCCTTTTAATACGGTCTCTCTTCCAGCCCCAAATGGTTTGAAGAATTCATCAGTAAGCAAAGATTCTTATTGTCTCATATCTTTTTTAAGTACATAAGCATATACATATGCGTTTACGCTGTCGCGTCAGGATCCTTATAGCCATCCCTCCTTTAGATCCAATTCTTATTGCTATATTCGCATACAACATGCCAGAGCTTCCATCTTTCTCATCTACTACATTTTTGGGGTAGTATATATAGAATATAGATAGGGAATGTACAACCCCCCTTAGCCATCTAAGAATCAGAACTACTACTGCCCAGGCATCCCCACCATCATAATTACTGAAATGATAATTTAAACAACTTTCAAGTAAGAACCAATCTGCAGATCTACCGTTGGGCGGAAGAAAAAAAGCCATACGCCAATGGATTAACATTAGTAGTATCTGAAATTCCCGGTGCATTGACCGCATGAGCAAGCGTCATTTTACATTCGCATCACCATTGCAGCATGTGTTAGCAACTGCATTTTTAAGGGTAGGCGCGACCCGCGAGGCGATTTTTTTATTACAAAACTTTCACTTGGAATTGACTATAACGAAGCATGAACACTTCAAAGATGGTAATTAATTAGCTTGCCAATGGTTAATCATTTATGGGAGGTGTAGGAGAATGGTTTCTTCTCTGCCTCTGCAAAAAAAAAAAAGACATACTAATAAATTTTTTCTTGGTAGGTATGGTAATGAGTATAAAATAACATATAGTGGGACGTACAACACATTTTGTGTTGTATACACTACATCAAGTAGAGCATAAATTAGAGTGGGTGTTTAGGTGGAGTGACTAATTTCTCAGTGGTCTGTTCTACGCCTAACTAAGCATTTATCCCGATAAGAACTTGGCATGTAAGAAAGGGTAAAATATTCTTTAACTTTGTGGCGTGAATGCGTGGTACTACGTCTCTTTGTGATGACGGCGGACTGTATATATCTAATGAGTCGGGACTTTAAAGAATCAGAAACCTACTGAAACACATAATAACAAAATCACCCAGGAGGGAAACTTGATTCATTAGCCAGTGAAAACAAATCAAAACAATTACTGTAGAAAAAAATGACTTCACCTTATGTATTTGATGAATTGTGAACTCAAAATGATTTCCGTCTCGCTCTCCATTATTGCACCGTACTGCACTGTGAGCTTGATCCCATAATTGATCATCTACAGATCAAAAAATAAGTGAAAATTGATCTCATTGTGAGGTTAGTAATACTTGTACTACATGGGTACTGCTAAATGGAGAGTTTACTATGGGTTCAGCTTTGCATGCATCCTAGACCCTTGAACAGAAGTGACGCCACATGGAAAGTTTATTTGTGTTAAACATCTTTCATGGTGTCTGTAAATCAGACAAATGGTATTAATAAATAACATGAATTCTCAGACGTACGTTGAAAACTTAAATTAGAGTATCTAGGAGATCCAATTTCTGCTTTTTACTTACTCAATTTCTGCAAAGTGTTTTGTACTAATCGAGATCCCGATGCTGATTATTGCATGAAGCATAGAAACTGCAAGTAAGTTATGTGCAGCTGCAAGATTATTTAGGGAAGGCTTTCGCAACTAATTCATTGGTTTTGGTCAGTAGGTTCTTTAGTGTTCTATGTAATTTTGTATTCCACTAAAACCTCAAATGTTTGTTCTTATGGAGTACTCAAGCACACAAAGCTTAATTCAAAGATAATTACAACATGCTTGTTATAATAGGGAAGGTAGAAATCCCATCAAGAGTATAGGCCCTCTCATCATCATAATGTTCCACTTACTAAATCTTCAACGATATTAAGAAAGAACTATAAATATGACTCTTAAGTGTGTTATTTCATGGTATTGGCATTGGTAATAGTTTCATCAACAATAAGCCTACTGCATATGATTAAATAGGTAGAATTTTTGAAGCTCGGCTCCAACTCCAATGCCTTTTTGAAACTATCCAGCATCCACATCATTTAACTACATGTATGCCTGATAAATCAATAGTTATTCTTTATATTACATCTGTATCAAATGTAAAGCAAGACTGGGGCGCAAAGTAGCGAAAGCAAACATGTGAGCATTTAATATGAACCTGAAGGCCTCGACATACTGTTTGATGTTAAACTTTCATCAATAAGGGTTCCACATAAGAAACATTTAAAATTCATTAAATTAAAAAGTATCAGCCTGCTAGAAATTCGACATTAAGCAAAACAAAAACTACAGGATTCCACATAAGAAATATTTGGAAGTTACAAAATATAAAATAAATGCAAGTCCTTGCATAATCTCCCGAACACGATACTCCATATGAGGAGCAAGAGCAAGTGCGACATTGGGAGAAAGGTTGTTAATCCCAACGCTCTACGCGATGACCTCAATCGTTTCTGTAGGAACAATGCTCATCTATGTAAAAGCCTTGACAACTTACCATTTTAGCGAATAAGTTTGTGTTATTGGCAGAGATACCAACCTGTCCATGAAAAACAAAGCTTTGGAATTATCCTCCCCCTTGCAAATTGCGAAGACTTTGTCCAACGGTGCTCCTTTCAAATCCCCAAGAGTCAATTTACATGCCTAAAGAAAAGCACACATACGATTGCATTAGAGTTAAAGTAATAACCTTAAATTCTAAGAAAAATAACAAACTCCTGAATTAAGAATTACAGTACTAAATATTTCCTTGGACCTTTCCTGTAAAATTACAAACTCAACACTTTAGCAAAAGCCCACAGGATTTCTAATAAAATTAAGCAAAAACAGCAAGAAAATCTCAAAAGTCAGTCGCATATAGAATCAGTAGAAAATTGTCTTACGATTCTGAAGAAGATTCAGCTTGATAAGTCATCATCTTGAGCACCTACAGCGTAGATTTTACAATCTAGAGTTTTAGAGGAAAAGAGTGATGGTAGGACAAATAAATTGTTTTACCTAATGCTACAAATCAGTTAAAATATCAATACCTCATAAAATGGATTTGATGCATAAAGATTGGTTCAAACAACATTAGTCTCAGCAAAAATCCGATTTGATGCATAAATATTGGTCCAAACATCATTAATCTCTATAAAAATCCAAACAGAATAGTTCCTTATGGAGAACATGAGGAGGAGCAACACTGATCTTGCCTAAACCGAACAGGCGAACACCATGAACAGGACGAACTCCATAAATCAACATAACAATGAATTAAAAAAACCTAAATTCATATTAGAAATTGAAAAATTAGGGTTTCTACAGATTATCTTTTGAGAAGAATTTGTTGTTGCAATTATTTTGAGATTCAGACCCCTTCGAAGCATGAAATCATAAAAATCGAACATACAAACTAATAAGATTCGAAAAACTAAAACAATTCCCAGCAAAGCTACAAATTTACTCATAACGAATTGAAAAAATCAAAATACACACCCATAGGCAACAAACAAACCAAGAATTTCAAAACCCTGGAATTACAAACACAAACAGTATATTTTGGGTTTTTCTCAAAAACAACAAATCAAAATTAAAATTTTAGTTTTTTTTCCTATAAGGAAAATTGAATTGTACCTGAAGAATTTGTGTAAAATTTGCTCGAACGATCTTCATAAAAGGGTTAATTTGCATCAACCTGTACTTCTTAATTCGGCTCTGTTGATCATCAAAAACCGATGGCAGCGAACTCAATTTCTTCCCTGGTTTCTCCGCCGAAGTTGAATTTTTTTTGCTATCTCAGTTTTGTTAAATCTTAAGCAAGTCGGCGTTTAATTTGGAATGGGAAAAATTTACTATGGTTTGACGGAAGTATTGTCTACCCGAGACGGTGTTACTAACGTACAATTAAGTATCGGTATAAACACGGTGTAACGAAATTATTTAGGTTAAAACTCTGACAGAAGTGTTGTCCACCTACTTTTTTGTAGACACCGTTACTAACGAACAGTTAAGTACCTGATGTAAACCAAGTGTAACTCAATTTTAAGAGTTCCAACAAATAGAGTTATGCCAAGTGTCCTCACCATAGCTTATACATTAGAAAATGCCTATTTCGGCCAATAAGAAGCGAGGGTTCCATCA
This sequence comes from Papaver atlanticum, assembly GCA_023531105.1. NCBI lineage: Eukaryota > Viridiplantae > Streptophyta > Magnoliopsida > Ranunculales > Papaveraceae > Papaver > Papaver atlanticum. Next base: position 14,104 of record JAJJMB010004716.1, on the reverse strand, counting down.
CCGTTCAACATAATAGCTTATTTTGTCATGCCTTTAAGGGAGAAGATAAAAAACTTATTTTTCCAACAAGAGCATCCTTTTATTCATAGCTTTGAAACTTGTATGGAAAACTGAATGAGCCACAGAAATGTAGAATTACATTTTTGTGCACTGTGGACTAGCCAACAAATCAAATATAATTTCACCCTTCACTCTCAATTTTGCTCCAAACGCTAAAGCATTAAGCATGTTTTCTCCCTCTAATGTCGTAATGATAGTTGTTATAAGGTCTTTTTTAATCATAATGCTAGGATGAAAGATATATTGTGCGACATTGCAGGTCTGTTAAATGGAGCTTGAACAGCTACATGGAAAGAACAAGAAATCTTCAAGTGAGCACGTATGAAGGGAGTGAAAAGAGAAGTGAGTCTCTGTAAGAAGTGGTCTGTGTGCGACCAAAAACTTTTGAAAGTAATAAAATTCGTTTCTCCCAAGTCCAGTTGAGTGATTGGTGAGTTCTTTGAGTGAATCCTAAACACTTTCAGAAACCCATTTAATATTTATCCCGAAATCATTTCCAACAGACCGAGGGTTGTAGTCTAACTGGGAAATGTGTAAAGTGTGATGAAGGGTGAATGGAGCTCCTTTCGTGTTGTGAATTTGTATCCATTACTAATCAAAACAATCTTTGAGAATGGAAAACATGAAATGTTTGAGAATAGAACACAAAAGCTGAGACTGTGAATTTGTAGCTGCCAAAGAGTGATTCTGAAAAAGGAAACCGGAATAATCTTATGCTTCATGGAAAATATGATATCCTTTTAAACATGGTGGATTAATTATTTACAATTTCAGGAGACCACTTAATCTCTCTTAGATTATTCCGGAGACCACTTAATCTCTCTTAGAACATATCCAATGCTAAAGTATTGATAAGACCCCCACATAGGATGACTTTCATCCTGCTTATCCTCCCATACTTAAGGGTGAAAGTCATCCTATGTGGGGGTCTTATCAATATTTTTTTATTAGGGGGTCATTCCTATGTGGCTAAAACAAATAAAAGTTGGACATTTTACCTCAAGTTTCATCTCCAATGCTAAAGTCTTCCTACCCTAAAATTAATTTTGGAATAAGTTTTATAAGGGGTCATTCCTACGAGGAAAAAATATCTTTGAAACTATCACCCAATAACAATATTTTCTAATTAAGAAAAATCAATTTTGGAATAAAAAATTGATGATGTGTCAATAGACCCAGCGTCATGGAAAAGGTGAAGATATAACTTTCTCCTTTACCCCTTCTTATGAGATGGCATCCTTGTCCTGGTTTTTCATTAACCTTGACCCTAGCATTGGAGATTAATTTTTGGTTAAAATCATTAACCTTGACCCTATCATTAGAGATTAATTTTTGATTAAAAAAGTGTTAAATGTTAGGTTACATGTCTTTTTAAGACCCATCCTCAGTATTTGAGATGCTCTTAGATTATTCGTGTACAAGCTATAAAGAGCAAAGAGGTAAAAGATAGTTATCTTACCTCGCCAACGTGTACCATGTTCGACCTCACCTGTTGGCATGGCTTTAAGCTACAGCAGCTAATAAAAAAATACCACGGGACCGGGATTGGGGAAACACTTGGACTGGATATTGGGAGACAAACTATTCAACAATGGGCCCGGGTCCTGCTCTGTCAACAGTTTAGGGTTCAAGAAATATACTTAAGCGGCGTTAATGTTTTTGTTTGTTTGCTTAGAGCTCACGAGAAGTCAAGAGAAAGAAAATAAAAATTAGGTAGGAGAATCAACATGAAGAATCTTTACAGGGATATCTTAGAAAACATACTTTCTCGATTACCTAGTAAGGTAACTCTACATTCCAAACGAGTATCCAAAACATGGAGAGGACTACTCCGTGATAAACCTGTAAATCCAGGTTTGCTTTTCTGTCATGATAAACTACAACTTTTCTATGAAGACGAGTATGATCATTACGATCATGCAAACATGAACTATTATCATTCTTACAGCACACTTTCAAAGATAGAACACGACGGATTTATAACAAGCTCGATAGATGTTATCATGGTTGGCTCTTGCAATGGTTTGGTTTGTCTTGGAGAAGATAATGAAGTTCTAATAGCCGAGGGAGATGTTCTAGGCGCAAATCCTTTTTTAATATGTAACCCGTTAACTGGAGAATCTGTTTTTCTTCCGAGATTTAATTACTCTGAATTGCCTCGAGATATATCGACTACAAGGGTTACCTTTAGTCGTTTAGCAAGTGGATTTGGCAATTGCCATTCAACAAAGAAATACAAGGTCGTTACAATATATTATCATCGTGAGGAACATAATAAGGGACATGTTCAAGTGTATACTGTTGGCGGTCAGTGGAAATACATCGGACTTATCAGCCGTAGTTATAAACTCCGAAATTCTTCAGGTATCTATGCAAATGGAGCACTTTATTGGTTGCACCAAAGCGATGATTATTATCCTAATGTACAAGAATGTGAGATTGTTGCCTTTGATTTGGAAGGTGAGAAGATCCGTTCAATCCCATTGCCGCCTACTACACATTTTGTTGGGAAGTACTCACACAAGTTGCTTGGAGGGAATAACAAGTTGTATTTGGTTCATTCAGACGATAAAGCTTCTCGCGTTGACATATGGGTATAGACGAGAAATAAGAGAAATACTGGAAATAGTTCCGCCATGAAAGAGTGTAATCAGAAAGGAAACTACCACGGCATATGTTCGTCACATTGGATTAAGGAGTTCAGTATGCAGATGAAAAGTCCAGATTGTTATGAGCAATTCGCAATTACAAGGGGCAATGAAGTTTTATTATGGTATAGATGCCTTGGCACGAGACTGTATTGTTATGACCCTAAAACTTCAACCTTAAACAAGCTTTGGAATGATAAGGCTGATGGTGCGAAATGTTTTGACATTGAGGCAATTCCTCAAACGCAGAGCATGGTTTCTTTTGAAGATTTGGGAGAAACTAATATTACTTCCTTGAAGGATCTTGGCCAGGCAACTGAGGCTAAAAGTGGAAAAGAAAAATTCCTGGAAAAATCGATCAGATAATGAGGTGCTAAAAGAAATAAGAACTGTTAATTACCCGAAACAAGTAATGACTGTGATTGGTGATTTCGCTTTCATGTTTTGTTGCTTGTCCACAATTTTTAGTTGCTTGTTTACAGTATAATTTTTTAATTTAGATGCGTGCTCTCAGTTCTTATTGTTAAACTCTTTCAAAAAAAAAAATATATTAGGTGGAGCTTATCCTTAACCCACTCCCATACGGTTTAGGTATAGGGTTCCGTTTAACAAAAATATAAATATATCTACGGTGCTTGTAGTTGCGAGAAATCTCACAACCACACCCTTAATAGAATCTATGAAACAATCTAAGAAATCATATCGAAATACTCAAGAACTCTTATTAAAATCTTAGAAAAAGTACAAAGTTATGAAGAAACCCTAACTTGGGGAGCAAATTACTTTCTCTCTCCTAAAATTCTTCTCTAAGCTCACCCAAAAAGATCTCTCTCTTTTACAAAGGCGTTGTGCTCCTTATATAGGAGTTTACATAGTGGAGGACAGCTAATAAAGACCCTAATTTCGGATCTGACGTGCGTCAATGTCGCACAAGAGTTTATCATTATCGCATGATTTCTTTACTGTCGCATGGATCTTCACACCTTTCTCGTGAAATGGTTACGTCATCTTGGATATAACGTACGCGGTCATGTTCGCTTAATACTTACGGAGTTACTTCGCACATAAAACGAGTGTGGGCATTTTATACCCACATTTTGCCTCTTCTCATATCGTTCTTTTGGTAGAGAGGGCGATATGAGAAATTCTAATTTGTTATTCTGCCGCACCCGTTCGTCTCTTCACATTCTTCTCAACCGACATGTTTCCGTAATTTGGGCTTAACCGTCTACAAGTATTGACTCTTTCCCCTTTCAACTGGCACGTCTTGAGTTAACCGGTTGTTTCCTTTCCCTATTTAATAATTGGAGTGAGGAGAGATAATCTTTTCCTTTCTTTATTCAACCTTCATCTTATCTACAACTATTCAATCTTCATCTTCTCGAGGTTTTCTTTCTTTCTTCATACAAATTTACCCAGTGCCGTTCTTCTCTAAGCTTTATGGATTCTCATTCGAGGTTAGTATATTCTGCATTCGATATTATTTTGTTTTTCTTTCCCTCGAATTTTCACTTTGCTATTGTTGATTTGTTTTTGTGTTGTTACTATTCTGCTACTATTCTTAATATTCCCATACTGGTTTTGTTGCAGCAAAAATTCTTCTTCTGGTAATACTCGTTTTACAGTTCCAAATCCTAAATCTTTTTCGAGTTTCAAAGATGATGAGTCTCGCAAGAGGAATCCTTCGCATAACAGAGCAGTAAGAAATACTCTCTTTTCTTTAAAACAATATTGTTGCCTCTGTTTCTTATCTACGTTGTTCTTCGTAGGATACTGAGAGCGAGATTGATGGCGAGAAAAAGAAGAAGGTTAAGAAATTTCGCAAAACCCCCACGATCAACACTTCTCTTGTCATGCCGTAATTCAACTATAAGAAGAAGAGTACTGAGGTCTCTCCTAGCGTCAATGTTAACTCTCCCTCACAAGGCTTCATTACCTCAGCTTCTTTAGATGCTTCTGCGTCTTCAAAGGAAACTTCTGCTCCTCGGGAAGCTGTTTTGGTAGATCATATTGCTATCCCTTCTTCTGAGAATGTGACCGCACCTGTTGTGGATTAAACTCTTTCCACCTTTGTGAATATTCCTGCCTCGGCGTATATTCCCGCATAAATTAGTGATACATCTGTCTTCGTTCCAAAGGATATCGCTTCTTCTGTGATTAATCCTTGTCCTTCAAAGGTTATCTCTTCTTTGGAGGCGGTCTATGCTAATAAGGTGGTCTTTGAAGAAGTGGATTCTGCTACTCAGGCTTTATCAGATATCATCAATGTCGCTCGTTCATCCATCAATGATCCTGCTAATCTTCATATTTGTGATGCTCTAGCCAAGCTGTTATGTGATTATCCACCGAACAAATCAACTAGGAGCGAAATCTTCTCACAGCTTGGTCCAAGCATCCATCTTTCTTTTGATCTTTTGGTAAGCACTCTTTTGCTTACACTTTTCCACACATGCGATTTTATCGCATCTTTATATTCGTTTTATTTCTCCCTTAGGAATCCCGCCGTCGCATGGTTCAAACTGAAGGATTCTCTGAATCTAGTAGCACCATACTAGAACTTTCTCGTCAGATTACCAAATTAAAGGAGGAACTTCGGTCTGAAATTCTTGCATCTGAAAACCTCCGCATCAAGAATCAAGAACTCTGAGGTGTGTGCTTCTTCCTTTTTTTTACTTATTTAGAAGTAATTTTTTCTTGTGTCCACATTTTGAATTTCTCCGTGCGTACGTTAAGATTTAAATCACAAGCGCGTTATGGAGAGATTTAGCTACCAATATTCTGCTGAAGATGCTCGTGCGGAAAATGAGAAATTGCAGAATCAAATAAATCAGTTGATTAATAATCATTCATATTCGCTTGATCAGATTGAGAACCTAAAAAATGAAAATCTTTATTTAGCTAATCAAAATGAATTTCTGGGCTCCCAAATATCCCATTTTTCTGGGCTGTTGCATAGCGCTGATTTTAGACATCAAACTTTATCAGAAGAGAATCAGGTCTTGGCCGCAGAGAAGCGGTCTTTATTAAAGAAAGTGGCGATGTTTACACGTAAATATCTTATTCTCCAGAAGGTCAGCGATGATCAAGAGGAATCTCTTCGCACGTTAAGAAATCAGCATAATGAGTCTATGGAGAAATTATCCTTGGAGAATGAATAGATCTTCCATAGTAAGATAAATTTGACTGTGAAAATGAACAAACTTCAAGAACATTATACGCAGCTAAAGGGGTCTCATGACATCCCTGTGAAGGAAAAGGCTTCCTTTTTTCAAGATGAGAAGAATATTCGATCTCGTCTCCAAGGTTTAGTTGGTGATGATTTTGATAAGGTTATGGAGAATATGAAAAGTAGTAGTGTCGCTTTATCTCAATACCTCATTTCCCAGAGGGAAGTTAGTCACATTGAGCTGACTGCCTCAGTTTACTTGTGTTTCTTAATTGCTCTTATCTTATAGCTGCGAAATTGTCGCACTTGTACTAATTAGATGTCTTTTTTGCAGAATCTGAGAGGTCGCACCAGTCTACCATCTCCAAGTTGAGGTCTGATCTGGCTAAGTCTCATAGAGAACGTGGGAAACTCTCAGTAGCACTTGCATTTTCTCGAGTTAGAGCGAATAGGAGGTGTTTGTATCTTGGTAACTTAATGGAGGTTGACATAGAGAACACTAAGAAGGCTGCCGCACAAGAAGCTAATGTTGAGGCTCAGATTCTTGCAAACCGAGTTTGTGTTGACAACTCACTTCCTTTAATGGATGTGGAACCCCTTGAAGTGGATGCGGATGAGAAGCTTCCTCAGCCCGATGGTGACTATGATTATATGAGCGAAGATGATGAAGACGAAGAAACTATCCTTCAAGAGGATCATCCCGAACAAGACGGATCTGGTGGTGGTCTTTCCAAAGATCCAAGCTCTGATATTAACCCAAACAGCGAGGTTGATGTTGAAGTATCTGCACTAAATCAAAACGCGCCTTTTATGTAAGATTGTCTCTGATAAGGAGGATAATACTTTTCTTTTGTTAATTCCCATACTTTCCTCTATTTTTTTGCTTGTTAGAGATATTACTTATTCCCTTATCGTGCGGTTATATACATGCGTTAATTAATCTTTAAGTATTTTTCTATCTTTCATTGTTTCGTGGTGGTTTTCTTCCCTGCAAAATAAAGATCGTTATATGTTGAAATTATCTTAGGGTTTTATATTTAGGTTTTACTGAGCCCCCTAGTTAGAGGTCTTATCATCCTCGCCCTTACTTTGTCTTAAAATATTATTGTGCGCAAAATCGCAGGCGGTCTTTAACCTTTCAAGTAACGACCCATTGATCTTGCCTTATCACTTCTTGTATTTTTTTCCTCTGCAGGATGTATTGATGCGTTAATACGACGAGTCTTATTACTCCCGTGAGTAAAAGCCTCGTGATATTAACGTATTCGACATAATTCAACTCCCTAATGGAGGGTGCCGTCCTTATATTCCCCCTGAATGCCCCTTCAAGGAAGCTTACCCCTACCGGGTTAGGGTGGGCTCTTCCCATCCAGTGATGCAACAATCAGTTGTGTTCGCGTCCTATTTTCCCTCCGCCGATATGGATTTTGGTTACGAGACCGCACCCTAAGTGGGGTTTCTTGAGGACCGAGTGCGTCATAGTCAGGACTTGTCAAGAGCGTCCAGGTACGCTCCAGATGCCCAGGCACTCTTGACTCAACCGTGTACATCGGCGCCCTGATCGAGTTTCTGTACTCCTTAGTAGAGAGCTTCTTACCTTAGTCTTTCAACTAAGGCGCTCTACTGGATGGGATTTTATTTCACCCCAAATATCCATGACTCAGGTTCCAGGGTCGATGTAGCTTTCACCTGAGCCATGCTAATATGGGTTTTCCCCAATTATGACGTGCGTTAGGTCTTATTTTTTCCTCTTGCTATTATGCGAACTAGGGTGCATGCCACAATTGGATGCCTAGCCTCCATCTTTTGATGTTTTAATTCTGATGCCTTTTGTTAAGGTCTTATTATAAGGTCTTATTTTTGCATTTTTCTCATGTGTAATTTTTGTTGTATGTAAAGAAGAAGAATTTTTCATTTTCATTCATACGCTTGATTGGTACAATTCTGATGTCTTCTTTTTTCATTTATTCGCTGTCATAATAACTTGTTATGGCCAAAGATCGCACAACTTGTTCATCTCTTGTTGTTTTTGTGCATCATTCATTTCGCTCGCTAAGTATTTCCTCCAGATTTATGATAACTGCCGTATGGCTTATGGATAATACTTCTTTAAATAAGTTCTATTCCACGGGTGTTCAAGTCTTCGCCCCGTGTTACTCCCTTCAGGATACATTACTTCATATGCTCCATTTCCAACAATTCTTTTGATTATATAAGGTTCATCCCATGTCTTCTCTAGTTTTCCATCTCCTCTTCTTTGATAAGGCGGTATTTCTCATAAAACTAGTTCCCCTGGTTGGAATTCTCTTTCTTTTACTCGCTTGTTATACTCTCTGGCTAGCCTCTTGTGGTAATTCTCCATATGTTGTAGGGCAATTTATCTATTTTCTTCTAAATCATCAAGCTTTGCCAAGATCAAATATGTGTTTAAGTTCTTCTCCCGTGCTTCTTTTTTCGTTGTGGGTATGATGACTTCAGTTGGTAGTACCGCTTCGACTCCATATGTTAAACAGAAGGGTGACATTCCTGTAACTTCTCTTCGTGTTGTTCTGTATGCACATACTGCGTTATGGACTTGTTCGCACCATCCTTTATTGTGTCCTTCAAGCTTTTTCTTCAATATATCGGCAATTGTTTTATTAGTTTCCTCATCCTTCCCATTACTCTGCGGATATAATGGAGTTGATTTTCCACTTTGTATCTTGAACGCGTTAAGTAGCATTTCTATGTTTTCTCCCTAAAATTGCTTTCCATTATCATAGACTAGTTGTACAAGGATTCCAAATCTGTAAATGATATTTTCAAATATGAAAGTGAAGACATCTCGATCTCGAATATGTTGGACTGCTTTTACCTTTGCCCACTTTGTAAAGTAGTCTGTTGCAACTATTAGATATCTCCTCTGCCCTGTTCCTGGTATGAATGGACCTAAAATGTCTAGGCCCCATTTTGCAAATGGACACACACTGGTTGATGAGTTTAGCACCGTTACTGGTGCATGTATCCTCTTCCCGTGACGTTGGCATTCTTCGCACCGTCTTGATACTTCTTTCGCATCCTCGTGCATGTAAGGCCAGTAGTACCCTTGCATCTTTGTTTTGTGGGCTAAGGATCTTCCACCACTATGGTTCCCTGCGTCTCCATAGTGTATTGCTTTCAATATTTACATTCCTTCATTTCGCGTTAAACATCTGAGTGTTGGTCCAAGGAAGGACCTTCGATAGAGTACGCCTTCTCTTATTTCATAATTTGTTGCTCAACTTTTTAACTTATGCGCCTCCAATCTGTTCCTTGGGACTTCTCCTTTTTCCAAATATAGATGAAGTTGGGCTCTCCAATATGCGTCTTTATCCGCACGCTCAACTTCTTCGTCTTCCACTATCATTACGTCTGCGTCACCTTATTTTTCTTTTTTGATAGAAGGTGAAGAGAGCGTCTGTATCTTTATATACCTTGCGGTTGGATCTATTAACATAAAAGAAATGAACGCCAATGCATCTGCGAATCGGTTATCTTTCCTACATATATGCCTCCAACTTATGTTTGGAATTTTTGCTGATAGCTCTTTGACAAGCTTCTTGTACCTCTGTAAGGATGGCTCATTTGTACTATACACTCCTTCTATTTGACGTATTACCAATTGTGAATCACTGGTTACTCTAGCGTCTTCTAACTTGATTTCAATTGCTAGTTGTAATGCGTGCACCACTGCTTCATATTCGGTTTCATTATTGGTTGATTCGAACTCCAACCTAAATGAGTAAGCCATTCTTGCTCCTTTTGGTGAAATGAATACTATTCCAATTCTGTTTCCTTCTCCATTTGATGATCCATCCACCAGTATTTCCCACCTATTTGAGTTACGATCTGTTAACAAGTCTTTAGGATTTCCTTGTTCTTCATCTATATCCATCATTTCTTCTACATTTTCGTCTTCTTCTAATGGAAATTTTGCCTAGAAATCTGCGATGACTTGTGATTTTGGTGAAGATAGTATTTCATACTTGATTCCAAAGTGGCCTACTTGTGCATTCCATCTTTCTATTCTTCCTGATCTTTTCGAATTCTTCATCACTGATTAAATTGGTACTTTTGTCAGTACCTTAATCTTGTGGGCTTGAAAGTAAATTCGGAGCTTTTGTGTTGCATAGACTAATGCAAGGATAAGCTTCTCAATCTTTGATTAATTTTTCTCTGCGGCATTGTAGGTTTTGATTATGTAGTATATTGGCTTTTCAACTCCTTGATCCAAGCGAAGAAATACAACACTTAATGCGTATGGTGTTGATGCTAGGTATATTAATAGCTCTTCTCCTGGCTCCGGTTTCTACAAAATAGATAAATTTATTAAATAGTTCTTAATGCTTTGCAGCGCTTTCTCACACTCTTCTGTCCATTCGAACTTGGTCCCCTTCTTTAGGATGTTGAAAAAATGTTTGCACTTGTCTGATGAGCGCGAAATGAACCGCCCTAACGAGGCTAGTAGCCCATTTAACTTATGCACGTCCTTTACAGTTGCGGGTGATGGCATGTCACGAACCGCTTGCACCTTTTCTGGATCAACTTCTATTCCTTGCTTTGATACGATGTAAACTAAAAAAATTCCTGATGCTACTCCAAAGATACATTTTGCTGGGTTTATCTTCATCTTGAATTGCCGCATCTGTTCAAATATCTCTCTAAAGTTTTCAACATGATCTTTCGCCTTTTTTCTTTTCACCAGCATGTCATCTACATAGACTTCTAATGTCGTATGAACCCATTTCGCGAATAACTTTTCTACCATTCTTTGATATGTCGTACCTGCATTTTTTAAACTGAAAGGCGTTTGGTTATAACAATATAATCCTCTTGGCGCGAAGAAAGCCGTGTGTTCTTGCTCTTCTTCCGCCATTGGGATCTGATTGTACCCTGAATATCCATCCATTAGTGATAATCTTTCATTTCCTGATGCTGCTTCTACCATTTGCGGTATATCCGGGAGTGGAAAACTGTCCTTTGGGCACGCTTTGTTCAGGTCACCGAAGTCGATGCAGATCCTTATTCCCTTATTTTTCTTTCGTACGACCACCATGTTTGCTATCCATTCTGGGTACTTTGCTGGTCTAATTATTCCCGCATCCAACATTTTCTGCAACTCTGCCTTTATTTGAGGATGATATGTTGTTGCTATCTTCCTTATCCTTTGTTTGAATGGTCTTGCGTTCTTATTGATTTCTAACTCGTGACATGCGACACTAGGATCTATGCCTGGCATTTCTTCCATGCTCCATGCGAATACGTCTTTATATTCCCGCAGGAGATTGATTGTTCTTTCTTCTTCTTCTTTGTCCATCTTTGTTCCAATCTTTAATATCCTTGGTTCTTCCTATGTCCCAATGTTGATGTCTTTTGTTGGCTCTGCTGCAGTGAAATTCTCCTTTGGTTCTCCTAACGGTGATGGTTCTTTTATTTTGTGCGTTGGTTCGCCTTCTTTTTCTGGAATTTCGCTTGGTATTCCTTTCCCTTCTTGTGCTCTGGTCATGTATGCTCTTAGTTTTTCTTCCTTCTTTAATTATTTTTCCTTCCTCTATCTATCCTTTTGCCTCTTTGCGTGTCCTTCATAATTCTTTACATCTATTTGACTGCAGACTTTCGCACTCCTAGTATCTCCTTTGATTTCTCATATTCCACTTGGTATTGGGAAACGCACGCATTGATGAAGAGTTGACGCTACTCCTTTTATCGCATGTACCCACGGTCGTCCCAATAGCATATTATAGGGTGATTCTACATCCACTACGCATAAGGTTATATGCGTTTCTATTTCTCCCAGTAGTATTCGCATGGTTATCTCACCTTTTGGCTTGGTTGTCGTTTTATTAAAACCATGAATGTTGTATGTTGAGGGCATCATATCCGCATCCTTGTATCCCATATCCTGGAATGCGCGATAAAATAAGATATCCACCAAACTACCCGTGTCTACCAAGGTTCTATTTATCGCTCATTCTTCTGATGCTTTCGCGCTTTCATTTCTTTCTTTTCACTCTGCAGTTATTGTAATCACCAGGGGATCTATTCGCCTTAAATTATCTTCTGGTATCTCATCTTCTGCGAATGTTATCCCCTACTTTTCCCACTCCTTCAAGGGAGATATTTTTTCCACCGTCATGATTTTCCTTCCTTCAAAATCGCGCTTGTGTATTTTTCCTGTGATTCCTACATGAAAATCATTCATAGCCGTTTTTGTTATTGAGTTAAACTGTATACTCCTGCTTCCTTATTTTGACTTGATGATCCTTACTGCTTCCATTTGTTCGCTTTGTGTTTTAACATCTGCCTTGCTTCTATAATTGTTCTTATGTTGGATCTGTTCTTGGATTTTTCTATGTTCGTTATTTCTTTCATCCATTTGCGCGGAATCGATGATTTCACCAAATTTGTTGAAATAATATCTTCCCTTAATGAACTAAAGAACTGAGGTTGTTATGAATGAACATTACTTCTGAGATGTAAACTTTTGGTTTGTTTTTATAGATATGAATTTTGTTTTTAAAACTATCGAAGATTATTATTGCAGCGATGAAAAACTATGAATAATTTTAAACTTTCTTTAAAGAATTTCACCAACAGGGTATATCATTCCGAACTGATTTCTAGCGCAAAAATGTAGTTGCGAGAAATCTCATTACCACACCCTTAATAGAATCTATTAAACAATCTAAGAAATCATATCGAAATACTCAAGAACTCTTATTAAAATCTTAGAACAAGTACAAAGTTATGAAGAAACCCTAACTTGGGGAGCAAATTAGTTTCCCTCTCCTAAAATTCTTCTCTAAGCTCACCCAAAAAGATCTCTCTCTTTTACAATGGTGTTGTGCTCCTTATATAGGAGTTTACATAGTGAAGGACAGCTAATAAAGCCCCTAATTTCGGATCTGACGTGCGTCAATGTCGCACAAGAGTTTATCATTGTCACACGATTTCTTTACGGTCGCATGGATCTTCACACCTTTCTCGTGAAATGGTTACCTCATCTGGTTCGTCATCTTGGATATAACGTACGCGGTCATGTTCGCTTAATAGTTACGGAGTTACTTCGCACATAAAACGAGTGTGCGGTATTTTGTACCAACAGTGCTGTTAAAAAATAAAACGACCTTCTCTCTGGGCATAGAAAAAAAAAGCAAGCAGAAGAAATCAATTAACAAGAAGAAATTAATATCAAGATGGATAATCTCAACAGTGATATCATAGATAACATACTTTCTCGATTACTTATTGAGGCAGCACTACATGCCAAACGAGTATCAAAAACTTGGAGAGAAATCCTCTATTGTAAAACTGAAAAGGCGGGTTTCCTTTTCTCTTATGAGCATAGGCATGGTAATACACTACAACTTTTCTACGAAGATGAGTATGACCATTATGATCCCGCAAAGGTGAACTATTATCATTCATATGAAACACTTTAGAAAATAGAATATGGAAGATTTTTTACAAGCTTTATGGATGTCATGGTTCGGTCTTGCAATGGTTTAGTTTGTGTTGGCAAAAAAATTAAAGATATTCAAGGAGCGGATCCTTTTCTAATTTGTAACCCCTTAACTGGAGAATGTGTCTTCCTCTCCGAATGTAATTACTTTGAATTGCCTTGGGATTTATCAAGCACAAGGCTTCGTAGGGATAGTAGTTTATAAAGTGGATTTGGATATTGTCCTTCAACTAACGATTACAAGGTTGTTAAAATATATTATTACAAGGATGAACAAATGGAACATGTCCAGGTATACACAGTTGGTGGTCGGTGGAGATAAATTGGATCTATTGGCCTCTGTTACAGACTCCAATATTCGTAAGGTATCTATGCAAAAGGAGAACTTTACAGGTTGCACAGAAGTGAAATCATAAAGTACAAGAATGTTAGATTGTGGCCTTTGATTTGGAAGGTGAAACGTTCCGTTCAATCTCATTGCCATGTTCTAACGATGTTGGACACCCCGATAACAAGTTGCTTGGAGGGAATAACATTTTGTACTTGATTCATACAAACCATACAGCTTATTGCACTGACATATGGGTATACAAGAGAAATAATAGGAATACAGAACTAGTTACGCCATGAAAGATTGTAATCAGAAACAAAAATAGCACGGCAAAAGTTTAATGCGTTGGATTAAGGAGTTCTCTATACAGCAGGAAGGGCGAGATTGTTATAAGCCATTTGCAATCACAAGGAGCAATG